>JAVIAB010000001.1:78584860-78727444 GCA_032433765.1 Megaustenia siamemsis
ACATGTTAAAATAATTGTTATTTTGGTTTCTCCCTGAGAAGGGCATGAAGGTCTCATTCCAAATCTAGGTCGTACTCGTCATCGGAGTGGCCGAAGTAAGATGGCTGGTTACGTTTTTGCTCATCGGAATTCAAGCCGTCCAACCACGCATGGTTAGTTGTGTCGGTCCATCGTTGTTCTTCCTACAGTAGAAGTTTTGTGTGGGTTTTGGGTTGTCATTCTTTGTTTTTGTAAGTTTTTTGCTTCTAGGTTCAGCTTGTGCATCTTTTGATGTGGGCGTATTGGCTTTTGTTGTGGGCTTCTGTTGCTGCGTGGGTTTGTTCGTTCTTTGTTCTATCTTCTTTTTATATATATATTTTTTTTCTTGTTTGTATGTGGTGGAAATGTGTCGCTGACTGATGCTTCTCCGGTGGTTGCCTTTAGATCGTTGGTAGCACTGCTATGTCTATAATGCCTGGTTCCTGGCCTGTCGTCTGCAATCTCAGGCCTGGTCTTCTTGAGTGTTCCCAACACTCCCGACCTAGCATTTGCAACTGGAGACATATCCATCAAAATAAACGGAAAAGTGCTGAACCAACTTGGAGATAGTGACCACAGACCAGTCAAACTTTCAGTGGATCTTGCTCACAAACAGGAGTTGCAAATACTTCTTCCTTTCTTTCTATGGCACAGTTTGCAAGGCTCACTGATGTATATACTGCGCCTATAAACACCCATGAAAAGAAGGTCAATAATATGATAGAGCGGTTAACAAATTGAATCCTGAGAGCTGCTAGAGAATTTATTCCAGAGGAGCAAGACGAAACTACAATCCATTCTATCTATCTATTGACCTTTCGAGCCGTAGCCGGCCCATAGGGCGTAGACCAAGATACACCTTCCTATATGGATTTTTTTTTGTTCTAGCAGTTTTCTTTTAAAGATATTTTATCAAATCTCGCCATCTGTCTCTGTTCTGTGCAAGCAGTTCTATCTCATTGAGGGAGCCGACTCCTGCTGCTCTTGCCTCTCTCATCAATGTTCTTCTCAGTGTCTCCCTGGGTCTTCCTCTTTTTCTTTTACCTGTTGTTTCCCATATGAGGGCTTGCTTTGCTATTCGGTTATTATCTCTTCTCATCACATGTCCAATCCATACTGGAGCAAGGAAATACAAAGACTAGAAGAGGAACTGAACTCTGCCAGAGAGCTAGCTGAAACATCACGCAGCACAGAGAGCAACATTGCCTACAAAGCAGCCTCGGCCAAATACAGACGTGAGGTCATGATATCTGCAAGAAAGAGCTGGATAGACAAAACAGAGAGCCTTAATCTAGACATAAATGGTCATAAACTATGGAAACTTGCGAAAGCTCTGAGCGACGAAAACAACTGCCGACCTCCAATATCATCAACACACAGTCAGAACATCCTCACAGGCAAAAGGGCAGCAAATCTACTGATAGAGACTTACAAAAACATTAGTAGAATAAACATTCCAATAAACAAACAGAAAGCTGCAAGACGGGAAAAACAAGATGCAAAATACATGTCTTTAGCACTAGAATAGCATCAGACGACCATCTTTACCCCAACTGAATTAGATGTTGGCCTCAAATGATTGAAGCTCAAAAGTTCCCCTGGTAAAGATTGAATCACCAACGAAATGCTCCTAAATCTGGGACAGAAAGCCAAGGGCCAGCTTCTAAGGATAATAAATGCTAGCTGGAAGAGAGGTCATGTGCCGGCAATCTGGAAAGAAGCTATTATGGTGCCCATCCTCAAGCGTGGAAAAGACCCACTAGACCCAAGTAGCTACAGACCAATTAGCCTACTGAGCTGCCTGAGTAAACTCATGGAAAGACTGGTTAACAGAAGACTTATGTGGCATTTGGAGACAAAACAACAAATCGTACCACAACAAAGTGGCTTCCTTCAGCACAGATCAACTGAAGACCTGGTCACCTACATTGCACAGGAAATAGATGATGCTCTACAAGAAAAGAAACACACACTGGCAGTGTGGGTCGAATGAAGAAGGCTTTTGATAAGGTTTGGCGAGAGGGTTTAAAGAACAAGCTTTTATACTTGGCATCCAGGGTCGTTTATTCAATTGGGTCTCTCAATACCTTCAGGATAGAACGGCCAGAGTACAAGTTCAAGGTCAACTAAGTAAGAAGGTCTCTATCGAACAAGGTGTCCCACAAGGCGGAGTCTTGTTTCCAACACGCTTTTTAATTTTCATAAATGACATCGTAATGGACATTCCATCCAGAATACACTCAGCAATATACGCAGATGATCTGGCGTTATGGGCTCGTGAGGAAAGTATTTCGGTGGTTGGATCAAGAATGCAAGATGCCCTAGGTGAACTTGAAAAATGGACGAACACCTGGTTCTCACCAATTAACGAAAAAAAAACTTCATATACAATTGTCAGCCTATCAAGAAACACACTCTCTGCAAACTTGAAGATAAAAGACCATACACTTCCTATTGACCAAAACCCAACATATCTTGGCGTCACCATGAATCGCAGAATGACTTGGAAAAATCAGATAGACATGGCAAGGAAAAAAAGCCAGAAAACGAACTAATATTATGAAGAAATTGGCAGGAACGGACTGGGGGGCAGACAGCAATATCTTGAAGCGACTACACGTAAGAAGAGTCAGACCAGTCCTAGAATATGGAGTTACAGCCTGGGCTATGGCTTCCAAATCACACCTTAGCAAAATTAACAGAACACAGAACCAAGCTGCCCGTATCATCACTGGTGCTATGAAATCTACACCTATCACGACTTTATAAACAGTAACAGGTTTACAACCATTAGATGACAGACAGGTCACTAAAGTATTGCAACAAGCGGAGAAATATAGAAGGCTCCTTAGCCACCCCATGCACCAAAGAATAACTGGTTTCGGAATTGTACGACTAAAGAGGAGCAACTTCGATGCAATCGCCAATGAACTAACTACTGGAGACCAAGTACTTTCCCAAACAATACCGAAACCCTTGGGCCCATCTGATATGTCTCCTCATGGGAAACATAAAATACCAGAACTTAATGAAAATGTAACAGGAATCATGAAAAACGGCACCCATTCAGACACAGAAAGAAAACACGTAGCAGAAAAACACATACACGATACCTACCCACAGGACTCTTGGTCCCACATATACACAGATGGTTCTGCTAAAAATGCCACCAGAAATGGAGGGGGAGGGGGAGGTGTGTTCTTGACGCTGAATAACCAGGACGAGATCATCAAGTCAATAGCTACTGGGAAATTCTAAACAACTTTAGAGCAGAATCTGAGGTCCTCAGATATACTGCAACACTGGCTACTCAACACAAAAATAACATGCACAATAAATTAGTTATTCTAACTGATGCACTGTCAGTACTATCAGCTCTTAAAAGCCCCAATAACAATGAACTAGATGACTTGAGAACAACCCTGGACCAACTATGCAATAACTTCCAGAGAGAAGTCATTCAGTGAATACCATCACACTGTAATATTCAGGGGAACGAACGCGCAGACAAATTAGCTAAAGAGGGAGGGAGATTACCACAAGAGAACCATTCGCTAATTTATGATGAAGCCAAATCCATCCTCAAGGTCAGTACCATGAAAAATGGAAACGAGAACACTCAAAGTATAACGAGAGGACGGATACCATCAACTATCATAGCTGGATCAAGTCATCATACTTCGCCTACGCACTGGCCACAATAGAATGAGAAATCACATGTTCACCAAATTCAAAATAGGTACAACCAGCCTATGCCACTGTACACTGGACAATATGACTACAAAACATGTTCTACAGGATTACCCCCAGTACACAGACCTGAGAAGAGCAATGTGGTCCTCACCCACCTCCCTGGAAGAGAAACTATATGGGACAATCGAATCATTTAAACAGACAACTAACTTCATGAGAGAGTCTGGAATCCTACTCTGATTGAGTCCTGATCGCAGAGAGAGAGAGAGAGAGAGAGAGAGAGAGAGAGAGAGTACACTAATCTAATACCCGTTTGACAACTTCAATTAAACTTACTTTAGTCGATTGTTTGTTCCGGTACCGCACATACTCATGGTTAAACCTGACAGGGATCAGTCTTATTGGTCAATCTTATCTACACCTTCAGATAGCTCCGCCCAGTAATATTATAGCTTTGTTCCAGGGTCTAGCAGTTTGTCAGAAGCAGAGAATGAACCTATTTTCCTTGTCTTTGGAATCGCTAAGATTAAACGGTCACAGCGGCCTGTGGGTGACATTTCTGTACACTTACATGTGCTTGATTCTCCGGTCAACAGGGAAGACTACAATGGGAACTTTGCACCTAGGGCCGGTAATCCTGCGCCCGGCCACCAAATCCGCATTCACACCCTCATGAGAATGGCGTTTCTGGTCAAATCTTCGGACAGATTTTCCTTCTGATGTCTCTGTAAAATTCACGGGAATGTCTAGTCTAGTGGAAAATATTGTTACTTGTTATATTTCTTGAAGTATTGGCTACATTGTTACTTGTTATATTTCTTATAGTAAGGGCTACATTGTTACTTGTTACATTTCATGAAGTAAGGGCTACATTGTTACTTGTTATATTTCATGAATTTAGGGCTACATTGTTAATTATTACATTTCATGAAGTGAGCGCTACATTGTTACTTGTTATATTTCATGAAGTAAGGGCTACATTGTTACTTGTTACATTTCATGAAGTAAGGGCTACATTGTTACTTGTTATATTTCATGAAGTAAGGGCTACATTGTTGCTTGTTATATTTCATGAAGTAAGAGCTTCATTGTTACTTGTTATATTTCATGAAGTAAGGGATACGTTGTTACTTGTTATATTTCATGGAGTAAGGGCTACATTGTTACTTGTTATATTTCATGAAGTAAGATGCTACATTGTTGCTTGTTACATTTCATAAAATTAGGGCTTCATTGTCACTTGTTACATTTCATGAATTAAGGGCTACATTAATACTTTTTATATTTCATTAAGTGAGGGCTACATTGTTACTTGTTACATTTCATGAAGTGAGGGCTACAGTGTTACTTGTTATATTTCATGAAGTAAGGGCTACATTGTTACTTGTTACATTTCATGAAGTAATGGTTACATTGTTGCTTATTACATTTCATGAAGTAAGGGCTACATTGTTACTTGTTATATTTCATGAAGTAAGGGCTTCATTGTCACTTGTTACATTTCGTGAATTAAGGGCTACATTATTACTTGTTATATTTCATTAAGTGAGGGCTACATTGTTACTTGTTACATTTCATGAAGTAATGGCTACATTGTTACTTATTACATTTCATGAAGTAAGGGCTACATTGTTACTTGTTATATTTCATGAAGTAAGGGCTACATTGTTACTTGTTACATTTCATGAAGTAAGGGCTACATTGTTACTTGTTATATATTTCATGAAGTAAGGGCTACATTGTTGCTTGTTATATTTCATGAAGTAAGAGCTTCATTGTTACTTGTTACATTTCATGAAGTAAGGGCTACATTGTTACGCGAATACAGAGTGCCTTCAACCATGGGAAATATAGAACTTGAAGAAAAAAATGGATTTATATTTTTTCCAAATCCCAGGATTTTAAAATGAACAATGTTATTGGTTTATATTCCATTAATGGAAGCCGTCGAAGAGGTCCGCTGGCCAGCAAAATGTGTCTCGCGAGCCACAACTCCCCCGCGAGCCGTGGATTGGACCATGCTAATGTAATTAACTAAGACATGATGTAGTTTATAATTATACAAATATAGGGCAATAACTAAAGGGGCTGTTTACATAGCGCAAAATACAATAATGTTTTATGTGGCAAATTGTCAGATTGAAGGTCAGCCTAGAAAGTTCTATCAGGCACGATAGCTCGCTGGTTAGTGAGCTGGACTATAAAGGACAGGAGGTCGGGTTCAATCCTGAGCTACAGGGTTCACCCAGCCTTAAATGGGTATCTGATTTTTTTCTGGGTAAGTAAAACGACACGGGCGTAATACCGACCACTACTACTACTACTATTGACCTTTCGAGCCGTAACCGGCCCATAGGGCGTAGACCAAGATACACCTTCTCCTATATGAATTTTTTGTTCTAACAGTTTTCTTTTAAAGATATTTTATCAAATCTCGCCATCTGTCTCTGTTCTGTGCAAGCAGTTCTATCTCATTGAGGGAGCCGATTCCTGCTGCTCTTGCCTCTCTCATCAATGTTCTTCTCAGTGTCTCCTTGGTGTTCCTCTTTTTCTTTTACCTGTTGTTTCCCATATGAGGGCTTGCTTTGCTATTCGATTATTATCTCTTCTCATCACATGTCCAACGTATGACCATCGTCTATTCTTTATTACTGAAGATATTAGTGGTTGATTGGCGATTTCTCTAATTTCCTCGTTTGTTTTGAATTCGTTCCATTCTATACCAAGTATTCGCACATTCCAGAATCCTATTTTTGTTGTTGTTTTAGGGCCGACAAAACTATCACTACTATCTACTGCTAATTTACACATTCTGTATCAGGTCTACGTTTCATTAACAACATCGTTTTTATGATAGCGGCTTGTTAAACCTCTGATCAACGGTTATATACCGACCACATTACCCCAAAAATCATGTGCCTATGTCAATGTAAAAATTATGGTCACTAACATCATATTCCCTATACGCCACTTGGCGTGACGGGTCACTAACATCATATTCCCTATACGCCACTTGGCGTGACGAGTCACTAACATCATATTCCCTATACGCCACTTGGCGTTACGGGTCACTAACATCATATTCCCTATACGCCACTTGGCGTGACGGGTCACTAACATCATATTCCCTATACGCCACTTGGCGTGACGGGTCACTAACATCATATTCCCTATACGCCACTTGGCGTGACGGGTCACTAACATCATATTCCCTATACGCCACTTGGCGTGACGAGTCACTAACATCATATTCCCTATACGCCACTTGGCGTGACGGGTCACTAACATCATATTCCCTATACGCCACTTGGCGTGACGAGTCACTAACATCATATTCCCTATACGCCACTTGGCGTTACGGGTCACTAACATCATATTCCCTATACGCCACTTGGCGTGACGGGTCACTAACATCATATTCCCTATACGTCACTTGACGTGACGAGGCTCTACTTTTTTTTTTTTTTACCTTTAGAAAGTTCAGTCTATCTACCTGGCCTCTTCAAGTTTATAACCTACCGTCCGCCGTTGGACCCATGCCTTTTTATTTGACAACGGTAAGAAATGTATTTCCGGCCAATCACAAAGCAATGGAGTTGTTCTTGGCTAGCTATTGTTCTCTGAGCAAGTCGCTAACAGTCTCAGTTGGCAGACAACAGCGCGTTTACACAACGTGCCGCTGTATTTATCACTGGCTTTCTGACATCCACTACACGAGGACAGCTCGAGGGTAAAGTCTCTCCGCTCGTGACTTGGTAGTTGCAAAACGGAATCCTGAAATTAAAACCGTGTCACTCTGATATACACAATAAATCTATCTATCTATCTATCTATCTATCTATCTATCTATCTATCTATCTATCTATCTATCTATCTATCTATCTATCTATCTATCTATCTATCTATCTGTCTATCTATCTATCTATCTATCTATCTATCTATCTATCTATCTATCTATCTATCTATCTATCTATCTATCTGTCTATCTATCTATCTGTCTATCTATCTATCTATCTATCTATCTATCTATCTATCTATCTATCTATCTATCTATCTGTCTATCTATCTGTCTATCTATCTGTCTGTCTATCTATCTATCTATCTATCTATCTATCTATCTATCTATCTATCTATCTATCTATCTATCTATCTATCTATCTGTTTGTCTGTCTATCTGTTTGTTTTTCATTTGGAATTCCAAAAAGAGCCTGTTGTATAAACTCTCAGTTGGCTTCCGTAGTGTGTGTCCTATCCAGCGCCATCGTCTTCGCTGTATCTCTTTATCCACTGGTATTTGACTGGTACAATTCCGTAATTCAGTGTTAATTGTTTTGTCCTGCCATTTCCATCCTTTTATTCTGCGCAAGCATCCATTAATGAAGGTTTATATCGTCATGATTGTCAGTTTTGTTGTTCTCCATGTTGTACAGCCATATATTAGAAATGACTTAAAACTGGAGTTGAGAATTTTTTTTTATTTTTATTTTACCTAATCATCTTTGAATTTCCATGTTGCCCAGTGCAACGAATGTTCCTCTTGCTTTTCATATCCTTGTTTTGGTACCTTTCTCTATTCCTCCTTCTTTGTCTATATTACTGCCAAGATATATTTAAGATTGTACGTCTAGTAGACGTAATTATTTTGATTTTTTGTTTTTGTTTTAAATGTTTATCTTATTAGTCTAGGTCATGCTGCTTCTAATTGTATCTGTTCTTTCTGTGCTTCCCTTGATAACATTATTGTTACATCTTCACTGTTGTACTGAAGTAGGACGTGTTGTGTGGAAAGGCATAAATATCAGTTATACTGCAAACCACAATACAACGCAGACACGCCCACTTGCTTGCTTTGCTGCTTGCTTGCTTTACTGCTTGCTTGCTTCCATTGCTGCTTGCTTGCTTTGCTGCTTGCTTGCTTCCATTGCTGCTTGCTTGCTTTACTGCTTGCATGCTTTACTGCTTGCTTGCTTCCATTGCTGCTTGCTTGCTTTGCTGCTTGCTTGCTTCCATTGCTGCTTACTTGCTTTGCTGCTTGCTTCTATTGCTGCTTGCTTGCTTCCATTGCTGCGTGCTTGCTTTACTGCTTGCTTCTTCCATTGCTGCTTGCTTACATTACTGCTTGCTTGCTTCCATTGCTGCTTGCTTGCTTCCATTGCTGCTTGCAACTTCCATTGCTGCTTGCTTGCTTCCATTACTGCTAGCTTGCATCCATTGCTGCTTGCTTACTTCCATTGCTGTTTGCTTGCTTCCATTACTGCTTGCTTGCTTCCATTGCTGCTTGCTTGCTTCCATTGCTGCTTGCTTGCTTCCATTGCTGCTTGCTTGCTTCCATTGCTGCTTGCTTGATTCCATTACTGCTTGCTAGCTTCCATTGATGCTTGCTTGCTTTCATTGCTGCTGGCTTGCTTCCATTGCTGCTTGCTTGCGTCCATTGCTGCTTGCTTGCTTCCATTGCTGCTTGCTTACTTCCATTGCTGCTTGCTTGCTTCCATTGCTGCTTGCTTGCTTCCATTTCTGCTTGCTTGCTTCCGTTGCTATTTGCTTGCTTTACTGCTTGCTGGCTTCCATTGCTGCTTGCTTGCTTTACTGCTTGCTTGCTTCCATTGCTGCTAGCTTGCTTGCTTTCATTGCTGCTTGCTTGCTTTCATTGCTGCTTGCTTGCTTCCGTTGCTATTTGCTTGCTTTACTGCTTGCTTGCTTCCATTGCTGCTTGCTTGCTTTATTGCTTGCTTGCTTCCATTGCTGCTAGCTTGCTTTACTGCTTGCTTGCTTGCATTGCTGCTTGCTTGCTTCCATTGCTGCTTGCTTGCTTCCATTGCTGCTTGCTTGCTTTACTGCTTGCTTGCTTCCATTGCTAATTGCTTGCTTTACTGCTTGCTTGCTTGCTTCCATTGCTGTTTGCTTGTTCGCTTGCTTCCATTGCTGCTTGCTTGCTTTGCTGCTTGCTTGCTTGCATTGCTGCTTGCTTGCTTCCATTGCTGCTTGCTATGCTGCTTGCTTGCTTTGCTGCTTGCTTGCTTGCTTCCATTGCTGCTTGCTTGTTTCCATTGCTGCTTGCTATGCTGCTTGCTTGCTTTGCTGCTTGCTTGCTTGCTTCCATTGCTGCTTGCAATGCTGCTTGCTGCTTGCTATGCTGCTTGCTTGCTTCCATTGCTACATGCTATGCTGCTTGCTTGCTTGTTTTGCTGCTTGCTTCTATTGCTGCTTGCTATACTGCTTGCTATGCTGCTTGCTTGCTTTGCTGCTTGCTTGCTCCCATTGCTGCTTGCTATGCTGCTTGCTTGCTTGCTTAGCTGCTTGCTTGCTTTCATTGCTGCTTGCTATGCTGCTTGCTTGCTTCCATTGCTGCTTGCTATGCTGTTTGCTATACTGCTTGCTTGCTTGCTATACTGCTTGCTTGCTTGCTATACTGCTTGCTTGCTTGCTATGCGGCTTGCTTGCTTGCTATGCTGCTTGCTATACTGCTTGCTTGCTTGCTATACTGCTTGCTTGCTTGCTATGCTGTTTGCTTGCTTGCTTGCTATGCTGTTTGCTTGCTATGCTGCTTGCTAGCTATGCTTGCTTGCTTGCTATGCTTGCTTGCTATGCTTGCTTGCTTGCTATGCTTGCTTGCTATGCTTGCTTGCTATGCTTGCTTGCTATGCTTGCTATGCTTGCTATGATTTCTTGCTATGCTTGCTTGCTATGCTTGCTTGCTTGCTATGCTTGCTTGCTATGCTTGCTTGCTATGCTTGCTTGCTATGCTTGCTTGCTATGCTTGCTATGCTTGCTATGCTTGCTTGCTATGCTTGCTTGCTATGCTTGCTTGCTATGCTTGCTTGCTATGCTTTCTATGCTTGCTATGCTTGCTTGCTTGCTATGCTTGCTTGCTATGCTTGCTATGCTTGCTATGCTTGCTTGCTTGCGTTCGCCCAACGACAAAAGGAGTAAACCGCTTCATCATCCGCCTTTAAAAGGACGTTAAGTGGGCGTGTCTGCGTTGTGTTGTGGTTTGCAATATAACAGTGATCTTTGCGCCTTTCGGCCCAACACATCCGATTTCAGCATGACATTTTTGAGAACCGGGCGGTCTCACCTCTTGGATCCTTACTCGTTTGGCCAGACTAGACAGGTTAGTCTGTTACTAGAGGCACCGCGGAGAGGTGAAGCAGGGTCTAGATGATTCTGGTTCACCGATCCTGCAAGCCATCAACTGTTGGTCTCTGACAACTCCCTGCTCCACTGCTTTGAGGCGCGCCTTCGCTTCCTACTGTTATTTTAAGGGCGGATGACGAAGAGGTGTGAGTCTTTAGTCATCGGGTGATCGCAAACAAACCCCTTCACTATGTTGTGTTTTGATCTTTCTACCTTTTTACGCGCCAAAATATTGTATCTATTGTTTCTTTATGTACCCTATAGTGAGTTTTTTTGTTTTGTTTTTTTCCCTCAGTTCTTCTTTTAAATGGCTCATAATTGCAAAAATGTGATTATACATAAGGTTGTATAGTAGGCCATAATCTGATCAATATTGTAGTTGGTGTAAATAACAAATAATTGAGAAAATGTTCACTGAAAGATCACAAACTTGCACCCACCAAAAATCAGTTTTACTAAAGAACTACTAGCAGCGTTAGATTCAGGATCTCTTTGCCCATCATTGCTTGGAAATATGATAGGTTTGTGACTATAATGTCACCTTTTTAATAAGTTACAACCGGGATATGTGTAAAGTTGAAGTAAGACGGGGGGGGGGGGGGGTTATAGAGAGAGAGAGAGAGAAAGAGAGTGAAGAAAAGTGTATGTGTCTGTGGTGATGAAAGGAATCAAATATATAGAGTGAGAGAAAGTCATAGAATTAATCCCAGTACTTAACAAACACATGACTTGATGTACGGCAGCTATTTGCATCAATCTCTTAATTAGAAGATGGCTGATTCACATTCACCTCCGCTCCTCTCTCCTCCCCTACACACCCCGTGTTACAATTATACCAAAAAAAGCCACTGAAAGTCTTCACTTTAAATATATAGAACCTCTACCACCAACAACCCACCCCAACATTGCCCTGTAACTACATTTATCACCGAAGAACAGAGGATTTCCATTCTTAAGGTCACTTGATCCTCATTTGCATTTTCTTGACTGAACTCCAGGGGCCTGTTAAGCCAAGAAGCCTAACTTTACCTGCTTGGTGTTTGCATTATGGAGAGAGTCTGCTGCTTTGAAAGGGCCCATTTTTTAAAAACGAAATTATTGGGCTGTAAACTCCGACTGATTAGGGAAGAAACACTTCAGGGTTGGAACATTTTCCAGGCTTGTCCCTCGACTGTCAGAGACTCTCACAATGAGACTCTGTTCTCTGGGAAGGATAAGTCAAGACGCTTGTCTTAGATTGGGAGCCGCGATAGCTCAGTGGTTAGTGAACTGGGCTACAAAGGACAAGGGGTAGGGTTCTATCCCAACCGACGGCTTCCGGGTTCACCCAGCTTTAAATGGGTACCGGATTTTTTCTGGGAAAGTAAAGCGGCACGGACGTAATACCGACCACATTACCCCAAACATCATGTACTGAAGGTCTGTAAAAATCATGGTCACTAACACCACATTCCCTATACGCCACTTGGCGTGACGGGTCATTAACATCATGTTCCCTATACGCCACTTGACGTGACGGGGGCTCTTTACTTTACTTTTAACTTGTCTTAGATTGAGTCAGTCATTGGGTGATTCTCATTTTGTAAATGTACGATGGTTTTTATTTTGCTTTCCATACAACACAACCGACAAAACTATATGGGCCACTGCAAGAATTACAAAAGACAGTAAAATGTATACAGGAAACGACATTGTAGATATAGATAATACTTCGGGCGAACGAAAGATAGATAGATTTGTGCTTTCCGTAACACTTCATCATCATTCAGTATCGTCTCCGCATCGAAGGTTGGCTACCATGAAGCGCCATTCCGATCTGTCTCTTGCTTTGATGGTGAAAGTTGTCATAGGTTGACTTGTCCACCTTTTGATGTTACTCGTCCATTTTAGTATTGGTCTACCTCGGCCTCTTTTACCTTGCATTTTCTCTACCTAGATTACTCTAAGTAGGTTGTTGTGTCTTTTAACATGCCCCAACAGTCTCATTTGTCTTGTTTGAATTATGTTTAGTAGTTTCCTTTTCGCTTTTCACAGATTCGATATTGAGCCCTCTCTGTGTAGTGAGATCCGAGGTCTAGCCTCTCTATGTAGTGAAATCCGAGGTCTAGCCCTCTCTATGTAGTGAAATCCGAGGTCTAGCCCTCTCTGTTAGTGAGATGCGAGATCTAGCCCTCTCTGGTAGTGAGATCCGTTGTCTAGCCCTCTCTCTGTAGTGAGATCCGATGTTTAGAGCTCTCTGTGTAATGAGATCCTATGCCTAGCCCTTCTTGGTAAAGATGTCCGATGTGTAGCCATCTCTGCGTAGTGGGACCTGATCTCTAGCCCACTGTGGGTAGTGAGATCCGATGTCTAACCCACTCTGTGTAGTGGTATCCGATGTCTATACCTCTTTGGGTAGTGAGATCTGATGTTTAGTCCTCTCTGGGTAGTAGTATCCGATGTCTATCCCTCTCTGGTTAGTGGTATGCGATGTCTAGACCTCTCTGGTTAGTGGTATCCGATGTCTATCCCTCTCTGGGTAGTGGTATCCGATGTCTATCCCTCTCTGGTTAGTGGTATGCGATGTCTAGACCTCTTTGGGTAGTGGTATGCGATGTTTAGCCTATCATAAAGTTGGAAAAACATGAAATCCCCGGATTACGTTTAAAACCAATGGCAGTTTCAAGTGGGAAAAAGTAGGCCTAAAATGGCCGCTGCTCCGGCACAAAATTTTGGGCAAATCTACCCATGCCGAATACAGATGTGTCGGGCCTAAAGGTGCAGATATTGTAGTTTTGTCACAAATTAGCGACACAATACATCCACGCCTACTTTACATATGAACGCTAAGCAAAGAAGGGAGAGAACTCTAACGCTAGAGTACAGTAGAGGAAGACGCTGATTACTTGGCAACTGTGGCCGTCATGCTGTTACAGTTTATATCGACTCTCGGAGGCGAAGGCGCACCTCACAGCAGCAGAGCTGGAAATTGTCAGCGACCCACAGCTGAAGGCTTGCGACAGGTTCGGTGAAACTGAACCATCCAGACCCTGCTCCACCTCTACCTGGTGCCTCTAGTAACAGACTAACCTGTCTAGTCTGGCCATGTGAATAGGGATCGAAGAGGGAAGACAACCCGGTATTCAAAATTTACATGCTGAAGTCGGATGTGTTGGGCCGAAAGGCTCAAATATCACAGTTATATTGCAAACCACAACACAACGCAGACACGTCCACGTAACGTCCTTTTAAGGGCGGATGATGAAGAGGTGTACTCCTTTAGTCATTGGGCCACCCAAGCAAGCATATAGACTCTCCTTAGTGACGCTAGGCGCTTGACGAATGATAGGAAAGAGCCCGAGAGATAAGATCAGAAACGGAGAACTGAAAAAGAAAGCTAGAAATAATTTCAGCGCTATCCTATCCGGGAGATACTTGTCTTAATAGGAAAGATACAGATACACAATTTATTCCCGAGCTGTGATCATAGCCCGATGCTATATACATGAGAATACCTGCGTGAAAGACATCGCCAACGATGGCTAATTTTTTAGTTAGCTGAGTTGGCAGTGCTCCCTAGCGTTTGGTTTCTCGTAGCAAGGCGCTGTGCCAAGGAGTACGGGTTCGATCCTGCTTCGGACCACATATTGTTATTTGGTTTTTTTTCTTGTTGATTATTTGTCATTTTTTTTCCGAGAACTGTAACATACCTCTTCCTCTGAATTGATAAAGCTAGAAATAAACCCGTTATAGAGTACATAAAGAAACAACATATACAATGGTTTGGCCACGTTATAAGACAGAAAGATCAAAACACAACACAACGAGCCTTAAATAAACGTTGCGAGGACGCCAGACCCAAAGGCCGACCACGAAAAAGATGGATTGATGAAATATTAGAAACACTAGAAAACATAACTTCAGGAGGGGCCAACAGAAGACCGCAAAGTATATCTCCCATCGACGCTGAAAGGCAAATGAGGAAGGAAAGAGGAAGAAGAAGCTGTATGCTGAACATAAACTCGGATTCCAGTTTTAGAGTCTGTCTCCGATAACATTAGGTACTCGATCACACTTATTCTAATATCAGATGTCCGTGGGAATCTTATCGATCGACAGCAGCCTGGGCGGGCTCTTCCAGGATGATACCTGACCTTCACCCCCGCGAGCTCGTCTAACAAACCATGACAGCCAAAATGGTGGCTCGCTTGGTCATTGATCCAGCAGCCTATGTGATCTCTTGACCTTTCGCTCAATGTCATAAAGCTTTTTGTCATTTTTCTATGACGGGGAACCTGTGGACTTTCTGCCCATCCGTGGTTGAAAATAAGCTGGCATATCAAATGAAGGACAAATTAGATGTCGCATTAAATGAGGGAAAAATTAGATGTCGCATCAAAAAATGGAAAAAGTTAATGTCGCATCAAATAAGGGAAAAAGTTAATGTCGCATCAAATGAGGGAAAAATTAAATGTCGCATCAAATGAGGGAAAAATTAGATGTCGCATCAAATGAGGGAAAAATTAGATGTCGCATCAAATGAGGGAAAAATTAGATGTCGCATCAAATAAGGGAAAAAGTTAATGTCGCATCAAATGAGTGAAAAATTAGATGTCGCATCAAATGAGGGAAAAAGTAAATGTCGCATCAAATGAGGGAAAAATTAGATGTCGCGTCAAATAAGGGAAAAAGTTAATGTCGCATCAAATGAGGGATAAATTAGATGTCGCATCAAATAATGGAAAAATTAGATGTCGCATCAAATGAGGAGAAAATTGGCAACTATTTTCAGCTTCAATATACGGTAGCCAAAGCACAGATAACTGCGTATATTTGCTGACACTTTTTACATCCCCTGGTTATGCTCAACTACCCCAATATCTGACTTTACTGAGTTCGTCCCGCACTGGGCCACTGTGCTTCTGCAATGGGTTTTTTTTTATTAATAGGTAATATCACTGGTTTAGCGGGGTTGAGTTCTGCCCTACAAAGGAGGAGTAAGATGTCTTCTTTCCTTCGCTAGCTTCGGGACACACTTGGGCAAGGTGTCTTCTTTCCTTCGCTAGTCTTCGGGACACACTTGGGTAAGGTGTCTTCTTTCCTTCGCTAGTCTTCGGGACACACTTGGGCAAGGTGTCTTCTTTCCTTCTCTAGTCTTCGGGACACACTTGGGCAAGGTGTCTTCTTTCCTTCTCTAGTCTTCGGGACACACTTGGCAAGGTGTCTTCTTTCCTTCTCTAGTCTTCGGGACACACTTGGCAAGGTGTCTTCTTTCCTTCGCTAGTCTTCGGGACACACTTGGGCAAGGTGTCTTCTTTCCTTCTCTAGTCTTCGGGACACACTTGGGCAAGGTGTCTTCTTTCCTTCGCTAGTCTTCGGGACACCCTTGGGCAAGGTGTCTTCTTTCCTTCGCTAGTCTTCGGGACACACTTGGGCAAGGTGTCTTCTTTCCTTCTCTAGTCTTCGGGACACACTTGGGTAAGGTGTCTTCTTTCCTTCTCTTGTCTTCGGGACACACTTGGGCAAGGTGTCTTCTTTCCTTCTCTAGTCTTCGGGACACCCTTGGGCAAGGTGTCTTCTTTCCTTCTCTAGTCTTCGGGACACACTTGGGCAAGGTGTCTTCTTTCCTTCGCTAGTCTTCGGGACACCCTTGGGCAAGGTGTCTTCTTTCCTTCTCTAGTCTTCGGGACACACTTGGGCAAGGTGTCCACAGAAGGACATGATCACCTACGCCAACAGGTATGACACATGATGATGAGTGTCACTGGTTTAAAGAGTGGACATTTTGTCTGAATGAAGCTTGATACGTTCACACGCCACAAGAGGACGTGACAATGTAGCGTCGACTTCTGATACTTTCAATTTGTACACTGTTCTTCTAATTTAAGTGAACAATACAATTCTAAGTGAACAAATACAATTCTAAGTGAACAAATACAATTCTAAGTGAACAAATACAATTCTAAGTGAACAAATACAATTCTAAATAAATAATACAATTATAAGTCAACAATACAATTCTAGGTGAACAATACAATTCTAGGTGAACAATACAATTCTAAGTGAATAAACAATTTAATGAACAATACAATTCTAATGAACAATACAATATAAATGAACAATACAATTCTAAATGAACAATACAATTCTAAGTGAATAATACAAATTTAAATGACAATAATTCTAAATGAACAATACAATCTAAGTGAATAATACAAATTTAAGAACAATACAATTCTAAATGAACAATACAATTCTAAATGAACAATACAATTCTAAATGAATAATTCTAAATGAACAGTACAATTCTAAATGAACAATACAATTCTAAATGAACAATACAATTCTAATGAACAATACAATTCTAAATGAACAATACAATTCTAGATGAACAATACAATTCTAAATGAACAATACAATTCTCAGTGAACAATACAATTCTAAATGAACAATACAACTCTAAATGAACAATACAATTCTAAATGAGCAATACAATTCTAAATGAACAATACAATTCTAAATGAACAATAAAATTCTAAGTGAATAATACAATTCTAAATGAACAATACAATTCTAAGTGAACAATACAATTCTCAGTGAACAATACAATTCTAAATTAACAATACAACTCTAAATGAACAATACAATTCTAAATGAACAATACAATTCTAAATGAACAATACAATTCTAAATGAACAATACAATTCTAAGTGAATAATACAATTCTAAATGAACAATACAATTCTAAATGAACAATACAATTCTAAATGAGCAATACATTCTAAGTGAAATACAATTCTAAATGAACAATACAATTATAAATTAACAATACAATTATAAATGAATAATTCTAAATGAACAGTACAATTCTAAATGAACATAAAATTCTAAATGAACAATACAATTCTAAATGAACAATACAATTCTCAATGAACAATACAATTCTAAATGAACAATACAACTCTAAATGAACAATACAATTCTAAATGAACAATACAATTCTAAATGAGCAATACAATTCTAAATGAACAATACAATTCTAAATGAACAATACAATTCTAAATGAACAATACAACTCTAAATGAACAATACAACTTTAAATGAACAATACAGTTCTAAATGAACAATACAACTCTAAATGAACAATACAACTCTAAATGAACAATACAATTCTAAATGAACAATACAACTCTAAATGAACAATACAATTCTAAATGAACAATACAATTCTAAATGAACAAAACAACTCTAAATGAACAATACAACTCTAAATGAACAATACAATTCTAAATGAACAATACAATTCTAAATGAACAATACAATCTAAGAAAAGATTCATTTTCTAAATTAACTATTGAAATGTCAAGAAGATAAATCAAATGATAAAAAAACAAACTATCTTTACGGAATTTTCCCATTTATTGGGGGGGGGGGGGTGCCCCCCTCTGATTTGGAGAACCGGAGAATAAAGGCCGCTAGTCCAATGCAGTCGCCACGAGGTATTCGGGTCGGAGTTTTTATTTCAGCACCAAATTTTTTTTTTTTTTTGCGTTTGCCAGCTTTCACCTCTGACGAAGTCCTTAGAGACTAGGAACTGAAATTATGCGTGTTCATACGTTTTTCCTTGGCAGCCGTGTGCACAGGGGTCCCTCGCCGCACAGGCAGATATCTCCGTCTTCGGGGTACTCATAACTTTTTCCGTCTATGAGTAATTGACGTTCAAGCCGGGCCTCACTGCTGAGACCAGGGGTGGTTGCTGCAGAGCGAAATCATAAATAAAAATCCCAACTGGTGCAGCCGGGATTTGAACCCACAACCTCTGTGTCACGAGGTCAGGGTCTTGCCTCGGGACCAACTAGTCCCCCCTCACCGTCAAATAAAACTTGTTTTAATGTCCATATTGTTGGTACAAAGAGAGATCGCGGACGACAAAGAGAGAAAACACTGGATAGCTTGGTGTCATAGCATGGAAAACAGTCAACAACAGAACTGATACGATGAACTGTAGATAGAAGATTGTGGAGGGACATAATCACCTACGCCAACCGGTATTGCACATGATGATGATTGTTGGTACTTGTCTGGTTCTCCATTCTCTTTGATCAACGAATGTTGCTTGTCTTCTAGTAGCTACTTCTGGAAATCTACACAAGGTAAGTGTCTTCAAGAACAGAATTCCTTAACTCTTTTCGTACATTTCGCCGCACTGTGCGCCATGCCGATTCCGACCACGTACGTTTCGCCGCATAGTGCGTCACTCTCAATTAATTAGTGTGCACGGTCATCAAACCATATTATTTTTACATGTCTTGTGTCATTTGGTATTGGTGAAATATGTGTTTTATTATCTGAAAATTCATATACAATATGTAATATGTAAGATAAATATAAATATGTAGATTGTTTCTTAAAATCATGAAAAATTGTATCTTTGAAATCTCTTCCGTTGCATTGATTAAAAAATCCCGTACAGAAAGAGTTAAACAGACTCCAGGACATAGACACCTTTGTCCACTGAGAATTGAGTAGAGAAAATACTCTCCCCGCATTTGCATTGTTGATCGGTGCGGCAAAGTAATTGACAGATCCGAAGAAATTTAGATTTCGACTCAAAATGTAAATGTATTTTCAGGAAGTTAACAGACTGCTTGTCTAATGAGATGATCATTTTCTTTCGTTTTTGTTTTGACCACGTACTGTTTAAAGTTGCCGAACTTGTCGATGAGTTTTGATTATGCAACAGTTACTTGCTGACTTTAGATGAGCAACAATTCGGATTCAAGAAAAACAGTGGGACAGAAGAAGCCATATTCAGCATGAGGACATTGATTGAAAAGTACATAGAAGTAAACAAACCAATATATGCCTGCTTCATAAATTACACCAAAGCTTTCGATAGAATACACCATGAGCAACTTATAGACTGCCTAAAAGATATAAATCTAGATGACACAGACATACGACTGATATGTAATTTGTACTGGGAGCAAACAGCAATAATAAAATATAACAAAGAGAACTCTACACCCATGGACATAAAAAGAGGAGTAAGACAAGGATACATCCTATCACCAAGCTTGTTCAATCTATACACTGAGCAAATCTTTAAAAACATCACTGAGATGTCAGGCCTTAACATTAATGGGTAGATAATCAATAACCTAAGATATGCTGATGATACTGTTCTAATAGCAGAGAATCCTAAAGATCTACAACAATTACTTAATGTAATAAACATAACAAGCAAAAAATATGGACTAGATATGAATATAAAAAAGACTAAAACTATGATCATTAACAAAGAAAATTTTCAAGACCTACAATTAAATATCAAAGTTGAAGGAATACATCTAGAGACAGTCCAGAGCTACAACTACCTGGGACATACTATAACCAGTGATGGAAAATGTACAACTGAAATCAATAAAAGAATAGGAATGGCAAAAAGTAATTTCAATGCCATGAAAAATATACTAACATCAAAACAAATAACACCAGGGCTGAAACTAAGAATAGCAAAATGTTACATCTTCTCAATATTCCTGTATGGGACAGAAACATGGACATTAGTCCAGAAAACAGAACAGAAAATTGAAGCCTTTGAAATGTGGATTTATAGAAGAATAGGTAGAATTGGATGGAAAGAAAAGAAAACAAACGAAGAAGTTTTAAAACAACTAAAAATTAAAAAAGAACTACTAAACACAATTAGAGCAGGACAAATGAAATGTGTTGGTCATGTTAAAAGACACAACAGTCTAATAAAAGTTATATTAGAAGGGAAAATGCAAGGTAAAAGAGGCAGAGGCAGACCATGACTAACATGGACGAGTAACATCAAAATATGGACATGTCAGCCTATGGTAATCTGCACCATCAAAGCAAGAGACAGAGTGGAATGGCGCTCCACGGTAGCCAACCTTCGATGCGGAGAGGGCACTCAATGATGACGAATGATGACTTGCTGACTTTGTAGTTAGTGTAAACATGAATTGAGTCAATTAAATTTCCTGGTGTTCAGATTCTCCATTTGTGTCCATTGAGAAGATGTTCAGCTCTTTCAGGGGGTGAGATTGAGTTTTGCAAGAAGAAACACGTCAGTATGTTCCACCAAAAAGTGCATTTTTTGTTTTGCTACAAGAACACCAGACCCAAGGGTCGAACCCGAAAAATATGGATTGGAGAAATGTTAGAAACAATTGAAAAACATACCTACAGGAGAGGCGAACAGAAGAGCAAAAGTTCGTCATTTATATCTCCCCTCGAGGCTGAAAGGTAAATAATGAAGGAAAGAAGGGAAAGGAGAAGAACAGTAAGAGTAGCAAGGAGAACAAGAAGGAGAACAAGAATAAGAACAAAAAGAAGAAGAACATGAAGGAGAACAAGAAGGACAAAAGAATAAGGACAACAAGAAGGAGAACAAGTAAAAGGAGAACAGACGGAGAACAAGAGGAAGAACAAAAAGGAGAACAAGAATAAGGAGAACAAGAAGAAGAACAGGAATAAGGAGAACAGAATGAGAACAGAGGGAGAACAAGAATAAGGAGAGCAAGAATAAGGAGAACAAGAATAAGGAGAACAAGAATAAGGAGAAGGGACGGAGAACAAGATTAGAGAGAACAAGAATAAAGAGTACAAGAATAAGGAGAACAGAAGGAGAAAATAAAAAGAACAAGAATAAGGAGAACAAGAATAGGGAGAGAAGAATAAGAAGAACATGAAGGACAACAAAAAGGAGAACAAGAATAAGGAGATCAAGAAGGAGAACAAGAATAAGGAGATCAAGAAGGAGAACAAGAATAAGGAGATCAAGAAGGAGAACAAGAATAAGGAGATCAAGAAGGAGAATAAGAATAAGGAGAGCAGAAGGAGAACAAGAATAAGGAGATCAAGAAGGAGAACAAGAATAAGGAGAGCAGAAGGAGAACAAGAATAAGGAGATCAAGAAGGAGAACAAGAATAAGGAGAGCAGAAGGAGAACAAGAATAAGGAGATCAAGAAGGAGAACAAGAATAAGGAGATCAGAGAAGGAGAACAAGAATAAGGAGAACAAGAATAAGGAGAACAATAGGAGAACAAAAATAGAGACATCAAGAACGCGAACAAGAATACGGAGATCAAGAAGGAGAACAAAAGAACAAGAATAAGGTGAAAATGAAGGAGAACAAGAAGGAGAACAAGAAAGAGAACGAGAGTAAGAAGAACAAGAAGGAGAACAAGAAGGAGAGAGAACAAGAAGGAGAACAAGAAGGAGAGCAAGAAGGAGAACAAGAAGGAGAACAAGAAGGAGAACAAGAAGGAGAACAAGAATAAGGGGAACAGAAGAAGAACAAGAAGGAGAGAGAACTAGAAGAAGAGAGAACAAGAAGGAGGACAAAAAGGAGAACAAGAATAAAAAAGAAGAACAAGAATGAGAAGGAGAACAAGAAGATGAATTAGAATTATAAAAGCAGACAAAATTCTGATTTTCTACAGGGCTATACAGGACTCTAAAAGCCATGTCAGATAAAAAATAATTCACAAGAAAACAATTCACTTTACATCATTGTCTCCGCTACTCAACTATTACATTCATCCCAACCACAGCGAGTGCACATGTCTATTAATTAAACACACACACACATACACACAGCTGGTGTACAGATGCATTACTGGTCAGGGTATAAGACACAAAACCTCAATTTGCCTTAAAATGTCTACTCGTCTCTCTCGTTATACAGTGACAGACCAAATAGGTCATGATAGATCTGGCTTCTAAGCTACATCCCCACTTTGCTTGTTGTACATGAAGTCTAAGGGACTTAAATCACTTGACGGACATTTACCTCTCGTTCCTACTACGAACACCTCTATACAGTGACAGAGCAGTGACTACTAAATGTGTAAATATGAAGGTTAGAGTGGGAAATCCGGACTTAAGAAGTGATTAACTTCAACAAATGTCACAAAAGCTATCCTGGTCTGAATGCACTTAAATGTTAAGGGAACTGAAGGTAGAGGGAAGTTATACAAGAAGTTGGAGGCGAGTGTTAAAAATAGGAGATTTCCAACTTTCGCTGTTGTTTTCAAGGTCAATTTCATTATTGTTGTTCTTTCGTTTAATCTTGTCTTTGTGATCAGACTTTAGGGTTGAGGGGAGATTTTGTAGTTGTCTTTTTTGTTCTGTTGTTGGTCTTTTCTATTACCGCGTTGGTGATGATGATTGTGGTGGGGATGGTGAAGAAAATGATGATGATGATAATATTGATTGTATTTAGTATCAAGGCGATCAATATTTTCACATGATGTTCTAGCAGCTGTGTTGTTTTCTAACATTTGTTGATTGTTGTGTTGTTTTCTAACATTTGTTGATTGTTGTGTTGTTTCCTAACATTTGTTGGTAGTTGTGTTGTTTCCTAACATTTGTTGGTAGTTGTGTTGTTTCCTAACATTTGTTGGTAGTTGTGTTGTTTCCTAACATTTGTTGGTAGTTGTGTTGTTTCCTAACATTTGTTGATTGTTGTGTTGTTTCCTAACATTTGTTGGTAGTTGTGTTGTTTCCTAACATTTGTTGATTGTTGTGTTGTTTCCTAACATTTGTTGGTAGTTGTGTTGTTTCCTAACATTTGTTGATTGTTGTGTTGTTTCCTAACATTTGTTGGTAGTTGTGTTGTTTCCTAACATTTGTTGGTAGTTGTATTGTTTCCTAACATTTGTTGGTAGTTGTATTGTTTCCTAACATTTGTTGGTAGTTGTATTGTTTCCTAACATTTGTTGGTAGTTGTGTTGTTTCCTAACATTTGTTGGTAGTTGCGTTGTTTCCTAACATTTGTTGATAGTTGTATTATTTCCTAACATTTGTTGATAGTTGTGTTGTTTCCTAACATTTATTGGTAGTTGTGTTGTTTCCTAACATTTGTTGGTAGTTGCGTTGTTTCCTAACACTTGTTGATAGTCGTGTTGTTTCTCCGCGTTGTTGACTGCTTAAGGCTGTTTCTATCTTGTCACGTAACAAACCATTTTTGCGGTTCTAGTTAGCCTGAGTGGAGAGCGGATGACCCTAACTTGCCCTGATCTAAAACAAAGTGAGCGTGTGTTCGAATCCCTGTAAGATCAAAAGTTGTATTGTCTGGGAGATGAAAAATAACTTAAACATAAACATCTCGCGACGAACTCAGAGAACATGCGGCCTTTATTCTCCTGTGTACGATTCAGGCTAAAGTATTTGGACAATGACGTAAAGGCAGTTCGTTTAAAATAAATATAAATATAGTTAGCTGGGTTACAACTCCACATTGCGCCCCTGAGAAAGGGCGTTAAGCGTGGGCTAGATGCGATGTGCTGTAGCACATGTGCTGCGATTAATGCGCTTTTCCACCTAAGACATTCGATATCTGCATTTCATTTTTCGGTGGTGGTTTATCCCCAACTATCCTAACAGTGAACCTTCAAACAATCCCAGGTTATTCCCCAAATATCCTAACAGTGAACCTTCAAACAATCCCAGGTTATCCCCCAAATATCCTAACAGTGAACCTTCAAGCAATCCCAGGTTATCCCCCAACTATCCTAACAGTGAACCTTCAAACAATCCCAGGTTATTCCCAAATATCCTAACAGTGAACCTTCAAACAATCCCAGGTTATCCCCCAACTATCCTAACAGTGAACCTTCAAACAATCCCAGGTTATCCCCAAATATCCTAACAGTGAACCTTCAAACAATCCCAGGTTATCCCACAAATATCCTAACAGTGAAACTTCAAACAATCCCAGGTTATCCCCCAAATATCCTAACAGTGAACCTTCAAACAATCCCAGGTTATCCCCCAACTATCCTAACAGTGAACCTTCAAACAATCCCAGGTTATCCCCAAATATCTTAACAGTGAACCTTCAAACAATCCCAGGTTATCCCCAAATATCTTAACAGTGAATCTTCAAACGATCCCAGCGGAAGCTTGTTGCAAGTGATATTAACCTTTTGTCGAATTTCCTAGCTTCTCACCTGCTCACTTGCCTGCGTTCGCCCAACGACTAAAGGAATACACATATTCATCATCCGCCCTTAACGGGCGTTAAGTGGCGTGTATACGCTATGCAGTGGTTTTGCAGTAACACTGTGATATTTCCGCCTTTTGGCTCAGCACATCCGACTTCAACATGGAAGCTTGTCATTTAAACTCAACTCATGTTTCAGAGAACAGGCAACTAATTGCAGAGCTGCAGTAACCCTATCTCTCATCTCTCTGTCCAGGAGTAAAGGCATCAAGATGCACCAAGATGCACCAAGATGCACGAAGATGCACCAAGATGCACCAAGAGGCATAAAGATGCACAAAGATGCACCAAGATGCACCAAAAGGCACCAAGATGCACCAAGAGGCACCAAGATGCACCAAGATGCACCAAGATGTACCAAGATGCACCAAGATGCATCAAGATGCACCAAGATGCACCAAGAGGCACAAAGATGCACAAAGATGCACCAAGATGCACTAAGATGCACCAAGAGGCACCAAGATGCACCAAGAGGCACCAAGAGGCACCAAGATGCACCAAGAGGCACCAAGATGCACCAAGAGAGATGCGAAGCTGCTGTAACGCTGATGGTAATGACAATTTTAAAAAAAAAGAAGGAAAAGTGGTATGGTAACAGCTTTACGTGGTAATTAACAAAACAAAAGTCGACGTTTCGGCCAAGTAGGCCTTCAGTTGGAACATCAAACAATAACACACAAATATATATATAAAGATATATACACAAATCTAACTAACAACGTGGCGATAATATGCTAGATACTCGAGAAAGAAAATAAAATAAAGGTCACTTCCCTGTGGTCCAGAGCGCTGTCAGCTTCTGAATGAACTAAATTAAGAGGGCGGGATGACCAACTATTTATCTCACTGACCAGGCAGTCAGGGAGAAGATGGAAGGATTCTAAAAATATGGGGAGGTGGGTACAAGGTATGTATAAACTGTGTAATTCTAACTGTGTGTGTGCACGGCGAACAGACGTGTAAAAAAAAGCATGTGTACCTAACCATACATGCGTACAAGCATAAATCTGTATATATTACCACAGAGCACACAAAAGAAAACCCGAAGGTGTCTAAATGTGCCAATACATATGCAGACAAATATACATACATGAAAAGGTTCGGTAGCGCATGGGGGTAACAAATGTGTGGTAGGTGTCCTATGTGTATGAGAGCGATATGTTCATGTCATGGGGGGGGGGGGGGTGGGACTGCGAACCCAATTGGGCAATGAGGTGATTCTCAAGGGCAAACCGGCTGCAATTGCTGGAGTGACACGAGACAATGGCAGTAACTTGCATGTCGTCGGGTTTACCACTATGACTAGGAGAGTTAAAATTGGCAGACACCGAGCTGCCAGTCTTTTGCTCAACATCACGAAGATGCTCACAAAATCTGTCACTCAAGCGTCACCACTTTCGCCCACATACGCTATCTGGCAATGCTTACATATTATGGCGTAGATGATATTCCGTGACACACAAGTAAACCCATCTTTGATGTCGAATCGCTTATTAGGGCACAAGACTGAATCAGTGCACAGCACGTAGTTACAAGTTCTGCAAACTCGACGTCCACAAGGAACAGTACCAAGGTGTTTGTGGTTTGAGCGGGGGAGGCGGCTCGTGACAAGAATGTCTCTCAGACTCCTGTCGCATTTGAAGGCTACCAAAGGAGAATCACTGAAAAGTAGGCAGGTAGTGGGATCTGAGTGGAGAATGGAGCGATACCGGTTAAGGATCCTCACCGCAGCCAAGTTGTGAGTGAGGTAGTTGAGGGTAAATATAGTACTATCTGAGGAACGGTGGGTGGATGGGGTGAGTGCCACAGGACGGGAAATATTGAGAGCTCGTTGGAAGGCAGATTGAAGAACTGAGTCAGGATAGAGACAACGCCTAAAGGAACTTAACATTAGGTGGACCTGTTGAAGAAAATCTTGATCATCCTGACAGATACGACGAAGTGATAATAATTGAGAATATGGAATGGAATCTCTGCAGTGAGATGGATGAGACGAGATGTAGAGAAGATAACAGTGGGCGTCCGTGGGTTTATAGAAGACGGAAGTGTGGAGGCTGGAGGTACCAAGGGAGACGACCAGATCAAGAAAAGTGACGGACGAGGTAGAGATATGGGATGTCATCTTGATGGATTTATGAAAGTTGCCAATGTAGTCGATGAACCTGGAGATGTCATCTTGATAGATTTATGAAAGTTGCCAATGTAGTCGATGAACCTGGAGATGTCATCTTGATGGATTTATGAAAGTTACCAATGTAGTCGATGAACCTGGAGATGTCATCTTGATGGATTTATGAAAGTTACCAATGTAGTCGATGAACCTGGAGATGTCATCTTGATGGATTTATGAAAGTTACCAATGTAGTCGATGAACCTGGAGATGTCATCTTGATGGATTTATGAAAGTTACCAATGTAGTCGATGAACCTGGAGATGTCATCTTCTGGCAAGTCAGTAAGTCCAAACCCGTCATCGATGTACCGGAGGTATTTAAGGGGAAGAGGCCACGGTACGAGTTCAGTATTTGATGTTCAAGGTAACCCATAAACAGGTAAGCATAACTAGGACCCATCTTGGTTCCCATAGCTACACCACTGACCTGGTCATAGAACTGACTATTGAATTCGAAAGTATTGAGGAGAACAAGTTCAGTGAGGCGGAGGAGAGTAGAAGTATCCACAGATGGATGTTTTCTTTGGTCGAGAAAGAATTGAAGAGCAATTAGGCCATCGGCATGAGGGATAGAGGTATACAGAGAGCATACGTCGAGGACGAAAAGTCGGTACGAGCGTTCAGTGGTAAGGGAAAGAGAAGAGAAGATAGTGAGAGCATGATTATATAGTGTCCTTGACATAGGTGGGAAGAGATGTCACTATGGGTTGGAAAATGCTGTCGAGATAGTCGGATAAATGTTCTGTGGGATAACTACATGCTGAAACAATGGGACAGCTACATGCTGAAACAATGGGACAACTACATGCTGAAACAATGGGACGACCAGGGTTATTGGGCTTGTGGATCTTAGGAAGCATGTAGAAGGAAGGTTTGCCTAGAGCACTGTCTGGGATGATGAGACGGGACGCGCTAGGAGGGAAGGATTTATCGTCGATAAGTTGTTTGATGGTTGAGCGAATCTTCTCATTGTTGCTAGTAGTGGAATCACTGTGGCAAGGTTTATAGAACGTGGTGTCAGATGAGCGAACCTTCTCATTGTTGCTATTAGTGGAATCACTAGAGCAAGGTTTATAGAACGTGGTGTCAGATAATTGTTTGGGACCTTCTTGGATGTATAGGTTCTTACGCCAGACCACCACAACCCTCCCTTATCAGCTGGTTTAATGACGATATCTTCCCGACTTCGGAGGTTGGAGAGAGCTTGAAATTCAGCTAAATTTAAGTTGGAACGAGGTATCCGGCGAATGGGGAGTTGCTCGATCTCCCGTAAAGTGACCTGTATGTATAAGTTGAGAGCCCTTGAGACACCAGAAGATGGCGTCCAATCAGATTTACGAAAGTGGAAACGAGAAAATTCATCAGCATCAGAGGAAGATGATCTCTCTGTCCACCTCTCTCTAAATTTATTATCCGACATGTAGCTATAGCAGTGGCGTATAATGGTTTTGGGGTCTGGGCTACCGCTGACATAATAAATAAAGACATACATTATATTCAGCAGGCTAACATGAATTAATATTTGCTAATCACATCACTACATTTTAAATTACTTACTTATTTATATGTAAACTCTATCCGTCTTTGTTGTGACGAAAATGTCTCGATGACTTTGTCATTGAAAGTACTGTTGGGTTGGTTTCTAAGTTTCTGAAGGAATGATTTCTCAATGGACATTATTGCCATACCAGATAAGCGTTCTTGTGTCTGAGTTGAGCGACAATAAGATTTGATTTTCTTGAGAGCAAAAAAAGTTCTTTCTACAGATGCTGATGCGCATAACGTAGTTATAAATGGGTTAGGAAGTTCCGGTAATCAGACATAGTTTCACTTTCACTTTGTGACGATTCTGATTGGCTATAGCTAAAAATAACCAATGAAACCGCATTCCTCTAGAGGTAGGTTTCGCCGTATTATTTTGACGAGAATTTTTGAATGTCATGGTCATTAATTCTAAGTCGGAGTGAGGAGAATTGTATCGCTGCTTATTAGCGGTTTCATGTACTCTTAGAGTTGTTTCGGTTTCATTCACAAACATTATAGTGGCCATAGGAAAACCTTGCTTTAATAAAGGTAAAGGTAAAGGTAAAGGTAAAGTACGAGACTTGAACCAGCGTCTTAGCACGCGAGTTTCCACCCATATGTGCTCGGCTGCCTATCCAGAAATGTTCGGTAATTTCTGGATAGTGTCGCCTCAAGCATCCAAACTCAGATGCGAGGCGACATTCCTCACCTTCCTAGTGTAATACCCTGGTACCCATTTCTGCCAACGGCTGGGTCGACCGTGGGGGTATTTTTTTTTCCAACCACGAGTACAATTCACACTGCTCCCAGTGGGAATCGAACACGGGTTGTCCGAACGTCGGTAGTCCAGTCGGGTGGTTTTCCCAACTCGGCTACCGAGGCCCCCTTGCTTTAATAAATGCAAATCAAAGCAAATAAATCATGTGTAATAGAATATTCGAAAATTTATAATATAATTATGAAAAAATTATATAATAAATTATAATTTCCTTTTGTATTTCGTTAATTTGTTCAGGCTACCTGCGGTAGCATAGAGAAACGCCACTGAGCTATAGATATTTGTGCCTCACTGTTTGTTGTCGTTGTCCCCGTGTTCTGAAGAAGGCTGCAGGCTGAAACGTTAGTATTTTATTGTGTTCCTTTTCTGTAAAGCTGTCATCATACCTTGGAGTGTATACCACACCCTACTACTTGCTCGTTACTCATGTTTCACTTCCAAAAAATACTAAATATCATCCGTATCCGATGTGGTTACGCAGAATAATGCACATCAAATAGCAGGACAAACTAACCAACTTAACAGTCCTGCAACGTGGTAATGCCCCAACAATCATGTCGATTCACAGAAGCCGAAGGTTAAGAAGGTTGGGGCACGTCCAGCGAATGGAAGAAAACCGAATTCGTAAGGAAATACTATATGGTGAACTATTACACGGAAAAAGACAGATCAGCAGAACTAAACAACGATATAGAGATATGTGTAAATCATCTCTGAGTAATTTATCCATCTGTGAAAATAAATGGGAACACCTGGCAAGTGATCGAACATCATGGAGAGCCTGTATAACGGATAACATAACATCATTTGAGGCTGTACTAAGGTAAAACATGGAAGATAAAATACTCATGAAAAAGAATAGAAAACCTTGTAGATCAGTGGGCCTGACTTGTTCATTCTGTGGCCGTGTGTGTTTGTCAAACACTGGTAGAATCAGCCACGAGAGAAGGTGTTCGACTAAAACAAATCCTCAAAAAAATACACAACAGCCTCCATAAACCGCCTGACAAGACGAGAAGAGCCATATATGTGTTTAGCTCGCGTTCAGTCGGTCTAATCCCATATGAACCGCTAAGTTAAGAAACAGGAAGACAAGACTGAATCTCAAAATTGTCAGTCTATAGAAACATTACCTATCGAATTAAATTTCTAATTTCTAGTAAGTAGACAACATTCCCCAAGGCGAACTGTCATAACTAAAGTCCTCAACGTCTGGTTGGAAAGCCGTGTACTTGTCTCATGAGTGCGGCAGAGTGTGGTTACACGCAGTGACGTTGTTAATGTTTGCATTGAAATTAAGCTGGTTCTCTTGTAACAGCTCATTGGACAATGTTGTCCTAACTATCTTATCTCCCGCGGGCTCTCATCCCTCTTATTGTAAATTAAACTCTCGTTGCGAGTTGTCGTATAGTGTGCTCGTGTCCGTTAAGTATATGTTACAATGTATTACTGTTGTTGTATGGGATTCTGTTTGTCGTCTACTAGCTCGATACAGTCAATTTAGGCATCAGTGGGTCAAGACACCCACTAACAGGGGACTGGGTAGTTTAGAGGTATGATGTAGGCCTCAGTGGGTCAAGACATCCACTAACAGGGACTGGGTAATTTAGAGGTATGATGTAGACCTCAGTGGGTCAAGACACCCACTAACAGGGGACTGGGTAGTTTAGAGCTATGATGTAGACCTCAGTGGGTCAAGACACCCACTAACAGAGGACTGGGTAGTTTAGATCTATGATGTAGACCTCAGTGGGTCAAGACACCCACTAACAGGGGACTGGGTAGTTTAGATCTATGATGTAGACCTCAGTGGGTCAAGACACCCACTAACAGGGGACTGGGTAGTTTAGAGCTATGATGTAGACCTCAGTGGGTCAAGACACCCACTAACAGGGGACTGGGTAGTTTAGAGCTATGATGTAGACCTCAGTGGGTCAAGACATCCACTAACAGAGGACTGGGTAGTTTAGATCTATGATGTAGACCTCAGTGGGTCAAGACATCCACTAACAGGGACTGGGTAGTTTAGATCTATGATGTAGACCTCAGTGGGTCAAGACACCCACTAACAGGGGACTGGGTAGTTTAGAGCTATGATGTAGACCTCAGTGGGTCAAGACACCCACTAACAGGGGACTGGGTAGTTTAGAGCTATGATGTAGACCTCAGTGGGTCAAGACACCCACTAACAGGGGACTGGGTAGTTTAGATCTATGATGTAGACCTCAGTGGGTCAAGACACCCACTAACAGGGACTGGGTAGTTTAGAGCTATGATGTAGACCTCAGTGGTCAAGACACCCACTAACAGGGGACTGGGTAGTTTAGGATAGGGACGGACCCGGGCTCAAAGCCTACCGGAATCGGTGGTGGTTTATTATCAACAAGAGCAATTAAACCGTAGTTTTTTTTTTTTTTTTATGATGTTACCATCTCCTGATCTCTTGGGCAGTGAGAAACGATGTCTAGCCTTCTCGGATAACGGCAATAAAAGAAGGTCCCGTGTGCGCTCATGCACTTGAAAGACCTCTTGCCATTTAAAATCGAAAAGGGTATGTTATAAATATGGCCGCAGTTCTGGCAAATCGTCAACAACAACCTACCGACATCGTGGATCACAGGCCGTGTTTACAGAGTTCTTGCACGTGACGAGGATTCTCCTCGGATTTTCTCGAGATTCTCGGGGGATGGGGGAGGGGGAAATATCGAAGCACCAATGGGTTCGCCCGGTGTGCAGTGATGATGTTTCTAACAACAAAACAAGCCACCAACAACTGAGCTGACAGCAGCCAACTATCCGCTTCCGGCTCTGTGCGTCGGCGAACAACATAGCTGATCAAGACCCTGCTCCACGACCACGTGGTGCTCCTGGTATTAACTAACCAGTCTGACGAGACAAGCCGAGATCGAAGAGAGAAGGAAGGAAACGCGTTTTAAAAAATTGCCGTGCTGACGTCGGATATGTTGGGCCGAAATGCGCAAATATCACAGCCTAGTTGCCAAACACAACAAATCATTTACATCCAATCAATGCCCTCTAAATGGCTTGAGAGGAAATATATATTCTTTTAATAGTCGTAAAATGAACGACAGAAAGAAAGAATTTCTTCTCTTTTTGGTGTGGCTTCGCCAGCTTTCACCTCTGCCGAAGTCCCTAGAGACTAGGAACTTAATTTTACGTGTTAATTCGTTTTCCCTGGCAGCCGTGTACACAGGGGGTTCCTCGCCGTACAGGCAGATAACTCCGTCGTCGTCGGTACTCATATTTCTTCCGTCGATGAGTAATTGACATTTCAAGCCGGGTCTCGCTGCTGAGACCAGGGGTGTTTGCCGCAGAGAGAAATCATAAACAAAAATCCCAACTGGTGCAGCGGGATTTGAACCCACAACTTCTCTGTCTCAAGACCGTCTCGAGAACAACCAGTCCCCAAAAAAGAAATGTGAGCACGAGCTGTGTCTTTTATTTAATATTGGATGGCAGGTGCCTATTTCAACATTGTCGTGAGAACTATTTTTTGTTCTGCGTATTGATACATCTGACTTGCCGCATTTTGAACGTGTGTGATGTGTGTAAAGGTGAAGGTTGGCAGGATTTCAACACTAACAGGCCGCCAATGTCTGCGGGCGTGAGTCCGGTATATTTAGGGGATAGCTAGACTAAAGCAACAAACAGAAGCCATAAGAATTGACAACCAAACAGGAGAATTCCAATATATAAAACAAAGAGTCAGACACGGATGTGTTCTGTTGCCGTATTTGTTTTCATTTTACATCGAAAAAATTATAAGATACTAGTAGATATAAAAGAAATTGAAGTCAGCGGTCACAATATAAACAATTTGCGATATACGGATGACAGTCTTACTAGCTGAGGCAGAGAATGAACTACAAGAAATGATAGACATTATAGTAAAAGAAAGCAACGAGAAAGGTCTCAGTCTGAAAAGTAAGAAAGCAGAGGTAATGGTTATATCGAAGAAACAATCAACATTATCATGCAGCATAAAAATAAACAAGACAAATCTGAAACAAGTGCAACGCTTCAAATACTTGGGCACAATAAAGACGCACCACAGAAATAAAAGTAGAATAGCTCAGGCCAAAATAGCATTTCAGAGAATGAAAAACATCATATGCAACAAATCTATGTCAATAGAAGTGAGAGAGTTCATAGGTGCTATATAGAACCAATTCAGACCTATAGAAGCGAATCATGGAAGTGAGCAAACACATGAAAAGACAATTGGACACCACAGAGATGGGGTTTCTCAGCAGAATGTTAAAAGTTCACTGGACAGCTATAAAGACCAATGAGGAAATTCTCAAACAGGCCAAAACAAAAAGGGAGCTCTTAAAAAACATCAGAACAAACAACATTTTTAGACACATCATGAGAAGAAGAAAGTTGGAATACTTGGTTACAACTGGCAAAATACGGGGAAAGAGAGATCAAGGACGACAAAGAGTGAAAATACTGGATAGCTTGGTGTCATGACATGAAAAACAGTCAACGAATTGATACGATGCACGGTGAATAGATGGGAGCCGCGATAGCTCAGTGCTTAGTGAACTGGGCACAAAGGACAAGAGGTAGGTTTCGATTCCAACCGACAGCTTCCGGTTCACCCAGCCTTTAATGGGTACCGAATTTTTTTCTGGAAAAGTAAAGCGGCACGTGCGTAACACCGACCACATTACCCCAAAAATCATGTGCCGAAGGTCTGTAAAATTTATGGTCACTAACACCATATTCCCTATACGCCACTTGACGTGACGGGGGCACTTTATTTTTACGGTTAATAGACGTTTGTGGAAGGACATGATTGCCTACGCCAACCGGCATGGCACATGATGATAATAAGCTATGTCCAGTGGAAGCGAATCGTGGACAGTGATTACTAAACAATATGTAAAATGACATGTCAAGTTAATATGTGGGAAGTAAGAAAACACTATGAAGAAAACATTGATCACATGTCATGAATAAAGAGACAAATAATTGTTTCATTCAAGACTTCATCAACCGCTAGAACACACATTTTTATCCGACGCCGACACAGATGACTCCTATTTTCATTAACACCTTCTTCTTTGTCATAATTATCTTCTTCTTTGTCATAATTATCTTCTTCTTTGACATAATTATCTTCTTCTTTGTCATAAGCATCTCTTTCTTTGTCATAATTATCTTCTTCTTTGTCATAATTATCTTCTTCTTTGTCATAATTATCTTCTTCTTTGTCATAATTATCTTCTTCTTTGTCATAATCATCTTCTTTTTTGTCAAAATTATCTTCTTCTTTGTCATAATCATCTTCTTTTTGTCATAATCATCTTCTTTTTTGTCATAATCATCTTCTTCTTTGTCATAATTATCTTCTTCTTTGTCATAATCATCTACTTTTTTTGTCATAATCATCTTCTTTTTGTCATAATTATCTTCTTCTTTGTCATAATCATCTTCTTCTTTGTCATAATCATCTCCTTCTTTGTCATAATCATCTTCTTCTTTGTCATAATTATCTTCTACTTTGTCATAATTATCTTCTTCTTTGTCATAATCATCTCCTTCTTTGTCATAATCATCTTCTTCTTTGTCATAATCATCTTCTTCTTTGTCATAATTATCTTCTTCTTTGTCATAATTATCTTCTTCTTTCTCATAATTATCTTCTTCTTTGTCATAATCATCTCCTTCTTTGTCATAATCATCTTCTGCTTTGTCATAATTATCTTCTATTTTGTCATAATTATCTTCTTCTTTGTCATAATCATCTTCTTCTTTTTTCATTAACATCTTCTTCTTTGTCATAATTATCTTCTTCTTTGTCATAATTATCTTCTTCTTTGTCATAATCATCTTCTTCTTTGTCATAATCATCTTCTTCTTTGTCATAATCATCTTCTTCTTTGTCATAATTATCTTCTTCTTTGTCATAATTATCTTCTACTTTGTCATAATCATCTTCTTCTTTGTCATAATTATCTTCTTATTTGTCATAATTATCTTCTTCTTTGTCATAATCATCTTCTTCTTTGTCATAATTATCTTCTTCTTTGTCATAATTATCTTCTTCTTTGTCATAATTATCTTCTTCTTTGTCATAATTATCTTCTTCTTTGTCATAATTATCTTCTACTTTGTCATAATCATCTCCTTCTTTGTCATAATCATCTCCTTCTTTGTCATAATTATCTTCTTCCTTGTCATAATCATCTTCTTCTTTGTCATAATCATCTCCTTCTTTGTCATAATCTTCTTCTTCTTTGTCATAATTATCTTCTACTTTGTCATAATTATCTTCTTCTTTGTCATAATTATATCCTTTTTTGTCATAATTATCTTCTTCTTTGTCAAAAATCTTCTTCTTTGTCATAATTATCTTCTACTTTGTCATAATTATCTTCTTCTTTGTCATAATTATCTTCTTCTTTGTCAAAAATCTTCTTCTTTGTCATAATTATCTTCTACTTTGGCATAATCATCTTCTTCTTTGTCATAATTATCTTCTACTTTGTCATAATTATCTCCTTCTTTGTCATAATTATCTTCTACTTTGTCATAATTATCTTCTTCTTTGTCATAATTATCTTCTACTTTTTCATAATTATCTTCTTCTTTGTCATAATTATCTTCTTCTTTGTCATAATTATCTTCTACTTTGTCATAATTATCTCCTTCTTTGTCATAATTATCTTCTACTTTGTCATAATTATCTTCTTCTTTGTCATAATTATCTTCTACTTTGTCATAATTATCTTCTTCTTTGTCATAATTATCTTCTTCTTTGTCATAATTATCTTCTACTTTGTCATAATTATCTCCTTCTTTGTCAAAATTATCTTCTACTTTGTCATAATTATTTTCTACTTTGTCATAATTATCTTCTTCTTTGTCATAATTATCTTCTTCTTTGTCAAAAATCTTCTTGTTTGTCATAATTATCTTCTACTTTGTCATAATTATCTTCTTCTTTGTCATAATTATCTCCTTCTTTGTCATAATTATCTTCTTCTTTGTCAAAAATCTTCTTCTTTGTCATAATTATCTTCTACTTTGTCATAATCATCTTCTTCTTTGTCATAATTATCTTCTACTTTGTCATAATTATCTTCTTCTTTGTCATAATTATCTTCTACTTTGTCATAATTATCTCCTTCTTTGTCATAATTATCTTCTTCTTTGTCATAAAATATCTTCTTCTTTGTCATAATTATATCCTTCTTTGTCATAATTATCTCCTTCTTTGTCATAATTATCTTCTTCTTTGTCATAATTATCTTCTTCTTTGTCATAATTATCTTCCTCTTTGACATAATCATCTTCTTCTTTTTTGTCATAACCTTCTTCTTTGTCATAATCTTCTTCTTTGTCAAAAATCTTCTTCTTTGTCATAATTATCTTCTTCTTTGTCATAATTATCTTCTTTTTGTCATAATTATCTTCTTCTTTGGCATAATCATCTTCTTCTTTGTCATAATTATCTTCTTCTTTGTCATAATTATCTTCTTCTTTGACATAATTATCTCCTTCTTTGTCATAATTATCTTCTACTTTGTCGTAATTATCTTCTTCTTTGACATAATTATCTTCTTCTTTGGCATAAGCATCTTCTTTTTTGTCATAATCTTCTTCTGTGTCATAATTATCTTCTTCTTTGTCATAATTATCTTCTTCTTTGTCATAATCATCTTCTTCTTTGTCATAATCATCTTCTTCTTTGTCATAATCATCTTCTTCTTTGTCATAATCATCTTCTTTATTGTCATAATTATCTTCTTCTTTGTCATAATTATCTTCTTCTTTGTCATAATCATCTTCTTCTTTGTCATAATCTTCTTCTTTGTCATAATCATCTTCTTCTTTGTCATAATCATCTTCTTCTTTGTCATAATCATCTTCTTCTTTGTCATAATCATCTTCTTCTTTGTCATAATCTTCTTCTTTGTCATAATCATCTTCTTCTTTGTCATAATCATCTTCTTCTTTGTCATAATCATCTTCTTCTTTGTCATAATCATCTTCTTCTTTGTCATAATCATCTTCTTCTTTGTCATAATCATCTTCTTCTTTGTCATAATCATCTTCTTCTTTGTCATAATCATCTTCTTTATTGTCATAATCATCTCCTTCTTTGCCATACTCTTCTTCTTTGTCATAATCATCTGCGTCTTTGTCATATTCATCTTCTTTGTCATAATCATCTTTTTCTTCATTTTTTTTCAGCTTTCAAATCATCATCATCTTTATTCTCATTTCATCTTCTTCTTAGTTCGTCATGAAGAAATAATTTAAAAAAAAAACACACATACATTGACACACACACAGACACACACATACACATACACTGACACACACATACACAGACATACACATACACAGATGTTACTATGAATCACATTTTACAGGCAAGTTGCATTCCCTGGCGCTTATGACTCGATCATTTCTTTTAAAGGACCGGGTTTGCTCTCCCCCCTCGTGTCTTTCTCAAGTGGTTAACTTAGAGGCCTATTTCAAACCGTGGACCTCCACTAATATCTTGGCCAGCTATGATTCGCTGACCCTGGTAGCAGATTCATTGACAGACAGACCGTCCTTAGAGCATGAGCATGTCTGGGTCATCTCGAGAGAAGAACAAGGTGCTGGCGTATAGGAAAGTTACTCTGTGCATTAGCGACATGGCTGGTAAAGCTAAGGGAGTGCTCAGATACCCTCAGCGACCATCATCAATGGTTGATAAGTTTTCTTATACGACGTCCACTAAGTTTCACAGTTCTGTGTTGGTTGATATGTTTTCGTATACGTCCATTAAGTTTCTCAGTTCTGTGTTGGTTGATATGTTTTCGTATACGTCCATTAAGTTTCTCAGTTCTGTGTTGGTTGATATGTTTTCGTATACGTCCATTAAGTTTCTCAGTTCTGTGTTGGTTGATATGTTTTCGTATACGTCCATTAAGTTTCTCAGTTCTGTGTGGTTGATATGTTTTCGTATACGTCCATTAAGTTTCTCAGTTCTGTGTTGGTTGATAAGTTTTCTTATACGCCCACTTAGCTTTTCAGTTCTGTGTTGGTTGATAAGTTTTCTTATACGCCCACTTAGCTTTTCAGTTCTGTGTTGGTTGATACGTTTTGTTATGTCCACTAAGTTTCTCAGTTCTGTGTTGGTTGATAAGTTTTCTTATGCGTCCACTAAGTTTCTCAGTTTTGCTTCAGGCACATATGACAACGTGCACCATCAAGAAAAGAGACAGTCAAATGGGCTCCGTGGTAGCCGACCTTTAATGTGGTGACAGAACCAAATGAATAAAATGGTATAGACTCTCTTGATGTTCTTTCCAGATGACCGAGCCATTTCATTTGTTGTCCCTGCATACAGTTCACAACTGATTCAATCCCCAATCTTTCTCTTACGATACCAGTCTCTTATTCAGTCTCGTTTGGTCCAAAAAGCACAGACAAAAGCAACTTTCCACAAAACGGGGAAGATACTGCCCAATCCATTTTTGACAATTGAAACAGGAAAGGGATTCTTAAATGTTATGTAGAGACAGTCTTAACGTATGGATGTGAATCATGGACAATAGAACAATATACAAGAAAATGACTGGAGGCTGTAGAAATATGATTTTACAGAAGAATGTTGAGAATACCATGGACAGCTAAGAAGAAAGATGAAAACATTCTGAAAGAGGTCAAAGCAAAGAGAGAGCTAATTTCCAATATTACAAAAAACAATCATCATTTTTTTTTTGGTCTTCTAATGAGAATGGAACAGGTGGAATATATTGTGACATCTGGAAAAATTGAGGGACGAAGAAATAGAGGGAAGCAAAGAGAAAATATACCAGACAGCTAAAGAGAATGGATTGGCAGAAGGTCAACAACAAAAATGTTATATAGCTGTCAAGATCGAAAGTTGTGGAAAGACATGATCACCTACACCAGAAGGCATGGTACTTGATGATGATGGTCGCTCCGAGCGTTTTTCAATCTTGTACTTGGTTGCTCTGGCATGGCCAGCTCTGACGGCCTCAGCCATGACGATCAGATCCGACACCATTCAACACTATAACTCAATAGCTGTTCTACTATAACATGAGGTTTCATGCATTCAACACTATAACTCAATAGCTGTTCTACTATAACATGAGGTTTCATGCATTCAACACTATAACTCAATAGCTGTTCTACTATAACATGAGGTTTAATGCATTCAACACTATAACTCAATAGCTGTTCTACTATAACATGAGGTTTCATGCATTCAACACTATAACTCAATAGCTGTTCTACTATAACATGAGGTTTCATGCATTCAACACTATAACTCAATAGCTGTTCTACTATAACATGAGGTTTCATGCATTCAACACTATAACTCAATAGCTGTTCTACTATAACATGAGGTTTCATGCATTCAACACTATAACTCAATAGCTGCTCTACTATAACATGAGGTTTCATGCATTCAACACTATAACTCAATAGCTGCTCTACTATAACATGAGGTTTCATGCATTCAACACTATAACTCAATAGCTGCTCTACTATAACATGAGGTTTCATGCATTCAACACTATAACTCAATAGCTGCTCTACTATAACATGAGGTTTCATGCATTCAACACTATAACTCAATAGCTGCTCTACTATAACATGAGGTTTCATGCATTCAAACCTTATCAGTTGAGAGCCGGTATTATTTGCTTCTCTAGCGTGTCACCACCAAATGGTAGAGAAACCTTACGCGCGCTTTTTTCGGAAACTTATTAATAGATTGACATCTGAAGGTGTACGCAGATGAAGAAGAAGAAGGAGAAGAAGAAATAAGATGAAGAAAAGTAGAAGAAGAAAGAAGAAGAAAGAATAAGAAAGAAGAAATAAGATGAAGAAAAGTAGAAGAAGAAGATGAGAAGAAGAAAAGAAAAGAGGAAGAAAGCAGAAGAAAAGAAGAAAAGAAGTCGAATAAAAAGAAGATGAAGAAAGGAGGAAGAAGAACAAGAATAAACAAAAGAAAGAGAAAATAAGAAGAAGAAAAGAAAGAAAAAGGAGATGATGATGATGATGATGATGACGATGATGATGATGATGATGGTGGTGATGATGAGAAGAAGTAGGAAACAAGAAGAACAATAAAAAGAAGAAAAATAAAAAGAAAAGAAGAAGAGTGAGGAGAAGAAGAAGCAGAAGTGTTTCTTGGTTCTGTTTCGTAATTCGTGAGTGTTGCCGCGATCGTTTGCTCCTATCTCTTCCATCTCATTTACAAGTAAGGTCCTGTTGGTAAAGGGAGGTCATGTGTTGACATGTTTCATCAAGAAAGAAATAGATGTCATTAGACAGATTTTATCGACGCCACTGGGCACGGCACATGATGATGATTACTACTGTAACAACGAGAAGTGTGGTGGTTGTAATGATATTATAGATGAGACACTGTTGTGATGATTATGACAACGGTGATGATGCTGATGATGGTGACAGTAATGATAACAGCAAACGTGGTTATGATTTGGGTGACCATGATTGTGATAACGTTGGTAATTATAATGATTGCTGTTACGTTAATGAACAATACTAAAGTTGTCTGTTTTTTGGTCCTCTTGAACAAAACAAAACAAAACAAAAACTTCGAATTGCCCGAAGCACGATGTGTTCGTGGCGCCACCGTTTCGCTAACTAGGATAATAATTACGGACTGGTATTCTGAAGGTGACAGAGTTTTCCGACATAGATCAATATGCCCTGATCACTCGTGATGGATTGGTGTGCTCGTGGCAAGCTCGTACGTAGACTAATTAACGAGGCGATAGGAAAGTAATATTCGGGTTAGCAGGTTTCCAGCTTTCATTTTGGTTATCGTAACTTTTAATTATTAACAGGAACGATTCTGGAAAGCGGAAATACGTCAGATGAAAGATTAAGTTATTGAGTACTTAGGAGGCAGAAATAAAAAGACGATTAGAGGCCACAGAGTTGGGACATCTCAGAAGAATGTTGAAGGTTCCCTGGACAGCAGGCCAACACAAAAAGGGAGGTCCTAAAATACAGAAGAATGTTGAAGGTTCCCTGGACAGCAGGCCAACACAAAAAGGGAGGTCCTAAAATACAGAAGAATGTTGAAGGTTCCCTGGACAGCAGGCCAACACAAAAAGGGAGGTCCTAAAATACAAAAGAATGTTGAAGGTTCCCTGGATAGCAGGCCAACACAAAAAGGGAGGTCCTAAAATACAGAAGAATGTTGAAGGTTCCCTGGACAGCAGGCCAACACAAAAAGGGAGGTCCTAAAATACAGAAGAATGTTGAAGGTTCCCTGGACAGCAGGCCAACACAAAAAGGGAGGTCCTAAAATACAAAAGAATGTTGAAGGTTCCCTGGATAGCAGGCCAACACAAAAAGGGAGGTCCTAAAATACAGAAGAATGTTGAAGGTTCCCTGGACAGCAGGCCAACACAAAAAGGGAGGTCCTAAAATACAAAAGAATGTTGAAGGTTCCCTGGACAGCAGGCCAACACAAAAAGGGAGGTCCTAAAATACAGAAGAATGTTGAAGGTTCCCTGGACAGCAGGCCAACACAAAAAGGGAGGTCCTAAAATACAAAAGAATGTTGAAGGTTCCCTGGATAGCAGGCCAACACAAAAAGGGAGGTCCTAAAATACAAAAGAATGTTGAAGGTTCCCTGGACAGCAGGCCAACACAAAAAGGGAGCCCCTAAAATACAGAAGAATGTTGAAGGTTCCCTGGACAGCAGGCCAACACAAAAAGGGAGGTCCTAAAATACAGAAGAATGTTGAAGGTTCCCTGGACAGCAGGCTAACACAAAAAGGGAGCCCCTAAAATACAGAAGAATGTTGAAGGTTCCCTGGACAGCAGGCTAACACAAAAGGGAGCCCCTAAAATACAGAAGAATGTTGAAGGTTCCCTGGACAGCAGGCTAACACAAAAAGGGAGCCCCTAAAATACAGAAGAATGTTGAAGGTTCCCTGGACAGCATGCCAACACAAAAAGGGAGCCCCTAAAATACAGAAGAATGTTGAAGGTTCCCTGGACAGCAGGCCAACACAAAAAGGGAGCCCCTAAAATACAAAAGAATGTTGAAGGTTCCCTGGATAGCAGGCCAACACAAAAAGGGAGCCCCTAAAATACAGAAGAATGTTGAAGGTTCCCTGGACAGTAGGCCAACACAAAAAGGGAGCCCCTAAAAAATATCAGAAAGGAGCAAACTGACATTATTTGGGCACGAAGGGACGAGCAAGAAGGGGAATGTTTGAATACTTGGTTACAACAGGCGAAATAGAGGAAATAGAGATCGCGGACAACGAAGACAGGAGATACTAGATAGTGTGGTATCATGACACTGTCAAGAGTAGAAATGATACGATGCACTGTGGTTAGAAAACTGTGGAAGGACCTGATCGCCTACGCCAGTCGGTATAAAACATGATGATGAGGATAATGATGCAGACTTGTATTGTCATCCAGACTTGGGGCACCCAGTATCGTGTTTATCTTGGTTGAGCAAGTGGGGAGACTTTGTTTATGTTCTACAAGAAGTCACATGGCGCGTCAGACATTAGCTTATTTACCGACATTGTTACCAGGACGCAAGATTGTTGTTAACAATAATAATAATATTAATAATAATAATGACAATACTAATAATCATGACAATAATAATAATAATAATAATGACAATAATAATAATAATAATAATGACAATAATAATAATAATAATAATAATAATTGCAAAGCTTGTTGATCTGCAATAAGAAAAAAGCGGTTCCAATCACATAACAGCCAAAAAGATTTTTTTCTTTTTTCTTTTCTTATTTTCTTAATTCTTCTCCTTCTTTTTTCACCCGAGGGTTAGGACTTTTTCGTTGCCCACTTTTAAAATGACGCTATATGGGCGTAGAAGCGATAATTTTAACTTTTCTATCATCAAGAACCGGGCCTGCTGGCGTAAGTGATCATGTCTCTCCACAACTTTCGATCTCGACAGTTATTTATCATTTCTCTTGTTGACCTTCTGCCAAGCCATTCTCTTAAGCTGTCTGGTATTTTTTCTCTTTGCTTCGATCTATCTCTTCGTCCCTCAATTTTTCCAGTTGTTACAATATATTCCAGTTGTTCTCTTCTCATTACATGGCCAAAAAATGATGACTGCTTCTTCCTAATATTAGACATTAGCTCTCTTTTTGCTTTGGCCTCTCTCAGAACGTTTTCATTATTCTTCTTAACTGTACATGATATTCTCAACATTCTTCTGTAAAACCACATTTCTACAGACTCCGGTGATTTTCTTCTCTGTTGTCCTATTGTCCATGATTCACATCCATATGTTAAGACTGGCTCTACATAATATTTAAGAACTCTTTTTCTTGTTTCTATTATCAAAAATGTATTGCATAGTATCTTCCTCATTTTCTGGAAAGTTGCTTTTGCCTGAGCCATTCTGCATCTCACCTCTGAACTTTACTATAAGCTACGAAATTGTGCTCCCTTAGACCCAACATATCCAACTTCAGCAGTACATGTTTTGCCTACCCTACACGATCATTTCGCCAGACAGGTTCGTCATGCTCCTGGTCCACAACGGAGTAATGCAGTTCGGCCCTGGTCAGTTCTATGTCGATAATCCCAATGCGAACAGTCAGCTATGAGTCGCTGCCAGATGATGGTGGACGTCTTGAGTCCAAGAATATTATTTTTGTTTAGTTTTTATAAATCGGGATTAAAATCTAAACAAGATAACAGTAAATTAAAAACTGACCAGACATATTACGCGACAATTTCATGCGACCTTTATTCTCCAGGTGTGCACAGAGGCGGCGCTATGGTTGCTGGCGCTATGGTTGCTGGCGCTATGGTTGCTGGCACCTTGGTTGCTGGCGCTATGGTTGCTGGCGCTATGGTTGCTGGCGCTATGGTTGCTGGCACCTTGGTTGCTGGCGCAATGGTTGCTGGCGCTATGGTTGCTGGCGCTATGGTTGCTGGCACCTTGGTTGCTGGCGCAATGGTTGCTGGCGCCTTGGTTGCTGGCGCTATGGTTGCTGGCACCTTGGTTGCTGGCGCTATGGTTGCTGGCGCTATGGTTGCTGGCGATATATGGTTGCTTGCGCTATGGTTGCTGGCACCTTGGTTGCTGGCGCTATGGTTGCTGGCGCTATGGTTGCTGGCGCTATGGTTGCTGGCACCTTGGTTGCTGGCGCTATGGTTGCTGGCGCTATGGTTGCTGGCGCTATGGTTGCTGGCACCTTGGTTGCTGGCACCTTGGTTGCTGGCGCTATGGTTGCTGGCGCTATGGTTGCTGGCGCTATGGTAGCTGGCGCTATGGTTGCTGGCACCTTGGTTGCTGGCGCTATGGTTGCTGGCGCTATGGTTGCTGGCGCTATGGTTGCTGGCACCTTGGTTGCTGGCGCTATGGTTGCTGGCACCTTGGTTGCTGGCACCTTGGTTGCTGGCGCTATGGTTGCTGGCGCTATGGTTGCTGGCGCTATGGTAGCTGGCGCTATGGTTGCTGGCACCTTGGTTGCTGGCGCTATGGTTGCTGGCGCTATGGTTGCTGGCGCTATGGTTGCTGGCACCTTGGTTGCTGGCGCTATTGTTGCTGGCGCCTTGGTTGCTGGCGCTATGGTTGCTGGCGCCTTGGTTGCTGGCGCCTTGGTTGCCGGCGCCTTGGTTGCTGGCGCTATGGTTGCTGGCGCCTTGGTTGCTGGCGCTATGGTTGCTGGCGCTATGGTTGCTGGCGCCTTGGTTGCTGGCGCTATGGTTGCTGGCGCTATGGTTGCTGGCGCTATGGTTGCTGGCGCTATGGTTGCTGGCACCTTGGTTGCTGGCACCTTGGTTGCTGGCACTATGGTTGCTGGCGCTATAGTTGCTGGCGCTATGGTAGCTGGCGCTATGGTTGCTGGCACCTTGGTTGCTGGCGCTATGGTTGCTGGCGCTATTGTTGCTGGCGCTATGGTTGCTGGCACCTTGGTTGCTGGCGCTATGGTTGCTGGCGCTATGGTTGCTGGCGCTATGGTTGCTGGCGCCTTGGTTGCTGGCGCTATGGTTGCTGGCGCTATGGTTGCTGGCGCCTTGGTTGCTGGCGCCTTGGTTGCTGGCGCTATGGTTGCTGGCGCCTTGGTTGCTGACGCCTTGCACAAGCTAAATTTCGGCGTCCTTTTTAATATTTTTTTTTATTGCTTTCACTTTTTCCTTTTTTTTTTAGAAGAACCATGATAGCGCCCCTAAGCACACTGCGCGCCCCTCAACTGCCTCAAGTTGTCGGTACCTTGAGCCGGCCCTGTGTGTGCTGAAGACTTTCGACACACCCCAAACACTGGATAAATTACACCTAGAGATAAGGAGAAGAAGTTACCAGGGAAAGAGATGGGTTGACGTGAGTGGTCAACATCAGGAACAAGCCATTTTGTTTGGCAGAAGCATAAAAGCAATTAATGAATAGAAAAAATGTAGTTATATCTTCTCAACATTTCTGTATGGTTCAGAAACATGGACATTAGTGAAGGAAACAGAACAGAAAGCTGAAGCCCTTGAAAAGTGGATTCGTAGAAAAGTAAAAAAAAAGTAAAGTATCCCCGTCACGCCAAGTGGTGTATAGTGAAAATGGTGTAAGTAACCATAAATTTTACAGACCTTCAGTACATGATTTTTTGGGGTGATGTGGTCGGTATTACGCCCGTGCCGCTTTTCCCAGAAAAAAATCCGGTACCATTTAAAGGCTGGGTCAACCCGGAAGCCGTCGGTTGGGATAGAACCCTACCTCTTGTCCTTTGTAGTCCAGTTCACTAACCACTGAGCTATCGCGGCTTCCGGATTCATAGAAGAATAGGAAGAATTTGATAGAGAGAGAAGAAAACAAATGATGAAGTCTTAAAACAACTAAAAATGACAAGAGAACTACTAGTCGAACTACTAAGAGACTGAGCAGAGCGGCGCTCCGTGTTAGACAATCCTTCGGTGCAGAGACTGCACTCAATGATGATGAAGGTCATCAATAGGGGCTGAACAGCGAGCTATGGATCGGTGAATTCATAGATTGTTGGCTTCTGGATTAGAGAACAAGAACTAGTGAAGATCCCACCTCAACATCGTCACAGTTGTTTGTTTCACTCTCTAAGTGAAATTTTAGGTCTAACCCTAAATATCGAACAAAATAGTTTGGTGGGCTGGGTGGTCTAGTGGTACGGCATCGGCCTGGGGACAGAGAATGGCCTGAGTTCAAAGCCCAACCAGAACGAAGATTTCTCAAAAATAGGAAAAATTGAAGCACAGTTTCTTTGTGACGTTATCAACCATTGATCTCTTGGGTAGTGAGATTCGATGTCTAGCCCTCTTAGATAACGGCAAATATCTATCTTTCGTTCGCCCGAAGTATTGTCTATATCTGCAATGTCGTTTCCTGTATGGATAAAGACAATGAAAATGAGGCCCCGTGTGCACTCGCGTACGTTAAAGATCCCATGCCAGTTAAAATCGAAAGGAGTAGGTTATGAACATGGCCGCGGTCAGGGCAATATTGTTAGCAGAAACCTACCCACACCGTAGATCCCAGACCGTGCTACGGAGTTCGTGCACCTGGGTCAGGATCCTCCTCGGATTTTCTCGAGATTCTCGAGTGGGATATCGGAGCACCTATGGGTTCATCCAGTGTGCAGTGAAGATGATCCTAACAACAAATGGGTTCATCCAGTGTGCAGTGAAGATGATCCTAACAACAAATGGGTTCATCCAGTGTGCAGTGAAGATGATCCTAACAACAAATGGGTTCATCCAGTGCGCAGTGAAGATGATCCTAACAACAAATGGGTTCATCCAGTGTGCAGTGAAGATGATCCCAACAACAAATGGGTTCATCCAGTGTGCAGTGAAGATGATCCTAACAACAAATGGGTTCATCCAGTGCGCAGTGAAGATGATCCTAACAACAAACAATTTAGCAACATTTATGGGCACACATATACTTTATGGGTGCTATATTTACATTGAGACAACTATATGAAAAAACAATAGAATATGACAGAAACCTAAATATAGTGTTTATAGATCAGGAAAAAACGTTTGATCGTGTGGACAGGAACAAACTTTGGCAAACTTTAGAAACCTACGGTGTAGCAGGACAACTACTAGAGAATATAATGACATTATATAAAAACAGTCAAAGTGCCGTTGGAACATCGGAAGGTCTGTTAAGAATTGTTTCAGTTTACAACCGGTGTAAGACAAGGATGCGTTCTCTCACCACTCATCTTCATCATATACATGGACAAAATAAATCAGGAAACAACCAACAACAAGGACAAATCAAATAATAACATAGAGGTAGAAAACTCCAACATCAATGAGCTACTCTTCGCAGATGACCAATGCCTAATATATGAGGATGAAAACCTGCTACAACAGCATTTAACATCTCAAGATAAAAGCTGCACAAACTACGGATGAAAATTAACACAGCAAAAACAGAGGCTATGAGAATAAGCAAATTAAGACACCCATTAAACATTAACATCAAAGATAAAGAAATAAAACAAGTAGAAAAGTAAAAAGTAAAGTTCCCCCGTCCGTCCCGCCAATTGGCGTATAGGGAATATGGTGTTAGTGACCATAAATATTACAGACCTTCGGCACAAGATTTCTGGGGTAATGTGGTCGGTATTACGCCCGTGCCGCTATACATTCCCAGAAAAAAAATCCGGTACCCATTAAAGGCTGGATGAACCCGGAAGCCATCGGTTGGGACAGAACCCTACCTCTTGTCGTCCAGTTGGGATCGAACTCTACCTCTGTAGTCCAGTTCACTAACCACTGCGCTATCGCGACTCCCAAAACAAGTAGAGGAATTCAAGTATTTAGGCACAATGTTCACAGAAGATGGAAAACTAGACAGAGAAATTGACATGAGAATACAAAATGCAAATGCTGTCACATACCAGCTTTCACCATTGCTAAGACATCCAAACATTTCTATGCCAGCTAAACAACAAATGATAAATATCATTTTCATACCAACTTTGTGCTATGAAAGTCAAACATGGACCCTTTCTAAATCACAATTAAGAAAGATGTGAGACATGTGAGATGCGATGCTTGAGAAAAGTAACAAACAACACAAGAAGAGATAGAATACCAAATGAAACCATAAGAAAAATGGTAGGAACTAAACCCTGCCAAGAGTATATAGAACAACAACAACTTAAATGGTTTGGCCACCTGGTCAGAATGAATCCACACCAATCACCATCAAGGGCGTTCTTCTCGAGATTGCATGGAAAAAGACAAAGAGGGAGACCCAGAAAAAGATGGATAGATGCAGTGACAGAGACATGTAACAACAAAGGAAAGTCACTAATTCAGACAATTCGAGCAGCTCAAGAACGACAAATGATATAAACCACGACACCTTTTAGGTATCAGTGAGAAAGAGAAAAGAGGAAGAAGATGGGTGCACATTTTGTTCACGTTAGTATTGAAATGTTAGGGAGGAGGTTCCAATTTTGGACAATACCCAAAAGGCACATTTGAACGTTTCATTCAATGATAGGAAACCCTTTGACCTGACCATTACAGCAGAAGGAAACCTGATCATCAGAAGCTGGACCGTACCAAGCAAGTGTCTTAACACTCTGGAGAGTAGAAAGCGGACACGCGTAGGTCATGACTCCCACGTGTTGATCACCTGCTGCATACCTTGATATCTCACACTATCTTCTCATGTAAAAACGACATTTTCTCAGCGCAACACTTCTGATCAAACCTGCTCTCCATAACCGGAGATGGGAACAGGCAACTAGCTGCAGTGCTGCGGTAAAGCTGGTAGCAAGGAGCCAGTAGTGACGTGTGATGTATACTCCAAGGTATGGGTCCCGCCTGGCTGCCCTCAGACTTATCACCTCCTTGATCTTACCACGTGACTGATTTTCCATGTGGCTTGACCTAACCAAACATTTGGGAACATCCTTCCACCCGGAGCAGCTACTACTCCAGCTAACTCAATTTTTAATATATTGTTATTTTTGAGTTCTACATTATTTCTCTTTACTTACAATTTTATATCTCTAATTTTATATCTCTACACTTCACCTATCCTCTAACATGTGACACATCTCTTTCTCATCTCACCATCATATCTCTCTGTCCACCTCTCCCTAACTTCATCATTCGACGTGTAGCTATAAGCATCTGTACCAAACCGTTTGTTTTCGTTGTCCCCGTTTTCTGAAGAAGGCCGTAGGCCGAAACGTCAATATTTTGCTGTGTTCCATTTTTGTAAAGCTGTCACCATATCTTGGAGTGTACATCGCACCCAACAACTGGCTCCCTTCTCCATATCCGGACCTAACCTCCTGTCTTAGATCTCTCCTAGAATATCGGTATCATCTTTATATAGGTGACAATTTAGTCAATTAAATGTGTTTAATTTTAAAAACTTTCGAGAAAAATCGAGGAATCATTTCAGGGGAACAGAGGTTTGACTACAACATTGGGGGAAAAAATCACAAATAATCAACAGCAGATAAAAAAAAAACAAAGAACAATATATGGTCCGAAGGAGGATCGAACCCGTACTCTTTGGCACAGCGCCTTGCCACGAGAAACCAAACACTAGAGCATACGGGCAGTGAGATTAAACTAAAAAGTAGCTATCATTGACGATGTCTTTCACGCAGGTGTACTCAAGACTATAGGGATACACTCGGGAATACATTGGTTATCTATATTTTCCTTTTACGACAAATATCTCCCGGATAGGCTAAGGCCGTTTGCTGTTGTTGATTGTGATTTTTTTTTCCAGTTCTGTAAAAATACCACTTCCCTTGAAATGATTCGCTGATCTATCCCCTCGGAAGTTCCCCTCCATAATATTAATTTATTATTATTTGTTCAGAGAAAAATCGATCTTGACACATTTTTTTTGGGGTGTCTATAATTCGTTTTTAACTACAATTGTGTAACGTAGCGATGCTGGGTGGTCTTCATGTTGGGCCGCAGTCTCTCAACAAGGGGTTCAGGCAAAGAAATGCAAATGAATGCATAAAAATGCGAAGCTGCAGTAAAGCTAAATGTGAGGGCGATTTGAAAAAAAAGGAAAACTGGCATGGTAAATGCTTTACGTGATTGATAGACAACACAAATTTGAACGACGTTTCGGCTCAATAGGCCTTCAGCAGGAAGAAACAAACAACACATACACAGATATGTAAGTAAATAAAACTAATCCTACATAGCTAACTAGTAACGAAACATCCAAAACAAAATAATCGAAACTGGTTTAAGAAAAGAAAAATCTCTTCCCTCTGCCGTGGGCCGTGGCCGGAATGATAAAGAGAGATTGGCGGGTGTGCGCTGTAATTACCCTGCTGGTCGGAGGGTCAAAACCGAGTAAAGGGTTCTAAAAATATATGAGTGGGGGGAATACTGTTTAGGCTACCTCGACTACAAAAACACTGACAATGTCTATAAGTATCTAAGGGCCTGTATATATACAAACATACATGCATTAAACAAGGTTCCGATTTGAATCTTGTCCAGGGAGCTGTAAGTCCAAAGGTAAGACGTCAGCCTCTGGACAGAGAGGTCATGGGTTCGATTCCCTCCACAGGCGGTGGTAATTTGTTTTAAAAAAAATCTAACCCGTGGTTTCCTCGTGGCTTTACCCCCGCCCCGCCCCCTTTTCACCGTCTCTATGAATGTGAGATCCGACGCCTAGCTCTCATGGAAAATGGCGACAAATAGTAAGCCCCGTGTGCATTCGCGCACGTTAAATAACCTTTGATAGTTTAAGTCGAAAAGACAAAGCCAAAATGACCGCTGTCCGGGCAAAAATACTGTTAAGCAAATCTACCCATGCTGTAGACGGATGTGTCGGGCCGAAAGGCGCCGATATCGCGGCTATGTTGTAAAATAGCGACACAACCCATCCATGCCTACTTAACAGGTGAATGCTCAGAATGGAGGGGGTCTCAGTAGCCTAGTTGGGAAAACCACTCGACTGGGCTACGTTCGGACAACCCTTGTTCGGTTCCCACTGGAAGCAGTGTGAATTCTACTCGTGGTTGGGAAAAAAAAAATCCTCCGCGATCGATCCAGCCGCTGTCAGAAATGGGTACCAGGGTAGTACACTGGGAAGGTGAGGAATGCCGCCTCGCATTGTGAGTTTCGATGCTTGAAGCGACACTGTCCAGAAGTCTCCGAACACTTCTGGATACGCGGCCGAGCACATGTGGGTGAAAACTCGCGCGCTAAGACGCCGATTCAAGTCTCGTACTTGACCTTGACCTTTTACTTTTGCACTAAGAAGACGACAATCTCATTGCTTGTTCCGTACATCATCATCAAGTGTCGTGTCCGCATCGCAGGGTGATTATTTGACTCGTGCCATCGTCATCATCATCATCATCATCGTCATCATCATCATCATCATCATCATCATCATCATCATCATCATCATCAAGTGCCGTGTCCGCATCGCAGGGTTATTATTTGACTCATGTCATCGTCATCATCGTCATCATCATCATCATCATCATCATCATCATCAAGTGCCGTGTCCGCATCGCAGGGTTATTATTTGACTCATGTCATCGTCATCATCATCATCACCATCATCATCATCAAGTGTCGTGTCCGCATCGCAGGGTTATTATTTGACTCATGTCATCGTCATCATCATCATCATCATCATCATCATCATCATCATCAAGTGCCGTGTCCGCATCGCAGGGTTATTATTTGACTCATGTCATCATCGTCATCATCGTCATCATCATCATCATCATCATCATCATCATCTAGTGCCGTGTCCGCATCGCAGGGTTATTATTTGACTCATGTCATCGTCATCATCATCAAGTGACTTCTCCGCAACGAAGGTTGGCTACCATGGATCGCCATTCTGCTCTGTCTCTTGCTTTGATGGTGCAGACTGTCATAGGTTGACTTGTCCATCTTTTGATGTTATTCGTTCATGTTAGTCTTAGTCTGCCTCTACCTCTTTTACGTTATATTTTCCCTTCCAATATTACTTTTAGTAGGCTGTTGTGTCTTTTAACATGCCCCTAACATTTCATTTGTCTTGTTGTAATTGTGTTTAGTAGTTCTCTTTTCATTTTTAGTTGTTTTAAAACTTTTCTTTTATTTCCATCCAATTCTGCCTATTCTTCTATAAATCCACATTTCAAAGGCTACAATTCTCTGTTCTGTTTTCTTGTCTAATGTCCATGTTTCTGCACTATACAGGAATATTGAGAAGATTTAATATTTTGCTATTCAGTTTTAGCCCTGGTGTTATTTGTTTTGATGTTAGTATACTTTTCATGACATTAACATTACGTGTTGCCAGACCTATTTCTCTCCATGTCTTTCTTTGGAATGTTACGTGACGATGCTTTAATCTCTTTCGCGGTGGTCTGCCATATTCGTCTTTCGTGTTTTCCGTACGTAATGGCCACATTCTATCACAGAACCTAGAATGTTTCATTAAATTGCGACTTGCTAACAGTTGATGAGATTATAGACACCATGTTCGTGTTTTGTAGTAAGAAATAGGTGTAAAGTAGTAAACGGGTGAAAGTTTAGAAGAAGAGAAACATTTAGAGAGTGTTCGAACTTGTAGTTTCTTTTGTTGACGGTGGCTCTATTCTGTTCTCCCCTCACTGTGGGGCCCCTGGTAGCCGCACTTCTCCCCTCAGTGTGGGACCCCTGGTAGCCGCTACTTCTCCCCTCAATGTGGGGCCCCTGGTAGCCGCACTTCTCCCCTCACTGTGGGGCCCCTGGTAGCCGCCACTTCTCCCCTCACTGTGGGGCCCCTGGTAGCCGCACTTCTCCCCTCACTGTGGGGCCCCTGGTAGCCGCCACTTCTCCCCTCACTGTTTGGCCCCTGGTAGCCGCCACTTCTCCCCTCACTGTTTGGCCCCTGGTAGCCGCCACTTCTCCCCTCACTGTGGGGCCCCTGGTACCCGCACATATATATAGCGTTGTTCGGAGTGCAATGATGATGACCCGCTAATAACTCAATAACAAAATTGTGCTTGCTTTGAAAGGCGCAAATATTGGGGGCTTGTCGTAAATTAGCGCCACAACACGTAAACCTAGAAGGTGAAGAAGCAGAAGAACAGATGTGCGAGGATCGTGAAGAACGTCATTGTCTTGGAACATATCATTGTCCAGGGAGCCGTGATAGCTCAGCGGTTAGTGAACTGGACTACAAAGGACAAGAGGTAGGGTTCGATCCCAACTGACGGTTTCCAGGTTCACCCAGCCTTTAATGGGTACCGGATTTTTTTCTGGGAAAGTAAAGCGTCACGGGCGTAATACCGACCACATTACCCCAAAAATCATGTGCCGAAGGTCTGTAAAATTTATGGTCACTAACACCATATTCCCTATACGCTACTTGGGGCTCTTTATTTTTTATTTATTTATTATTTTTTTTTATAACATTGTTCACACAGATGCGAAAGTCTGCTCCTGAATGTAGACAATAGCATTCAGAAAATACACAACCAGGTATAATAGGGCAGACGTCCAAAGGTTTCTGGTTCAAAAATAAACCATCTCGCTTTAAACAATCTTTGTTTTAACTCTACCCTCATTCTTTTCTTTTTTATACCCTTCTCTCGCCCTGTATTCTTCTGACACACATATTCTCTTAGACAGGCAGACAGGTATGTATATAGGGAGGCAGGCAGATAGACAGACAGACAGACAGACAGACAGACAGACAGACAGACAGACAGAAAGAAAGACAGACAGACAGGCAGGCAGGCAGATAGATAGATAGATAGATAGATAGATAGATAGATAGATAGATAGATAGATAGATAGATAGATAGATAGATAGATAGATAGATAGATAGATAGATAGATAGATAGATAGATAGATAGATAGATAGATAGATAGATAGATAGATAGATAGATAGATAGATAGATAGATAGATAGATAGATAGATAGATAGATGGATGGATGGATGGATGGATGGATGGATGGTAGGATGGATGGATGGATGGATGGATGGATGGATGGATGGATGGATGGATGGATGAATGGATGGATAGATAGATAGATGGATAGATAGATAGATGGATAGATAGATAGATAGATAGATAGATAGATAGATAGATAGATAGATAGATAGATAGATAGATAGATAGATAGATAGATAGATAGATAGATAGATAGATAGATAGATAGATAGATAGATAGATAGATAGATAGATAGATAGATAGATAGATAGATAGATAGATAGGTAGGTAGGTAATAGGTAGGTAGGTAGGTAGGTACATAGGTAGGTAGGTAGGTAGGTAAGTAGGTAGGTAGGTAGGTAGATAGATAGATAGATAGATAGATAGATAGATAGATAGATAGATAGATAGATAGATAGATAGATAGATAGATAGATAGATAGATAGATAGATAGATAGATAGATAGATAGATAGATAGATAGATAGATAGATAGATAGATAGATAGATAGATAGATAGATAGATGGATGGATGGATGGATGGATGGATGGATGGATGGATGGATGGATGGATGGATGGATGGATGGATGGATGGATGGATGGATGGATGGATCGATAGATAAGATAGATAGATAGATAGATAGATAGATAGATAGATAGATAGATAGATAGATAGATAGATAGATAGATAGATAGATAGATAGATAGATAGATAGATAGATAGATAGATAGATAGATAGATAGATAGATAGATAGATAGATAGATAGATAGATAGATAGATAGATAGATAGCTGCGGCCAGTGATTGTGTTACTGGAAATCAAGCCACGGGACAGAGAAAGCGAGAGAGAAAGAGAGAGAGAGAGAGCGAGAGAGAAAGAGAGAGATAGAGAGAAATAGAGAGTGAGAGTGAGGAAGAGAGCGAGAGAGATTCATTGAAAGATAATTTGGCATGATGTTAACCAGATGAGGCAGCCGAACGTCCATTTTTGATCATTCTCCAGGGACCTGGGTGTATGTAGTTTTATTTCGTGAAGACCGGCACAAATTAATATCTCGCTTCTATGATGGCAAAACGCTGCTGTTTCCATTGATTGATGATTACAGTCTTAGCTTGAATTGAATATAACATTCCACCGGTTCCTGTTATGATTTATGTGTCTGTTGTTGTTATTGTTATGAATTAGATATGTTATGTTATATAAAGTAAATAAAAATAGAAATTGCAAACTTTTGGGTAAATAAGTAGGGACACTTTTATGACTCATGAATGTTTTGTTTTTTCTTCAATATAAGTTACGTTGTTGTAAAGCATGGACAATCAATCTCACAATCAGTACGAAAAAAAATTAATTCATTAGAAGCAAAACATTAATAAAAAATTCTTAAGATACCTTGGATATTGAAAAAGAGCAATAAAGACAAACTGAAAGATTTAAACATTAAAAAGAACTGGCTTAAAACAACATTCTATTGAGGAAATTAAACTACAATGGCAACTTCCAAAGACACAGCGAGCTGGAAAAAACAATATTGGAAGGAATGGTTCTAGTAAGCAGACCTTGAACGTGACAACAGAAGAAGTGCGAAATGTAAATACAGACAGAGATTCTTTCAGACAACTTATTGTGAATATAACGTTCTGTGGGAGATCTGGCTAGAGACAGAGATTCTTTCAGACAACTTATTGTGAATATAACGTTCTGTGGGAGATCTGGCTAGAGACAGAGATTCTTTCAGACAACTTATTGTAAATATAACGTTCTGTGGGAGATCTGGCTAGAGACAGAGATTCTTTCAGACAACTTATTGTGAATATAACGTTCTGTGGGAGATCTGGCTAGAGACAGAGATTCTTTCAGACGGGCTGTGGTGAATGTAACGTTCTGTGGGAGATCTAGCTAGAGACAGAGATTCTTTCAGACAACTTATCGTGAATATAACGTTCTGTGGGAGATATGGCTAGAGATAGAGATTCTTTCAGACGGGCTGTGGTGAATGTAACGTTCTGTGGGAGATCTAGCTAGAGACAGAGATTCTTTCAGACGGGCTGTGGTGAATGTAACGTTCTGTGGGAGATCTGGCTGGAGACAGAGATTCTTTCAGACGGGCTGTGGTGAATGTAACGTTCTGTGGGAGATCTGGCTGGAGACAGAGATTCTTTCAGACGGGCTGTGGTGAATGTAACGTTCTGTGGGAGATCTGGCTGGAGACAGAGATTCTTTCAGACGGGCTGTGGTGAATGCAACGTTCTGTTGGATATCTGGCTGGAGACAGAGATTCTTTCAGACGGGCTGTGGTGAATGTAACGTTCTGTGGGAGATCTGGCTAGAGACAGAGATTCTTTCAGACGGGCTGTGGTCAATGCAACGTTCTGTGGGAGATCTGGCTGGAGACAGAGATTCTTTCAGACGGGCTGTGGTGAAGGCAACATTCTGCAAAGGACATGCAACCTGACGATGATGATGATGATTGTGTAAGTATAGTTATGTCACGTTGTTATGTTGAGTTAAGTCACGTTGTTATGTTGAGTTAAGTCACGTTATATTATTTGTTTTTAATGCGACATCTGGTAAGAATCATATCTCTCCATTTTTGACGTGAAGATGCCAATTCTTGTCGAAATTGCGTCATTAAAGTCATTAATTTTTTAGATATGTGGCTGGAACTTCTTTGATGTGGCTGGGACTTCTTTGATGTGGCTGGAACTTCTTTGATCTGGCTTGAACTTCTTTGATGTGGCTTGAACTTCTTTGATGTAGCTGGGACTTCTTTGATGTGGCTGGAACTTCTTTGATGTGGCTGGAACTTCTTTGATGTGGCTTGAACTTCTTTGATGTAGCTGGAACTTCTTTGATGTAGCTGGAACTTCTTTGATGTGGCTGAAAATTCTTTGATGTGGCTGGAACTTCTTTGATGTGGCTGGAACTTCTTTGATGTGGCTGGAACTTCTTTGATGTAGCTGGAACTTCTTTGATGTGGCTGGAAATTCTTTGATGTGGCTGGAACTTCTTTAATGTGGCTGGAACTTCTTTGATGTGGCTGAAACTTCTTTGGTGTGCCTGGAACTTCTTTGATGTGGCTGGGACTTCTTTGATGTGGCTGGAACTTCTTTGATGTGCCTGGAACTTCTTTGCTGAATCTATTTTCCACAGCTGGTCACACGCCTGGGCTATCGAGTAGGATAGATATAGATATTAATCTGTGTAAATGATAGCTTTATACTATATTGTCTGATCATATATTCTTACTGTTCTTGGTGTGTTGGTTGCTTGTATGTAGCCGGAACAGACTGACAACCAGCTTGAACAGACAGAGAAAGAGCTAGATAGACTGACAACCAGTTGGAAGAGATAAATAACAAGCTGAAATAGTCAGACAAACAGCTGGAAGTGATAGACAAACAGCTAGAATATATTGACAAGCAGCTGGAAGTGATAGACAAACAGCTGGAACAGACAGACAACCAGCTTGAACTGATTGACAACCAGCTAGAAGAGGCAGACAACCAGCTTGAACAGATAGACAATCAGCTTGAACAGATTGACAACCAACTGGAAGAGATAGACAACCAGCTAGAACAGACTGTCAACCAGCTGAAAGAGGCAAACCATCAGCTGGAACAGATTGATAACCAGCTGGAAGAGACAGATAACCAGCTGGAAGAGACAGATAACCAGCTGTAAGAGACAGATAACCAGCTGGAAGACACAGATAACCAGCTGGAAGAGACAGATAACCAGCTGGAAAAGACAGAAAAACAGCTGGAAGAGACAGATAACCAGTTGGAAGAGACAGATAACCAGCTGGAAGAGACAGATAATCAGCTGCAAGAGACAGACAACCTGCTGGAAGAGACAGATAACCAGCTGTAAGAGACAGACAACCAGCTGGAAGAGACAGACAACCAATTGGAAGAGATAGATAACCAGCTGGAAGAGATAGATAACCAGCTGGAAGAGATTGACAACCAGCTGGAACAGACAGACAACCAGCTTGAGCAGACAGACAGCCAGCTGGAATAGACAGATAACCAGCTTGAACAGACAGACAACCAGCTGGAATAGACAGATTACCAGCTGGAATAAACAGATTACCAGCAGGAAAAGACAGATAACCAGCTGGAATAGACAGACAACCAGCTGGAATAGACAGATTACCAGCTGGAAAAGACAGATAACCAGCTGGAATAGACAGACAACCAGCTGGAATAGACAGATTACCAGCTGGAAAAGACAGATAACCAGCTGGAATAGACAGACAACCAGCTGGAATAGACAGATTACCAGCTGGAAAAGACAGATAACCAGCTGGAAGAGACAGATAACCAGCTTGAACAGATTGACAACCAGCTGGAAGAGACAGACAACCAGTTGGAAGAGACAGATAACCAGCTGGAAGAGACAGATAACCAGCTGGAAGAGACAGACAACCAGCTCGAAGAGACAGATAACCAGCTGGAAGAGACAGACAACCAGCTGGAAGAGACAGATAACCAGCTTGAACAGATTGACAACCAGCTGAAAGAGACAGACAGCCAGCTTTAACAGATTGACAACCAGCTGGAAGAGGCAGACAACCAGCTAGCACGCATTTACTGGAGCCACTCTTCCGCCAGCCGCCTCCGACTCACTAACGACACCCTCTAAGTACCCTCCTCTCACCGAAGTACTTGTCACCCTCTAAGTACCCTCCTCTCACCGAAGTACTTGTCACCCTCTAAGTACCCTCCTCTCACCGAAGTACTTGTCAACGCTAACTCGAGAGTACAAACCGGCACGGCAATTATTTCTAATGACCACTGTGCATGAATATAACCGAAGGTATTTTGCTGTGGTTGAATGCGCGCAACAAACAAAGCTTTAGGGTCGATGCGAACGTTAGAAAAGTCGAGAAGGATAGTGTGGAGAAAGATTGGAAGGAGGGGGGGTGTGTGGTTTCGGTGGCAAAGTCCGTTACGAAATAAAAAAAAAAACAGGAGAGAGGTCATACTGTTAAGAGGCAAATAAGACAAAAGTTGTAGAAAAAAGTCATCTTCATTCAATAGTGACTGCCATAACGTAACAACGGTGTCCGGTTAGCGCAATCGATAGGCGGTTGGCTTACCACGGCAACAGCCGGGGTTCGTTCCCTGGCGAGGACACCTGGGTTTTACTAATTCCCTAAAAATTAGTAGGAGCCGCGATAGCTCAGTGGTTAGTGAACTGGGCTACTACGGACAAGGGGTAGGGTTCGATCCCAACCGACGGCTCCGGGTTCACCCAGCCTTAAATGGGTACCGGATTTTTTCTGGGAAAGTAAAAGCAGCACGGGCGTAATACCGACCACATTACCCCAAAAATCATGTGCTGAAGGCCTGTAAAATATAGGGTCACTAACACCATATTTCCCTATACGCCACTCGGCGTGACGTGGGGTACTTTACTTTTATAACGTAACACACTAGGAGCAGAAAGTAGTCTGCATAAGGTACTTTTCTTTACTTCAATGGTTTAATATAATACGTTCAAAGTTGGTGAGTCAAGGTCCGTTGTATCGTTGCATGTGTTTGATGAATGAAGGTATGTTGGATCATTGCATGTGTTTGATGAATGAAGGTATGTTGGATCATTGCATGTGTTTGATGAATCAAGGTATGTTGGATCATTGCATGTGTTTGGTGAATGAAGGTCCATTGCATCGTTGCATGTGTTTGATGAGTCAAGGTCCTTTGTAACATTGCATGTGTTTGATGAATCAAGGTCCATTGTATCATTCATTGCTTATGTCTAGTGAATGAAGGCCCGTTGTATCATTGCATGTGTTTACTGAATGATGGCCCATTGTTTCATTGCACGTGTTTGGTGATTCAAGACCTAATGCGCTAGTTTTTGCTATTTGCCCCAGACTTGTATCTTTTTGCGCGTCTCCGGGTCGATAGTGAGTAGTGACGTCAAAGAACCATTTACGATGACGTCACGGTTAGTTCTAGAAAAACAGGCTAAGACTTTATTGGAACTTTGCGTCCAGGAACAAGATGACAAGTCATAGCAATCTAGAAAAACTGGAAGCTGGACAGCAAATCTGTCCGAGACACGTCATTATCAGGCATTGAGTCAAACAGTGCCACTTGTCTGTACAATGTGATGTTGGTCAATATGGCGGATGTGCGACAGGAACCGTTAAGGATCTGTTTTAAAAATGTTCCTTGTTGCAGTTTCCACATATTCCAAGTCTGGCTTGCTGCCGGAACTACTGAGTTTAATGCTCTGTGCACACCATGAGCTGTGCATTTCATCCGGATCGTGTTTTAATGTTCCTATTGTTTACGATGAATGATGATATCGCATGCCGAAGGACAGTTTGGCTGCGTTCACTTTCGGTGCCGCTTAGCCTTATGTATTTTGGTGTGTGCTGCAGCTGCTATGATGGGGGACTGCGGCTGCCCTTCTTTGTTTGGATCCTTCGATGCGATGGATGTTAATTCGGATGATTCAGCTGGCACTTTCTTTATAGGTCATCACTTGTTCAGATCGTGTCGATGAGGGATGTGTCGGGATTAAAGGCGTAGATATTACCGCTTTGATGTAAAGTAGTGACACACAGCGTCTACGCCCACTTTACGTGTGAACGATAAGAAGATTTGTTCAGACTGGGTGTTCAGGATGATGGTGTGTTTGATGTGGTGGATGAGGAGGGGCAGAAGAAGAAGAAAGAGGGGGCCGAGATAATGATGAGTTTGATGTATGTTCAGGGAATCAAACAAGAAAGAAGGTGGAGGAGGAGAGGCACAAGAAGAAGAAAGAGAAGGAGGACGAGATGATGATGGTGGTGGTGATAGTGGTGATTTATGATAATAATGGTGATGATGATTATAATGATGTGTTTATGTCCAGGGAATCAAACAAGAAAGAAGGTGGAGGAGGAGAGGCACAAGAAGAAGAAAGAGAAGGAGGACGAGATGATGATGGTGGTGGTGATAGTGGTGATTTATGATAATAATGGTGATGATGATTATAATGATGTGTTTATGTTCAGGGGATCAAACAGAAAGAAGTTGGAGGAGGAGAGGCACAAGAAGAAGAAAGAGGAGGATGAACGATGGTGGTGGTGTGATGATGATGATGATTTATGATAATGATGATGATGATTACGATGATGTGAATGACGTAATGATGATGATGATTATGGTAATGATGATAATGATGACATTATGATGACGGTGATAATATGATGATGTCGACGATGATATTGGTGGTTATGAGGTTGAAAGTGATGATGATGATGATGATAACGCAGAAGAAAATGAAATAGAAGAGGAAATCGATATTGCTCCTAATTTTAATTATTAGATTAACAGCTGCCTCATTGTCCAACTCGCCTCTTTATCATTCACCATCCAATGTAAGAAAATCGGACCTGCCCAACTCGGCTGATGACTGAAAGTCAATTACTGATTCCTTAATCCACTTAGCCTCCCGGGTGTAACCGTCACTAACTCAGCCTGTAATCTTTCCTGTCGGGACAGCTTGGCTTAAGTTCTCCCTGGGCAAACCTCGTTCTATGTTTACTCTTGTGCTCAAATCAACGCTCTCCTCTGACCATTACGACCGCTGACCAACTTTTACGTGTTGGGGCAGGGAGTCTTCAAACATTTAGCGCCTGGATCATAAAATACGCTGTGGACGCCTCTGACTATAACACTCACCAATAAATCAGAGAAAAATGTGTTGCTGGCAGGCGAATGACTACCACCTTTGGGGCGGGGGGGGGGGGGGGGTACGGAGGAGTTGTGAACCATATTGAAATATAATCATATAATATAACAATATTGAAATATAATCATATAACATAACAATATTGAAATAAAATCATATAACTTAACAATGTTGAAATATAATCATATAACATAACAATGTTGAAATATAATCATATAACATAACAATGTTGAAATATAATCATATAACATAACAATATTGAAATATAATCATATAACATAACAATGCTGAAATATAATCATATAACATAAAAGAAGTAAAGAGCCCCGTTACGCCAAGTGGCGTATAGGGAATAAGGTGTTAGTGACCATAATTTTTACAGACCATCGGCACATGATTTTTGGTGTAATGTGGTCGGTATTACGCCCGTGCCGCTTTACTTTCCCAGAAAAAAAATCCGTTACCCATTAAAGGCTGGGTGAATCTGGCAGCTGTCGGTCAGGATCGAACCCGGCCTCTTGCCCTTTGTAGTCCAGTTCACTAACCACTGAGCTATAGCGGCTCCTAATCGTATAACAAAGCAATAGGAAAACATCCCATCAGCGTGACGTTTTCAGCTGTAAGAACTATAGACGGTTGACGTCACTCTTTCAACAACCGCACCTGCTGGCCAAGCTGAAAACGTCACGACAGTTGAGGTTGGTTCCGATTTTATTTTTGCCCGCAAGTCAACTATATAATTGGCTGTGGCTAGAACACAGCGAATCACTGATGGTCTTGTGGTCATAGTTTGAGAATCCCTGACAGAAATTAATGACACTCTAGATAGGGTTGGTATTCCGACTCCTGAAGGAGCGACTTTTTCTGCCCCGGTCTCATGTACAAATATTTGCCTCCATTACTTGACCAGGGTAGGTACAATGAAACAAGCTCTTCAAACGTCGACCTCTTCATTCTTCGCCCTAGCCTGGAGACGCAGGAAACAGCAAAATTGTTGGCCTTGACCTGTGGATGAGAACATAAAGGTCAAGTCTGGTCTTTATAAGAAAATTTGACAGCCACAGACATTTTTGTGTCTTGTCATTTTAGTCGGCTTTTATCTTAATTCTCTCTCATTTTTCATCCCGGTTTCGCATTTTCTTAAGCAGTACATGGGTTCACCTTAAGTGCGGCACTTTTGTTCATGCGATGGATAAGTGCAGGCTCTTTTGTCATCCACTTCTTTTTCTTCCTTTTCTCTTTCTTTTCCTTTTTACCGCAATGGTTACTTCTTTTTTTCTTACATTTCTACGACTTATTTCACTTCTACTTATTCTTGATCTTTTTGAAAGAGAAATAAAAGAAGAAAAGTAACTACGGTAAACAGACGATGAAGGAAGAAGTAGAAGAAAAAAGATAAATAGAAAAATGGGGCGTGGAGAGAAAATACGAGAAACCATTAGTAGTAGCCTCCGTCAATAATAGTTGACTATGGATTTTGCAGCGTTCGTATGAAATGCTATTTATTTACCTTTTCTTTCGTTGTCAATTCTCTCCCTTTCGACCTCCCAACACCAGAGCTGGAAGTTGTCAGCGACCCACAGCTGATGGCTTGCGCCAGGATCGGTGAACGAAAACTATTAAGACCCTGCTCCACCTATGCGCGGTGCCTCCAGTAACAGATTAACCTGTCTAGTCTGGCCAAGCGAGAGGGATCGAAAAGGGAAGACAACCCGGTACTCAAAAATGTCGTGCTGAAGTCGGATGTGTTGGACCGAAAGGCGCAAATATAACAGTTATACTGCAAACCACAACACAACGCAGACACGTCCACTTAATGTCCTTTTAAGGACGGATGACGAAGAGGAATTCTACAGTCTACGAATACTCTAGAATACTTTAGTCATCGGGCGAACGCAAGCAAGCAAGCAATTCTCTCTTTCCATGAAACTGTCTGCTTCTTGTTAAAGTTGGAGCATTAAAGTATGTCTCCAAATGGTTGCAATCTGCAGCTATGTCTTCCCAGGGTTTATGTTCAGAGTCTTTATGTCACGTAGCTATAAATCACACAACTATAAATCGGTGTTTTGGGCGCCCCCTAGTTCTTTTGCAATCTGCTAGTTGTCCATAAAGTATATCTTTTTGTATGCGGTCATATTTTATACGGTGCATGTGGCCAAGCCAGCATAACCTACGTTGTTTGAGCAGCGTGTAGATATTCGGGAGGCCTGTGCTAGTAAGGACCTCCACATTTGTCACCTTGTCCCTCCAGGTGATATCAAGAATATGACGTCGGCATCAAATACAGAATGCAATTAGCCTTCTCTCTTGCTTTGCATATGTTATTTTATTCCATTAGTTATTATCTTGCTTTACATAAGTTATTATCTTGCTTTACGTACGTTATTATCGTGTTTTACATAAGTTATTATCGTGCTTTACATAAGTTATTATCTTGCTTTTTATCAGTTATTATCTTGCTTTACATAAGTTATTATCTTGCTTTACGTACGTTATTATCGTGTTTTACATAAGTTATTATCGTGCTTTACATAAGTTATTATCTTGCTTTACATCAGTTATTATCTTGCTTTACATAAGTTATTATCTTGCTTTACATTAGTGGCAATATCAAATAGATACTGATGAAATAGACGTTGTCATCTACGGTCTTTGTTTTAGCTGTCAGTTTGCCGTTTTGCAAAACGCGTCTAAAAAGGCGGGCGAAGGTGGGAGCAGCTTCACCAAGGTGGGAGCAGCTTCACCAAGGTGGGAGCAGCTTCACCAAGGTGGGAGCAGCTTCACCAAGGTGGGAGCAGCTTCACCAAGGTGGGAGCAGCTTCACCAAGGTTGGAGCAGCTTCACCAAGGTTGGAGCAGCTTCACCCAGGTGGGAGCAGCTTCACCAAGGTGGGAGAAGCTTCACCAAGGTGGGAACAGCTTCACCAAGGTGGGAGCAGCTTCACCAAGGTGGGAGCATCTTCACCAAGGTGGGAGCAGCTTCACCAAGGTGGGCCTCAATTAAAGAGAAAACAGTACCGCTCTTATTTGTAAGGATTCCCTGGGTGATTATTTGACTCGTGACATCGTCATCATCATCGAGTGCCATCTCCGCAACGAAGGTTGGTTACCATGGAGCGCCATTCCGCTCTGTCTCTTGCTTTGATGGTGCAGGTTGTCATAGGCTGACTTGTCCATCTTTTGATGTTACGCGTCCATGTTAGTCTTGGTCTGCCTCTGCCTCTTTTACATTGTATTTTCCCCTCCATGATTACTTTTAGTAGGCTGTTCTGTCTTTTAATATGACCCAAATATCGCATTTGTCTTGTTTGAATTGTGCTTAGTAGTTCGCTTTTTCATTTTTAGTTGTTTTAAGACTTCATCGTTTGTTTTCTTTTCCTTCCATCCAATTCTACCTATTCTATATATCCACATTTCAAAGGCTTCAATTCTCAGTTCTGTTTTCTTGTCTAATGTCCATGTTTCTGAGTCGTGTAATTGAGCAGAAGTCCCCCACCCCTCCCCAATCCTCTTCTGAAACAAGTGTTTACAAGTTGAGTGAGATTCTAGTCATGCTTGCTTGCTTGCTTGCGTTCGCCGGATGACTAAAGGTGTACCCCTCTTCATCATCCGCCCTTAAAAGGACGTTAAGTGGGCGTGTCTGCGTTGTGTTGTGGTTTGCAGTATAACTGTGATATTTGCGCCTTTCGGCCCAACACATCCGACATCAGCACGACATTTTTGAGTACCGGTTATCTTCCCTCTTCGATCCCTACTCGCTTGGTCAGACTAGACAGGTTAGTCTGTTACTAGAGTTACCACGGAGAGGTGGAGCAGAGTCTGGATGGTTCTGGTTCATCTATTTTGGCATAAGCCATTAGCTGTGGGTCGCTGACAACTTCCAGTTAGTGTGTTGTGAGGCGCGCCTTCGCCTCCATTTGGCGTATGTAGAGTGAGCATACTTAAACACAACTTTGACCTCTTAGCGTCGCTTTATAGGCATCATGAACGATGTGTCCAGCAAGTAACGGGCACTTGTACCAGACGTAGCCAAGTTAGTGTTGGTTTCAGAAGAAGGTACAATGTCATTAAACTAATAATCTTCTTCTACTACCTTTCAGCTCCCTGTGGAGCATAGGTCTTCAACAAACACTTTCCAAGTCGTTCTGCTTCTTGCCATTCTTTTAAGATCATTCCATGTCTTCCCCGTCATCTCTGTTTCAGTCTGTCTTCTCAAATGATTTCTTGGTTTTCCTCTTTGTCTTTTCCCCTGAGGATTCCAAAAGGGCCTGTTGTGTAATACTCTCAGTTGGCTTCCGAAGTGTGTGTTCTATCCATCGTCATCGTCTTCTCTGTATCTTTTTATCCACTGGTGTTTGACTGGTACATTTCCATAATTCTATGTTAGTGATTTTGTCCTGCCATTTCCATCCTTTTATTCTTCGTAAGCATCCATTAATGAAAGTCTGTATCTTCATGATTGTCAATTTTGTTGCTCTCCATGTTTCACAACCATATAATAGGATTGACTTAACATTGGAGTTTTAAAAAATATTAAATTTTTATTTTTGTATTTAACCTAATTTCTTTGGATTTCCATATTGTTTCCCAGTGCAACAAAAGCTCCTAATGCTTTTGATATCCTTATTTTGGTATCATTTTCTGTTCCTCCCTCTTTATCTATATTACTGCCCAGATATATGTAAGATTGCACGTCTAGTAGAGGTATTTCTCTTAATATTATTTAAACTAATAATAATCAACCTCAATGTTTCGAAACGAAAGGGAAGAAATAAAAGGGAAACTGGGACTCTATGTTCTTCTTCTTAGCGTTCATACATTAACTGGGCGTAGCGGCGTTGAGTCGCTATTTTACGGCATAGCCGCCATATTTACACATTTCGGCCCGATATGTCCGTCTTCGGCATGGGTGGATAGATTCATTTAACATTTGGGCATATGTGCTCAGATGCCCTCCACAGCAAGTCCCGAAGTGTTCAGCGACTGACGACTCCAATAGTGAGACATGATGAGATATAATGAGACATCATGAAACATCATCATCGTCATCAAGTGCCGTGACTGCTGGCGTAGGTGATCATGTCTCTCCCTAACTTTCGATCTCGACTGTTATTTATAATTTCTGTTGTTGACCTTCTGCCAAGCCATTCTCTTTAATGAGACATACTGAGATATAATGAAACATTGCGAGACATAGTGAGAGAAATAGAGACATAGTAACAAAATGAGATATATAGAGGTATATGGTGAGACTTATCGAAACAATTAGCCACATACATCGACATAGTGAGACAATGAGAGACATAGTGACACATACTTGTATATTGTAAGACATAAGAGAAACAATGAGAGATATAGAGGTATATAGTGAGACACTGAGTCTCCATAGTGAGACAGTGAGATGTGGAAATATTATAGAGACATAGGGAGAAACAGTGAGAAATAAAGAGACGGTGGGGCAATGAGGTACATAAAGAGACAGAGGTATATAGTAAAACTTGAAGATACATAGTGAGATATAGGGAGATATTGAAAGACACGGAGAAATAGTGAATCATGGAGAGACATAATTGAGAGATTGATAGACACATAGTGAGACATTTTGTGACATAATGAGGCAAAGAGACAGAGAGATATAGAGAGATAAAGTCAGACATTTGGAGATATAGAGAAACATATGAATATACATATGGAGATATGTCGAGATGTATGGAGATGTAAAGAAACGTGAGGTATAGTGAGGCATAATGAGACGCATAGAAACATAGATATAGTGAGACATAATGAGACGTAGAGAGACATAGATATAGTGAGTCATAATGAGACGTAGAGAGACATAGATATAGTGAGGCATAATGAGACGTAGAGAGACATAGATATAGTGAGGCATAATGAGACGCAGAGAGACATAGATATAGTGAGGCATAGTGAGACGCGGAGAGACGCAGAGAGACATAGATATAGTGAGACGCAGAGAGACATAGATATAGTGAGACGCAGAGAGACATAGATATAGTGAGTCATAATGAGACGCAGAGAGACATAGATATAGTGAGACATAATGAGACGGAGAGAGACATAGATATAGTGAGACATAATGAGACGGAGAGAGACATAGATATAGTGAGACATAATGAGACGTAGAGAGACATAGATATAGTGAGTCATAGTGAGACACAGAGAGACATAGATATAGTGAGTCATAATGAGACGCAGAGAGACATATAGTGAGACATAATGAGACGCAAAGAGACATAGATATAGTGAGGCATAATGAGACGTAGAGAGACAAAGATATCATCAAGTGCCGGGCCTGCTGGCGTAGGTGATCATGTCTCTCCACAGCTTTCGATCTCGACAGTTATTTATCATTTCTGTTGTTGACCTTCTGCCAAGCCATGCTCTTAAGCTTACTGTTATTTTTTCTCTTTGTTTTCCTCTATCTCTTCGTCCCTCAATTTTTTCAGTTGTTACAATATATTCAAGTTGTTCTCTTCTCATTACATGGCCAAAAAATAATGATTGTTTCTTCCTAATATTGGAAATTAGCTCTCTTTTTGCTTTGACCTCTCTCATAACATCTTCATTACTCTTCTTAGCTGTCCATGATACTCTCAACATTCTTCTGTAAAACCACATTTCTACAGACTCCAGTGATTTTCTTGTCTGTTGTCCTATTGTCCATGATTTGCATCCATATGTTAAGACTGGCTTTACGTAGCATTTAAGAACTCTTTTACTTGTTTCTATTGTCAAAAATGGATTGCATAGTATCTTCCTCATTTTTTTTAAAGCTGCTATTGCCTGAGCCATTCTGCATCTCACCTCTTTTGTACATCTTCCATCTGAGGTTAATAAAGTTCCCAAATATTTAAATTCATTTACCTGTTTTAATATTGTTCCACTTGTCTTTATTTTGCACTGAGGTGATGTCTTTTTCTTTGTTGTTACCATTACCTCTGTCTTTTGCCATTAAGGCTGAGACATAGATATAGTGAGTCATAATGAGACGCAGATAGACATAGATATAGTAAGACATAATGAGATGTAGAGAGACATAGATATAGTGAGACATAATGAGACGCAAATAGACATAAATATAGTAAGACATAATGAGACGTAGAGAGACATAGATATAGTAAGACATAATGAGACGTAGAGAGACATAGATATAGTAAGACATAATGAGACGTAGAGAGACATAGATATAGTAAGACATAATGAGACGCAGATAGACATAGATATAGTAAGACATAATGAGATGTAGAGAGACATAGATATAGTGAGACATAATGAGACGCAGATAGACATAGATATAGTAAGACATAATGAGATGTAGAGAGACATAGATATAGTGAGACATAATGAGACGCAAATAGACATAGATATAGTAAGACATAATGAGACGCAGAGAGACATAGATATAGTAAGACATAATGAGACGCAGAGAGACATAGATATAGTGAGACATAATGAGACGTAGAGAGACATAGATATAGTAAGACATAATGAGACGTAGAGAGACATAGATATAGTGAGACATAATGAGACGTAGAGAGACATAGATATAGTAAGACATAATGAGACGCAGAGAGACATAGATATAGTGAGACATAATGAGACGTAGAGAGACATAGATATAGTAAGACATAATGAGACGTAGAGAGACATAGATATAGTGAGACATAATGAGACGCAGAGAGACATAGATATAGTAAGACAGTTGGGAAAAAAAGGATTTATTTAGCGTCATCTCAATGTACAGATAGCTAATGATTATGAATACAACCGAACCCCTTTGTTTTGGACTATATCATGACACAGGATGATGGTTTTCCTGCTGGGACCAATCGTATTAACCTGCCAAACTAATCCGTCTAAGACTTTTGAAAAAGCCAACCACTGAAGGGTTTACGGTAGGACAAAGGAAAGCTGTAAACCCGAGTACACGGGAGTGAAATCTGGGAGTTCCGCGTGACCAATACCTTTATTAAGGAATCCGGAAACTCGATAGGATCTCGGTTGTTGGAGCTGCTATACCGTGTCGCCGGCACAAACAATGGTTGGCAAGTATTGGCTAGCGTGGTCTTGTGGTCCAGTGCTTGAAATCTGCGGCAGCTTTTTAACGTGGCTTTTTTGTCTTTAAGGAGGAAGAATAAGTAAAGTAAAGTACCCCCGTCACGTCAAGTGCCGTATAGGGAACATGATGTTAATGATCATAAATGTTACAGACCTTCAGCGCGTGATTTTTGGAGTAATGTGGTCGGTATTACGCCCGTGCCGCTTTACTTTCCCAGAAAAAATCCGGTACCCATTTAAGGTTGGGTGAACCCGGAAGCCGTCGATTGGAATAAAACCCTACCTCTTGTCCTTTGTAGTCCAGTTCACTAACCACTGAGCTATCGCGGCTCCCAAGGAGGAAGAATGAAGGGAAGAAATCAAGGCATTTTTAATGGTTGTAAAGATGACCTGCAGAATTAGGAAATATACTGTTTGTTTTTTGTTGTTAAAGACTTTATTGATATTATGACAATTGTCGCGGTTCGGTTTCAGACTTGTCTTTATTGATAAAAGGACAATTGTCGCTGTTCTGTTTAAGGTTTGTCTTTATCAATATAAGAACAATTGTCGCTGTTTGATTTAAGACTTGGCTTTATTGATATAAGAACAAATGTCGCTGTTCGATTTAAGACTTGGCTTTATCGATATAAGAACAAATGTCGCTGTTCGATTTAAGACTTGGCTTTATCGATATAAGAACAAATGTCGCTGTTCGATTTAAGACTTGGCTTTATCGATATAAGAACAAACGCCGACTCTGCAATGAATGAAACGCCTATTATCGATGAAATGATGTTAACAAGAAAAATAAAATATTACAAAATAATAAAAAAAACAAACAAATGTGATAACATTTTTGGAAGTCAGTGTAGCGAAGTGGTTAATGCGTCTATCCCATAACCTGACGGGTTCGATCTATTTGACATTGCCAAATATGTCAATACTTATTGGGGTACGACATGGGTTATTGGCTCTATCGTGTACCTCCGGAGTCCACTGTAAGTCATGTCTCGTGTTATATTGTTTGTGGGCCAGTTATGATTTCGTGGCCTCACCGTCTGTCTGTGTATCTTCCAGAAATCGACAAAACAGTCTGGTCTGGCGATGTGAGTGGGCATCGGGAGTTAAGGCAAACTGGTGCTGATAAGTGTTGTGTAAAGTCGGATGTGTTGGGCCGAAAGGCGCAAATACCCCAGTTTTGCTGTAAACCACAACACAGCGTATTTACGGCAACGTAACATCTTTTTAAGGGCGGATGACGAAGAGGTGTAAGCATTCCTTTAGTCATCGGGTAGGCGCTAACGAACGAGTTGGGTTTGCTGTGATTGTTGATTTTGTTTGTTGATTTAAACAAAAATATTTGAGAACTTTCTCCTCTTCCTCCTCATGATCATCATCATCATCATGTTGCGTGTATGCAATTCTGGCAAGTTTCGATGTTTCCTTTCTTTTTTTCTTTCTCCAACACTCAGGTTCATGTGCCACTACATAGTTTTTTTTTTTTTTTTTTTTTTTTTTTTTTTTTTTGTCTTTAATCTTTTCCAGCTGCCTCTTATCGTCTACATCCGTCCCTCACTCTTACAATAATAAGCACACCTATGGTTGCATTGTCAAGTTATCTCCACATCCAGAACTGAAACTTGAACTGCCCTCAAATCAACAGTTCAACTCCCAAATACTAAATTAGGATGCAGAAGAAAAAAAAAAACAGAAACACAAAGAAAGAAAAATCCCAGAAAACACCTATTCCCTTCAACTTAATTACCAGCCATTTTATCCCGCTGTTGAAAACGCCAACAATAAGAAAACACAATCCCAGGGACCGCGTAGTTGGGTCCCTAAACCTCTCCACCTTTAACGACACGGACGATCGCGTTCAAATTCGACAATAACAGTCCCGGGTAATGGTAAGTTCGAAGGGAATAAATTACAATAACTTGGTCGAGTTACAAGAAATAAGCGTTTGTGTTACCAGTATGAATTGATAGATGCATTCTTTCGCAAGTTGTAAGAGAAGACTATGGATGAATATACGCAATCATACAATCTTTATTTTGTCAAGGAAACTATACTTTCAAATTGTACGTGTTTGAGTGAAATGTTAGTTAACTTATTGTATCATCTGTGTCAACTTTTGCACATGTCAAAAGAAGTAACAATATAATATTTATATTTTTGCAAATAAAAATAACAAGATAATTATAGTAAATTAAACCACATCTAATGCATCAAATAATGTTTACAAATAATTGAAACCCATGCGTTCAACTACCATAACGTGTAGCATAATTATTTTGTAATCTGGACGGAGATCCTGACGAGTTGAAGCTAGAAACAGTTGAGGCGAGAATGGAGGGCGGACCTGGTACCGCCACGATGTGTGTGCCCTCAGTGATCGCGGGCAGCGAAACTTTCTTCTAGATGCCCAGTTGTGTGTTCTCGTAACGGGCCTGCCGTGTTCGTTCATCACTGTTGTTAGGTGTGTAAAAAAGATATATTCTTCGGTATTCCTAACTTTATTTTTGCTTGTTCGAAGATGCCAACAACAGACATTTTGGTCTTGTTTGTTTCTGACTCGTTATGTAACTTGTTAAGTTAGTGAGTGCTTCAGTAGTACTGTTCTTGTTTCCAGTGGAGTATATGAAGAGAGTTTCTAAGTGAAGAAATCGGAGCTTTCACAATTGTGCACACGAAAAATTTCGCAGTACATTTCAGTTCTAAAAGTTGGAAGAAGAAAAAACCGATATGTTTTTACCGCACAACTATTTGAAAGTGGTTGGTGTTGTACATTTGTTGAGTTTTGTGTGGACTCAAGACTTGAAGAACGAAGGTGAGCTGTTGTTGGTCGCATTCAGTTTAGTTTAGTAGTGGCAAGTGATTGTTGGACAAGTAAGTGACTGAGTGTAAGATACTCGGGGTAGAGTCACAATTTATACATTAACTATAGTTTACTTTTTGTGTGGTTACTTTTAATAAGAAATTCTGGTTATTTACGAGTATGGCATAGTCAATTATTTCTTTTCGGTGTAACACTGTAACAACTGTAACGCCCCCTTTCATTTTATTCGGCCGTTCTCTAATAATCTGTCATTAGGAGGTAGGAGACATCTAACTTGATGTCGCGACATGGAAAACAGTCAACAACAGAACTGATAAGATGCACTGTAGATAGAAGATTGTGGAGGGACATGATCGCCTACGCCAACCGGTATGGCACATGATGATGAGAAGATCCTCAGGATTAGGTTTAAGGCTTCTAAACCGTGACTGAACCTAATCCCAAACCTTTGTTGAAAAAATACTGTTAAATGCACAAAAACTAGAAGCAGTTGAAAAATTCAAATACTTGCAGTCGATTAGGGGAGATTACTCGTTGAGCAGAACTAGTTTAGGACACTAAACTCGTAAATTACTATCGGATCGCTACATAATGTCATATGTTTATAAAATTGTAAAAATAATTGAATTTTCAACAACAGCGCATGATCATGAATCACCATGACAATCAATGTATTCTTAACAAATGAGACGGTTTTACACTTCTACAGTACGGGTAGGAAAATATCATTTGAATCATTGTAACTTTGCACTTTTATAATTTACAATTTAAACTGATACACATAATATAATAATGAAACGAAGTAATGACATTCTTCCGCCTCATTTATATCAAATATGGCAGTACAGCGTAACATGAAAGTCTTGTACCTTTATTAAGTCCAAGTATTTTTTTTTGCGGAGCGTCTAACTTTTGAGATGATTATGTCATGTTGTTGTGATTGTTGTCAAATATTGAACACCATAATTTATAATTTCAAACTATAATAAAAATAATGTGCTACTATATTAATAATAGTTGCTATATAAATATTTGTAATTGTAAAATTAGTATAATGAAATCATAATATAATACGTTTCTCATGAGTGATACGTTCATTCTAAAGGTACGTTTTAAACGTTCGGTTGAGTCACCTTTATACTTTACGATTTCGATTTTTTTGTTTAATTTTAGTTTTTTTTTTTGCTAACCCCAAAAATAAATTAAATAATTACATATATATAATATATATATAGCAGCAAAAATATTAAACCCTACTTATGGGAGAAAATAAAACATCTCCACTCTTCAGCCCCACACTAAATAATTCGTGTGCCATGTTGAACTAATTATCCTGTGAAATGAACATCAAATTTAATGAGAATTTATGTGCGCATTTGTACCGATTTTTTTACTGCTTAACTTTCCAGTTGATTAGGTCAGGCAAAGTATGATTAACTTAACAACTGTTCTGACTCATTTTACATAATTTTTGTTGGGGAATGTTATAAAGTAGTAACATCTGTTTTCTGTGAATATTCAAAGGTTTGAGGTGATATATATATATATATATATATATATATATATATATATATATATATATATATATATATACACACCGGTAAATTGTAAAGGGAATAAATAAGAGACTGCGAATCCGAATTTAGTTAAATATTTATAGTTTAGATAATATAAAGTATTGTTCTTTTACATGTTCAGATGAATATTTTCATCATCATCGGGTGCCATCTCCGCAACGAAGGCTGGGAGGCTATCATGGAGAGCCATTCTGCTCTGTCTCTTGCTTTCATGTAATGAATATTTGAAATTAAAAAAAAAAACATGTTTACTGTTTAGTTTTTTGTTTTGTTTTGAGAAATAAACTTTTTTTTAATGAGAAAAGTTTATAAACGGGTATATAAAGTACAAGTTTATGAAGACAACTATTTTAAGAATAGTTCATGTAAGATTTATGTAATATTACTTTCAGATTTCTTTTTTTAAAGTAAGAATTACGCACAATTATTTGTAAATAATTTAAAATAAAGATTTATGTATTTTTATTTGAAGAATAGTTTCAGTTTATTTCTAAATAAATTTATCGACACAAGAGTAATTTAATAATTGTTATTTATTAAGCTTTTATTTATTTTAAGAATGGCTACTTTAACATTCAAATTAATTAAGAATCATGAAAAAAATGACAATTTTTGCAGAATGAGGCCTTAAATTGAAGAACAGCAGCAAAAGATGAAGAATTAATCTAAATAAGATTTATAAAAATTTATTTTAAGAATACTTTATGTGGAAATCTGGGGAAAGCATTTTTGTATCTTTGAGGTGGAGAGATGTAAAATGTATTCCAGTATATATTTTATTTTTTTGTGGGCGAAAATTTAAATTGATAAGATATGTTTTAAAAAAAATAAGAATTATACTTTTAAGAATGTTTAGTTCCTTAGAATATGTGTTTAGTGTTTGATTATAAAGTAGTCATTGATGTAGCACAACCTTTGTTAAGTTAAACTTTAGAGAAAATAAACTTTAGACAGAGAATGTTGTTTCAACAAAAGATACATTATGTTAATGTTTAGTTTTTATGGAAAAAATAAGTGTTAATGTTTAGTTTTTGTGGGAAAAAAATGTGTTAATATTTAATTTCTATGAAAAAAAATAAGTGTTAATGTTTAGTTTTTATGAAAACAAAATAAGTTTTAGTGTTTAGTTTTTGTGGAAAATATGTACTGATGTTTAGTTTTTATGAAAAAAATGTGTTAATGTTTACTCTTTGCAGGTAATGTTGAGTAATTGTTTAGTTGTGTTGAAATTTGAGCTGAGTTAAAGGTAAATAAAATATTCATAATAAACTGTATTGTTTGGAGAAAACAACTGCAAAAAAGGTCAAATTTTGTGAAATTTATGGAAATTAAGTGGGGAAAAAAACATAATAAAATTTAAACCAAATAATTTAAGAAAGATTGGCGATGTTTAAAAAGGGCACCACCCCACCTCACGAGGCTGAGTTTGAAGCTCAATTTGAAGTTTGAGGCTCAATGAAGTCACTAACACTTCATCACCCAAAGCCAAATGCTATGGGACTCATCTGTAATCTCTACCTTTATTTCCCATTCCCCTGTGTTGCCTTTAGTGCAAATTTCCAATAGTAGGAAGAAATAATCATCATTCTTTGGCCATGTAATGAGAAGGGAACAGCTGGAATATGTTGTGACGACTGGGAAAGTTGAGGGACGTAGAGATAGAGGGAAACAAATAGAAGATACCAGACAGCTTAAGAGAATGGCTTTGGCAGAAGGCCAACAACAGAAATGATAAATAACTGCCGAGATCGAAAGTTGTGGAGAGACATGATCACCGACGCCAGCAGGCATGTTACTTGATGATGATGTTTTGGGTTTGAACGTCAGAGGAAAAAAAAAAAACCAGTGTTCGGGCCAGATACAGAATCCCATGGTATTAAAACCATTGCATGTAACAAATCATTGCCAATTAATGTTAGAAAACGTGTTATAGAGTCCTACATCGAACCTGCTCTATTATATGGAAGTGAATCATGGACAATAAGTAAGACAACACAAAGAACTTTAGAGGCAGCTGAAATGTGGTTTATCAGAAGAATGCTACGAAGCGCTATACATTAAAGAAAAAAAAATATGACGATCATCATTTTAAGAGGACGTGAACTTCCGGTATATGGTGGATATGCGGCGGGAACAATTGAAGGCTATGTATGAAAGTGTTCCTTGTTGCAGTTTCCTCATATTCCAAGTCCGACTTGTTGCAGGAGCTACTGAGTTAAGTGCTCTGTGCACACCGTGAGCTGTGTGTCTCATCCGTTTTGATCATGTTTCGATATTCCAATTGTTTACGATGAATGATGATATCGTATGACAGGGAACAGTTGGCTGTGTTCACTTTCTGCGCGGTTTCGCCTCATGTCTTTTGGCATGTGCTGATACTGCTACGATGGGGACTGCAGTTACCTTTCTTTGTTTGGGAGATGAGATATTAATTCGGATGATTACGCTGGCACGGGCGGTTGAACAATTATGGATTTTGATTCGTTTGCAGTGATACCGGGGCCTTCCATAACCAAATAACCAAATGCTACGAATTACATGGGTAGCAATAATTACAAATGAAGAATGTTTAAATCGAGCTGGAGAAACCAGGCATATATCATCAACATCACAAGGGAGAGACAATCTACATTTATTGGACATATTTCGTACTAAAAGGAGGCTTTGAGAATACTATAACGAATTCCGGAATATTGGAAGTTCCCTGGACAGCTCAAAAGACCAATGAGGAAATTCTCAAAGAGGCCAACACAAAAGGGGAGCTCCTAAAATAGATCAGAAATAAACAATCAACATTTTTCGGGCACATCATGAGAAGAGGAAAGTTGGAATACTTGGTAACAACTAGCAGAATAAAAGGAAAGAGAGATCGCGGACGACAAAGAGAGAAAATACTGGATAGCTTGGTGTCATGCATGGAAAACAGTCAACAACAGAACTGATACGATGCACTGTAGATAGAAGATTGTGGAAGGACATGATCGCCTATGCCAACCGGTATGGCACATGATGATGATAACAATAAGCAGAATTACTGGAAAGAAGAGCAGAGGAAAATCAAGAGAAAAAAATATTGAACAGCTTATGCGGATAGCATACTAAAAGATCACCGACTGAAATTATGACCTGCATGAAGGACTGAGAGATGTAGAGAAAGGTGATCGCCCATGGCACGGCACCTGATGATGATGTTGGAGTCTATGCTCTGTGTAGTTTGCCTCATTCATGGCTCTTATTGTGATATTGGAGTCTATGCTCTGTGTAGTTTGCCTCATTCATGGCTCTTATTGTGATGTTGGAGTCTATGCTCTGTGTAGTTTGCCTCATTCATGGCTCTTATTGTGATGTTGGAGTCTATGCTCTGTGTAGTTTTGCCTCATTCATGGCTCTTATTGTGATGTTCGAGTCTATGCTCTGTGTAGTTTGCCTCATTCATGGCTCTTATTGTGATGTTGGAGTCTATGCTCTGTGTAGTTTGCCTCATTCATTGCTCTTATTGTTATGTTGGAGTCTATGCTCTGTGTAGTTTGCCTCATTCATGGCTCTTATTGTGATGTTGGAGTCTATGCTCTGTGTAGTTTGCCTCATTCATGACTCTTATTGTGATGCTCGTTTTCCATTTATCCGCCATCTTCACGTCTTATAAGTCTACCTTTGCCGTTCTCTACGCTGCTACAGAGTGTTAAGGCGTTATGGAGGGAAGCTGTGTGGTGATAATCGTGTAACATGCCCACACTATTTAATATGTTGTTTCTTTATTTGATGAACACTGGGTTTACGCAACTCTTTTTTCGTTATTTCTGATTTTATTTCTTAGGCATCTCGTCTTTCACCGCCCCCTGAAATATCCAGGGGCGGTGTTATCTTTAAACTGACGGGTTGACTTTTTACATTCTGTTTCGTTTCGTTTTTTTTTTTGGCATTTGTTAATGTAGAAATTTGGCATTTGTGAATAGGGTATTGACGGGGAAAAAGGGGGGGGGGGAATGTTTAGCAGAGAAGTGTTGAGGGAGTATTGTTAATAAAAGAGTGTTTGGGGAATACTGTTAGTGCAATACTGTTGGGGAATACTGTTAGTGAAAGAGTGTTTGGGGAATACTGTTAGTGATAGAGTGTTTGGTGAATACTGTTAGTGATAGAGTGTTTGGGGAATACTGTTATATATAGTGATAGAGTGTTTGGGAATACTGTTATATATAGTGATAGAGTGTTTGGGGAATACTGTTATATATAGTGATAGAGTGTTTGGGGAATACTATTAATGATAGAGTGTTTGGGGAATACTGTTAATGATAGAGTGTTTGGGGAATACTGTTAGTGATAGAGTGTTTGGGAAATACTGGTAGTGATAGAGTGTTTGGGGAATACTGTTAGTGATAGAGTGTTTGGGGAATACTGTTAGTGATAGAGTGTTTGGGGAATACTGTTAGTAGCAGAGTATTGCGCGGAATACTTATTAGCAGTGTTGCCAGGTATCTGTCAGTAACTGAATATTTAGTGGTGGGGAGATATCGTTCGTAGCAGAGTGTTGGGAATATCGTGTTTTGTAGTGCTCTCATTGGTAGATGTGTTTACACGAACACTTAGTTCAGTATTAATTGGTCACCATCTGGTGAGAACAGCGACATTAGCGTGATATTTATTCTGATAATTTGAATTGTTTGTGTCCCATTTTGTGATATTTCATGCATTGCTCATTGTATCAATGAACGGGGGACTGGTTGGTCTCGAGGCAAGACGCCGGCCTCGAGACAGAGAGGTTGTGGGTTCAAATCCCGGCTGCACCAGTTGTGATTTTTATTTATGATCTCTCTCTGCGGCAACCACCCCTGGTCTCAGCGGCGAGGCCCGGCTTGAAATGTCAATTACTCATGGACGTAATAAAAATTATCTGGAGATACCTCCGAAGACGGAGGTATCTGCCTGTGCGGCGAGGGACCCTCGTGGACACGGCTACCAGGGAAAATTGGATTAACACGCAAAATTCAGTTCCTAGTCTCTAGGAACTTCGTCAGAGGTAAAAGCTGGCGAACGCAAAAAAAAAAAAAAAAAAAAAAAAAAGAAATTATCAATAAACATGGTATTCAATTATTTCTTGTACACTTATTTGACATTTGTCTTTCAATTCAGATTATTTATTACGTACGTTTTTCCTCCTACATTTATATGTATGCACTTGTTTCTTTATATTTTTGTTGTTTTGGTGCGACCATTTTCATCTGTTCTCTATGCTCAGCACGCTCATCATCGATGTGTATTTAGCATTCTATTCAATTACCTTTATATACACCAATAATAGGGAGCCTCGCTGAGTGGTTAGTGCTCGCTTCCAGACCAGAAGGGTTTGGGTTCGGTCACCAGCAGTGGCGGATTATTTTTTTTTGGACTGACAAGGCTCCGGGGTTAAGGCACCAGATATTTTTACCAGAGATATTGACCAGCACCAGATATTTTTACCAGAGATATTGACCAGCACCAGATATTTTTACCAGAGATATTGACCAGCACCAGATATTTTTACCAGAGATATTGACCAGCACCAGAGATTTTTACCAGAGATATTGACCAGCACCAGAGATTTTTACCACAGATTTTTACCAGAGATATTGACCAGCACCAGAGATTTTTACCAGAGATATTGACCAGCACCAGAGATTTTTACCACAGATTTTTACCAGAGATATTGACCAGCACCAGAGATTTTTACCAGAGATATTGACCAGCACCAGAGATTTTTACCAGAGATATTGACCAGCACCAGAGATTTTTACCAGAGATATTGACCAGCACCAGAGATTTTTACCAGAGATATTGACCAGCACCAGAGATTTTTACCACAGATTTTTACCAGAGATATTGACCAGCACCAGAGATTTTTACCAGAGATATTGACCAGCACCAGAGATTTTTACCAGAGATATTGACCACATCACCCAAAATGTGCCGTGGTCATAGAAAAATATGGTCACTAACACCATAATCCCCATAAGCCTAGGAAGGCGTGGAGGGAACCTTTACTTTTACACCAAAAATATGAACATTTATCTTGTACGTGTTTTCAGCTCTCAATTGTTCATTTATCTTCTGTTGTCTTTTGTACATTTATTTCGGTATATATTTATCGTGTGTACAGAACTACGCGTACACTTCACAATATATTTGTGATTGTGTTGTCAGTTGCTTTTGTTGTACGAAGTTGCTTCTTTTGTAATTAACAATTTTGTGGATGTTGCACTAAGTACTTTTATGACTGTTTTATTAAGTACTGTTGTGACTGTTGCATTGAGTATTGCTGTAATGCGAACTTTTGTGGCTGTTCTGTGATGTACTGTTGTAATGAGTGCTTTTCTGATTTTTATGTCCAGCATCAATGTGGATGTTATGCCGAGCACTGTTATCTGTTGTGCTGAGTACTGTTATCTCATTTATCTAATTACATGTATCTTGTTCTGTCGAGCACTGTTATCTGTTGTGCTGAGTACTGTTATCTCATTTATCTAATTATCTTGTTCTGTCGAGCACTGTTATCTCATTTATCTAATTATCTTGATATGTCGAGCACTGTTATCTCATTTATCTAATTATCTTGTTCTGTCGAGCACTGTTATCTCATTTATCTAATTATCTTGTTCTGTCGAGCACTATTATCTTGTGCCGAGCACTGTTATCTAATTATTTTGTGCCGAGCACCATTATCTTGTTGTGCCGAGCATTATTATCTTGTTGTAAAAAAGTAAAAGTAAAGTACCCCCCGTCACGCCAAGTGGCGTATAGGGAAATATGGTGTTAGTGACCCTATATTTTACAGACCTTCAGCACATGATTTTTTGGGTAATGTGGTCGGTATTACGCCCGTGCTGCTTTACTTTCCCAGAAAAAATCCGGTACCCATTTAAGGCTGGGTGAACCCGGAGCCGTCGGTAGGAATCGAACCCTACCCCTTGTCCGTAGTAGTCCAGTTCACTAACCACTGAGCTATCTCGGCTCCCACTAATTTTTAGGGAATTAGTAAAACCCAGGTGTCCTCGCCAGGGTACGAACCCCGGCTGTTGCCGTGGTAAGCCAACCGCCTATCGATTGCGCTAACCGGACACCCATCTTGTTGTGCCGAGCATTATTATCTTGTTGTGCCGAGCATTATTATCTTGTTGTGCCGAGCACTATTATCTTGTTGTGCCGAGCACTATTATCTTGTTGTGCCGAGCACTATTATCTTGTTGTGCCGAGCACTATTATCTTGTTGTGCCGAGCATTATTATCTTGTTGTGCCGAGCATTATTATCTTATTGTGCCGAGCACTATTATCTTGTTGTGCCGAGCACTATTATCTTGTTGTGCCGAGCACTATTATCTTGTTGTGCCGAGCACTATTATCTTGTTGTGCCGAGCACTATTATCTTGTTGTGCCGAGCATTATTATCTTGTTGTGCCGAGCATTATTATCTTATTGTGCCGAGCACTATTATCTTGTTGTACCGAGCACTATTATCTTGTTGTGCCGAGCACTATTATCTTGTTGTGCCGAGCACTATTATCTTGTTGTGCCGAGCACTATTATCTTGTTGTGCTGAGCACTATTATCTTGTTGTGCCGAGCACTATTATCTTGTTCTACCGAGCACTATTATCTTGTTCTACCAAGCACTGCTATCTTATGCCATGCACTATAATCTTGTGCCGAGTACTATTATATTATTCTGCCGAGCACTATTATATTATTCTGCCAGGCACTATTATCTTATGCCGAGCACTATTATATTATTCTACCAGACACTATTATCTTATGCCAAGTACTATTATATTATTCTGTCTAGCACTATTATCTTATGCCGAGCACTATTATCTTGTGCCGAGTACTATTGTATTATTCTGCCGAGTACTATTATATTATTCTGTCAGGCACTATTATATTGTGCTAGGCACTATTATCTTATGCCGAGTATTATTATATTGTTCTGTCGAGCACTATTATCTAATTATCTTGTGCCGAGCACTATTATCTTGTGCCGAGCACTATTTATTATCCTGTGTTGCTGACTCTTACCTTGCTCACAAACGAAGCCACACTCTAGTTAAGTAATTGTGTTGTGAACCTGTCTGTTCATTATTACACAGACTTTGTTTCCTGTGTGTTGTATCCACTTGCTATGATTTCATTTGTTGAACACGTTCGTTATCTCCCCCTAATACAGGTGCAAAAAAAAAAGGTAACTGATATGCCTAATCGAGGAAAACAACAGATTGTAAGCACGTCTTTCGTTAGATAGACTGAATAAATAGGCATTAGGATCTCTTTTTTTTTAATTTACCTGTCGGTGTAACCACTTGTTGATATTACAAGTAGCATTTGTTACTATAATTTACAGACCGTTGGTGAGATGCAGAATCTATGATTATGTTAAAAAACGTTAATGAGTTATGCAGACAGTATGTTACAATCTTTGTCATGGTACATATCGGCTGGCGTAGGCCATCATGTCCTTTCACATTTCTTTGTCTTTAGAGTGTCGCATCAATTCTGTTGTTCACTATTTACCATGCCACGACACCAAGCTATCTCGTATCTTCTTTCTTTGTTGTCCGCGATCTCTCTTTCCTTGTGTTTTGTTGGTTGTAACCATGTATTTCAACTTTCGTCTTCTCATGATGTATCCGGAAAATGTCGATTCTTTCTTTCTGATACTATTTAGAAGCTCCCCTTTTTGTGTTGTCCTCTTTGAGAATTTCCTTATTGGTTTTTTTGCTGTCCAGGGAACTCTCAACATTTTTCTGATAAATCCCATCTCTGTTTGCTTTCAAGCCTGTTGTCCATCATTCACTTTCATAGGTCAGGATTGACTATATATATATATATATATATATATATAGAGAGAGAGAGAGAGAGAGAGAGATAGGCCTGGTCTTTTACAAGAGTGTCTGGCTATGTTATTTATTGTTAGATGCTTTCATTGATGTGCATTATTATTGTAGCAGTTTATTAATTGTTGTTTATTTTTTTGTTTAAAATTAATTACTTTGTTTTACTCTTCAGATAGGGAAACCAATTGAAGAAGTTGTTCTTTAGGCGTTGGTCGGATATATATGAGAACGTGCTACCGAAACTACATCCATGCCGGATCAGAACATCACAGACTATGTTATCCAACATTATCCAAGACTTTTGTGGAGGTTGTGACAAGTACCGTATGCAGTTGAGTACTGCATATGGCACGATTAATGGCGCTGCTCATGTGCCAACCGCAAGGTGCCATGACACGTACATGTATTGTCCTGATCTGGCTGGTACTGACCTATGTTTTGCTGATTCCCCTTGCTGGAGGTCAGCAGGGAACTGTGGAGCAGTTCAACTTCAGTTTAAGTGTCAGGGAGAACTCTCCGAATGGGACATTAGTCGGCGAGGTCAGAGGGTCACAGTTCAGCCCACCTTATGCCAAATGGATGCCCCAAGCAACAGACAACAGGACCATCAACATCTTTGTTGTGGATGTGCAGACTGGCCGGATTACCACGAAGGGGGATTTGGATCGGGAGGAGCAGGAACATCATACCATCATCATCAGTACATCATTTTCAAGCACCAAGCTTGTTATTGTTGACATCCGCGTCTTGGATGTCAATGATGTCACCCCAACATTTCCCAACAGTTTTCTCAACTTCAGTATCCCAGAATCTGCTCCCAAAAACCATAAGATTCCTCTTGGTAGTGTTCGCGATGACGACCTTGGTGAGAACACCACCCAAACTGTTGAGATCGTGTCCGGCAATGAGGAACAGAGCTTCTTGCTCAGGATTAAAAATAGCAGCAACGTGGACAAAATTCTGGATTTGGTTGTCAACACTTACCAGTTAGATTTTGAGAGGATCAAAATGTACAGTTTAGTTATCAGAGCCACAGATGGTGGTGGTAGATACTCAGATATGAGAGTCAACATCACCATTATAGACCAGAACGACAATGAACCTATTTTTAACACCAGCAAATATTCAGCCAGAGTGTCTGAGAATGTCACAGTGGGAACTATGATTCTGCAAGTGCATGCCAGTGATATGGACTCTGGTGAGAACTGTCGCATCACATACTCTATAGATCATCGGTCTGACCCTGAGGAGTACTTTACCATTAATGCTACTACGGGGTGGGTGAGGGTTAACAAACCATTGGATTATGAGACCCGTGAGAAGTTTTCGTTAACCCTTGAGGCGCGAGACAATGGCGTGTCGCCTCAGATGGGAACCGCTGCCCTGGATATCATTGTTGAGAATATCAACGAGCAGCCAGCAAATATCAGCCTGCAGTTTCTGGCAGCGTTTAGCAATGGTCGCGTGCGGGAAGACACGGCTTTAGGGACGCTGCTGGCGGTGATCACCGTGGATGACCCTGACATTGATGTCAGCTCTAATGTCGAGGTGTCCTTGTACAACAGCGAGAACTATTTCACGCTCAAGAAACAGGGCGACCAGCTCGGCTTGTACGTCAACGCTCAGCTCGACAGGGAGACCGTCGCCAGCTTTGAGATGACCTTACAGGTCACAGATAGTGGGAATCCCCCGCTTAGAGCAAATAAAATGTTCAAGGTCATCATTGATGACGTCAATGACAACTCACCAGTTTTTGAAAAGTCTGCGTATGTAGCAGACGTAGACGAGACTGTGGAGGTTGGTAAAGAGGTCTTGAAAGTGTCTGCAACGGATAAGGATGCGGGAATCAACGCGCGGATTACATACCACATTCAGGATAGCCCCCAGCACATGGGATGGTTTGCTGTGGATTCTAGCACTGGAATCATAACCACTAGAGCAACCATGGATTGTGAACTGAATCCTCAGCCAATTCTGGTCATTGTGGCCACGGATGGTGGCGAGCCTCCGCGTGTTGGCAGTGCCCAGGTCACATTCAGTGTCCGAGATGTCAACGATAAAGAGCCAGAGTTTGAGACCAGCTTCTACAGCATCAAAATAGCAGAAAACAGGAGAGTTGGGGATTGTGTTCTTACGGTGAGTTATCTGACCATCACACTACCTCTGTCCTTGTTATATGTCACATGTAAATAGTATATATATATATAAATATATATATATATATATATATATATATATATATATATACATATACATCTCATATAAATATATATCTCTTCTTCTGCTGCCTTTCAACTCCCGTTACGTGCTGAAGTCGGATGTGTTGGGCCGAAAGGCGCAAATATCACAGTTATGCTGTAAACCACAACACAACGCAGACACACCCACTTAACGTCCTTTTAAGGGCGGATGATGAAGAGTAATTCTGTAGTCTACTAGAATACTTTAGTCATCGGACGAACGCAAGCAAGCAGCAACTCCCGTTAGAGCATAAGTCTTCCACAAACACATTCCAAGCCGTTCTGTTTCTTCCCATTTTTCTAAGATCATTCCATGTCTTCCCCATCATCTTCACCTCTGCTTCCATCTCTCTTCTTTAAGAATATTTTGATCTTCCTCTTTATCTTTTCTTCCTGGTAGACAAAAGGTGAGTCGATGACCAGGACTCTTTGCTGCCTTCTCCGGATTGCGTCATACATCTCTTAGTCAAAGAGTCCTTATCTTTCCTGGATGGCGGATTAAATGTGTTCCTTTCTTTGACTTGTCCATGTTTGTGAAGTTTTTGCGACGTATTATTTTTACAGTACAGGATAGCTAGTCCCATATCCAACCCTCCTTAGTCGCCTCTTTCATACGCTGCTGCGTTTATATATTCAAATTTGTTTTTCTTTTTAAAATAAAAATAGCTGAAGGCCTGACTCCCACTCTGTTTGTCTTGTTAACATTTGCTACTCAGTGTCACAGCCTGCGCTCCCCTACAGAAGGGTCTGTGTTTATGTCTATTCGCGTTTATTTTGACAATTTCCTTGTTTTTGTGGTCTTATTTCTAAGAATATATCAATACAATTAAAATTAAAACACAGTTAATTGTTGCTGTCGGTAATGATGACACAGTTAAGTGTTGCTGTCGATAATGATGACACAGTTAAGTGTTGCTGTCCGTAATGATGACACAGTTAAGTGTTGCTGTCGGTAATGATGACACAGTTAATTGTTGCTGTCGGTAATGATGACACAGTTAATTGTTGCTGTCGGTAATGATGACACAGTTAATTGTTGCTGTCGGTAATGATGACACAGTTAATTGTTGCTGTCGGTAATGAGGACACAGTTAATTGTTGCTATCGGTAATGATGACACCGTTAATTTTTGCTGTCGGTAATGGTGACACAGTTAATTGTTGCTGTCGGTAATGACACAGTTAATTATTGCTGTCGGTAATGATGACACAGTTAATTATTGCTATCGATAATGATGACACAGTTAGTTGTTGCTGTCGGTAATGATGACACAGTTAAGTGTTGCTGTCGGTAATGATGACACAGTTAATTGTTGCTGTCGGTAATGATGACACAGTTAAGTGTTGCTGTCGGTAATGATGACACAGTTAAGTGTTGCTGTCGGTAATAATGACACAGTTAAGTTTTGCTGTCGGTAATGGAGACACAGTTAAGTGTTGCAGTCGGTAATGATGACACAGTTAAGTTTTGCTGTCGGTAATGATGACACAGTTAAGTTTTGCTGTCGGTAATGGAGACACAGTTAATTGCTGCTGTCGGTAATGATGACACAGTTAAGTGTTGCTGTCGGTAATGATGACACAGTTAAGTGTTGCTGTCGGTAATGATGACACAGTTAAGTGTTGCTTTCGGTAATGATGACACAGTTAAGTTTTGCTGTCGGTAAGGATGACACAGTTAAGTGTTGCTGTCGGTAATGGAGACACAGTTAAGTGTTGCTGTCGGTAATGATGACACAGTTAAGTGTTGCTGTCGGGTAGCGATTTGTCCTTCTTATCTGCATGACACGATCTGTTCACCAGATGTGTTCAGATGTGTTCAGGTGTGTTCAGTTGTGTTCATTTGTGTTCAGTTGTGTTCAGTTGTGTTCAGTTGTGTTCAGATGTGTTCAGTTGTGTTCAGTTGTGTTCAGATGTGTTCAGTTGTGTTAAGATGTGTTCAGGTGTATTTTCTGGGTTATATTAAAACTGCTTCTGCATAAAAATAAAAACTGTTGAAAAAAAAAAAAAAAAAAAACACACATTCTGATATATTATCCTTTTGGGCCGACCACAGCGCATGGGGCTTAAGCCATAGTTGTTCATGTCTGACAGTCAGCCACAACCTATCTTAGTTCTTGGTTGTTTCTGAGACCCATAGCTGCCCTCTCTGTGATGATGGTTCTACGCGGATTTTCTTTTGGTCTTCCTTGTTTTCTATTACCATGTGGTCTCCATATAATGGTCTGTTTAGTTGACCTTGTAACATTCCATTCTGAGAACGTGGCCAAGGTATTTCCAGCATTGCTTTCTAACGTAATTGGGTACACAGTCTTGTTTACTTTCATGTCTTATTTTGTGTAATTGGTCTAACCAACGGATGTTTAGCAGTTTTCGAGTGAAAGTTTAGCTATAAAATTGCAGCAATTGTGGGCGTATACAGGTTGAGTTTACTACATCCTACTCATTCTTAAAATTGATGTTTCATGGATGTGGTTCCAATTTGTGACACCGCACAGAAAACGTAAAATGTGTATCTAAAGTCAATATTAATCTGAGTGATATTTTAATAGAATGATATTATAGTAGATTGATATTATAGTAGATTGATATTATAGTAGATTGATATTATAGTAGATTGATATTATAGTAGATTGATATTATAGTAGATTGATATTATAGTAGATTGATATTATAGTAGATTGATATTATAGTAGATTGATATTATAGTAGATTGATATTATAGTAGATTGATATTATAGTAGATTGATATTATAGTAGATTGATATTATAGTAGATTGATATTATAGTAGATTGATATTATAGTAGATTGATATTATAGTAGATTGATATTATAGTAGATTGATATTATAGTAGATTGATATTATAGTAGATTGATATTATAGTAGATTGATATTATAGTAGATTGATATTATAGTAGATTGATATTATAGTAGATTGACATTATAGTAGATTGATATTATAGTAGATTGATATTATAGTAGATTGACATTATAGTAGATTGATATTATAGTAGATTGATATTGGTTATAAAAAGAGAAAAGTTTGGCAAATTCGAGAGTTTTTGAGGCTGCCGATATCTTATTTTAACCTCGTAAATTGAGGCTGCCGATATCTTATTTTAACCTCGTAAATTGAGGCTGCCGATATCTTATTTTAACCTCGTAAATTGAGGCTGCCGATATCTTATTTTAACCTCGTAAATTGAGGCTGCCGATATCTTATTTTAACCTCGTAAATTGAGGCTGCCGATATCTTATTTTAACCTCGTAAATTGAGGCTGCCGATATCTTATTTTAACCTCGTAAATTGAGGCTGCCGATATCTTATTTTAACCTCGTAAATTGAGGCTGCCGATATCTTATTTTAACCTCGTAAATTGAGGCTGCTGATATCTTATTTTAACCTCGTAAATTGAGGCTGCCGATATCTTATTTTAACCTCGTAAATTGAGGCTGCCGATATCTTATTTTAACCTCGTAAATTGAGGCTGCCGATATCTTATTTTAACCTCGTAAATTGAGGCTGCTGATATCTTATCTTAACCTCGTAAATTGAGGCTGCTGATATCTTATTTTAACCTCGTAAATTGAGGCTGCCGATATCTTATTTTAACCTCGTAAATTGAGGCTGCCGATATCTTATTTTAACCTCGTAAATTGAGGCTGCCGATATCTTATTTTAACCTCGTAAATTGAGGCTGCCGATATCTTATTTTAACCTCGTAAATTGAGGCTGCCGATATCTTATTTTAACCTCGTAAATTGAGGCTGCCGATATCTTATTTTAACCTCGTAAATTGAGGCTGCCGATATCTTATCTTAACCTCGTAAATTGAGGCTGCTGATATCTTATTTTAACCTCGTAAATTGAGGCTACCGATATCTTATCTTAACCTCGTAAATTGAGGCTGCCGATATCTTATCTTAACCTCGTAAATTGAGGCTGCCGATATCTTATTTTAACCTCGTAAATTGAGGCTGCCGATATCTTATTTTAACCTCGTAAATTGAGGCTGCCGATATCTTATCTTAACCTCGTAAATTGAGGCTGCTGATATCTTATTTTAACCTCGTAAATTGAGGCTGCCGATATCTTATCTTAACCTCGTAAATTGAGGCTGCTGATATCTTATCTTAACCTCGTAAATTGAGGCTGCTGATATCTTATCTTAACCTCGTAAATTGAGGCTGCTGATATCTTATCTTAACCTCGTAAATTGAGGCTGCTGATATCTTATCTTAACCTCGTAAATTGAGGCTGCTGATATCTTATCTTAACCTCGTAAATTGAGGCTGCTGATATCTTAGTTTAACCTCGTAAATTGAGGCTGCTGATATCTTAGTTTAACCTCGTAAATTGAGGCTGCTGATATCTTAGTTTAACCTCGTAAATTTTTGAAGTTAAAATATCAACTTCGTATTATCAAGTCACGTGACATGTGTAGCTTGTTACATTCACCACAACCCGTCTGAAGAAATCTTTGTCTCTAGCCAGATCTCCCACTTCCTCTATTGTCATGTTCAAGGTCTCCTTGATGTCTTGCAACCACATTTTTCTTGATCTCCCCTGATACGTCCCCAAGAAGCCATACCTTCCATTGTTGTTCTTTCCTGCCTGCTGTGTCTTCTGACGTGGCCAAAGTATTTTAATTTACTCTGTAGAATGGTGTTTATAACCCATAACTTCATCTAACTAATGTAAATATATAATCATGGATGTATGTGCATTTTATATTTATGGAAATCCACAAGTGAACTAATGTGTCAGTAACAAACAGATGTGAAATAAGAGCACTTTGTTTACTGTAAGGGGTGGTGCAATACCGTAGTAAAAAAAAACAGTAAAGTACCCCCGTCACGCCAAGTGGCGTATAGGAAATAATGGTGTTAGGGACCATACATTTTACAGACCTTCGGCATATAATTTTTGGGGTAATGTGGTCGGTATTACGCCCGTGCCGCTTTACTTTCCTAGAAAAAAATCCGGTACCCATTAAAGGATGGGTGTACCGGAGGCCGTCGGTTGGGATCGAACCCTACCGCTTGTCCTTTGTAGTCCAGTTCACTAACCACTGAGCTATCGCGGCTCCCTTGTACAATACCATACATCCACGTATTTCACCAGGTAGACGAAACGAAACCACCGACCGGTACATGCAAGTCACGGACGACAAAACAAATGTGAAATCACAATGATGAAGACTGTTTTATCGTGACATTATCTCATGTCCTTGGGGCATGTACCCCCGTTTTGAAGCCTCCCTCTATCAGACTCGTTCTAGATATAAACATGCTATCATGTTTTATGCATTCTTGCACGGACCAACCTCCTGCGGACTTTTCTTTCGTTTGAAGACATCAATTGAGACTACCGACCCACTGGATCTTTAAATGGCGGAATGCGAGCTACGCCCAAACTAATAATAACAGCAGTAACACCGTATAACAACACAGTACAAACAGTCTCAATTTTATTTTCGTTCGATAGTTTTCACCTCTGACTAGGAACTGAATTTTGCGTGTTAATTCATTTTTCCCTGGCAGCCGTGTGTACAGGGGTCCGTCGCCAGTCTCCATTCGGTATTGTTTGAAAATGAGTTGGAAACCGGTAGGTGTTTAATGGCTTTCAAAAGTTAAAGAAATGTTGTGCGGCACACAATGATTGTTGCAGTAGTTGTTTGTGTACCCGCTTAGCTTACCCACAACCATCTATAGTTGAAAAGCCCGCAGGCAGCGAGGGAATCCCAGGAAACCCCATACCCCCATACAATCATGACGTCTTCAGCTGTGTGATCTGTAGACTGCTGATGTTATTCTACCTACAACTGCCCATGTTATTCTACCTCCAACTGCCCGTTTGCAAAGCTGAAAACGTCACAAAATTGGGGTGTTGCCTTTCTGTCCGGTGGCCATAACTTCTGTAGATGGGATGTAAGTTATCGTCCTTATTAGTTAGACTTCGATGACGTATTTCAAGTTGGTCTTCGTCGATCACAGTTGTTTGTGTTCATCTAAAAGTGGCATTTTAATTCCAGTCTTGGCAATTGTCTATCCTTTATGTTGAAGATGTCCGGAGTCTAGTACATAACCCTCATTCATTGAATGTGTATTTTATGGAAGTGGTTTCAATTTGTGACACCCCACACACACACACTGAGGGTAAAATACTTGAGCTCAAGTCAATATTTGTGACACCCCACACACACACACTGAGGGTAAAATACTTGAGCTCAAGTCAATATTTGTGACACCCCACACACACACACACACACTGAGGGTAACATACTTGAGCTCAAGTCAATATTTGTGACACCCCACACACACACACACTGAGGGTAAAATAATTGAGCTCAAGTCAATATTTGTGACATCCCACACACACACTGAGGGTAAAATACTTGAGCTCAAGTCAATATTTGTGACACCACACACACACACTGAGGGTAAAATACTTGAGCTCAAGTCAATATTTGTGACACCCCACACACACACACTGAGGGTAAAATACTTGAGCTCAAGACAATATTTGTGACATCCCACACACACACTGAGGGTAAAATACTTGAGTTCAAGTCAATAATTTGTGACACCCCACACACACACTGAGGGTAAAATACTTGAGCTCAAGTCAACATTTGTGACATCCCACACACACACTGTGGGTAAAATAGTTGAGCTCAAGTCAATATTTGTGACACCACACACACACACTGAGGGTAAAATACTTGAGCTCAAGTCAATATTTGTGACACCACACACAGAGGGTAAAATACTTGAGCTCAAATCAATATTTGTGACACCACACACACACACTGAGGGTAAAATACTTGAGCTCAAGTCAATATTTGTGACACTACACACACACACTGAGGGTAAAATACTTGAGCTCAAATCAATATTTGTGACACCACACGCACACACTGAGGGTAAAATACTTGAGCTCAAGTCAATATTTGTGACACCACACACACACACACTGAGGGTAAAATACTTGAGCTCAAATCAATATTTGTGACACCACACACACACACACTGAGGGTAAAATACTTGAGTTCAAGTCAATATTTGTGATACCACACACACACACTGAGGGTAAAATACTTGAGCTCAAATCAATATTTGTGACACCACACACACACTGTGGGTAAAATACTTGAGCTCAAGTCAATATTTGTGACACCACACACACACTGTGGGTAAAATACTTGAGCTCAAGTCAATATTTGTGACACCACACACACACACACTGAGGGTAAAATACTTGAGCTCAAGTCAATATTTGTGACACCACACACACACACACACACACACTGAGGGTAAAATACTTGAGCTCAAGTCAATATTTGTGACACCACACACACACACACACACTGAGGGTAAAATACTTGAGCTCAAATCAATATTTGTGACACCACACACACACACACTGAGGGTAAAATACTTGAGCTGAAATCAATATTTGTGACACCACACACACACACTGAGGGTAAAATACTTGAGCTCAAGTCTATATTTGTGACACCACACACACACACTGAGGGTAAAATACTTGAGCTCAAATCAATATTTGTGACACCACACACACACACTGAGGGTAAAATACTTGAGCTCAAGTCAATATTTGTGACACCACACACACACACTGAAGGTAAAATACTTGAGCTCAAATCAATATTTGTGACACCACACACACACACTGAGGGTAAAATACTTGAGCTCAAATCAATATTTGTGACACCACACACACACACTGAGGGTAAAATACTTGAGCTCAAGTCAATATTTGTGACACCACACACACACACACACACTGAGGGTAAAATACTTGAGCTCAAATCAATATTTGTGACACCTAACACACACACTGAGGGTAAAATACTTGAGCTCAAGTCAATATTTGTGAAGGAGATTGCGGTAGAAGAAGGCACTAACTAAAAGATCACAGATTGGCTACTGTTTTAGAATCTCGTGGAATACAACATTCAATCTTTCACAACAAACGTTCTTACACTTTAAGATACAGCTTCTTGTAATCACTTTGAATGTAGAATGGAAGAAGTATGTGTAAGTTAATCTTACTGGGAGGACACATCACTTTGAATGTAGAATGGAAGAAGTATGTGTAAGTTAATCTTACTGGGAGGACACATCACTTTGAATGTTGAATGGAAGAAGTATGTGTAATTTAATCTTACTGGGTGGGTACATCACTTTGAATGTAGAATGGAAGAAGTATGTGTAAGTTAATCTTACTGGGAGGACACATCACTTTGAATGTTGAATGGAAGAAGTATGTGTAAGTTAATTTTACTGGGAGGACACACCCTTTGAATGTAGAATAGAAGAAGTATGTGTAAGTTAATCTTACTGGAAGGACACATCACTTTGAATGTAGAATGGAAGAAGTATGTGTAAGTTAATCTTAATGGGAGGACACATCACTTTGAATGTAGAATGGAAGAAGTATGTGTAAGTTAATCTTAATGGGAGGACACATCACTTTGAATGTAGAATGGAAGAAGTATGTGTAAGTTAATCTTACTGGGAGGACACATCACTTTGAATGTAGAATGGAAGAAGTATGTGTAAGTTAATCTTACTGGGAGGACACATCATTTTGAATGTAGAATGGAAGAAGTATGTGTAAGTTAATCTTACTGGGTGGACACATCACTTTGAATGTTGAATGGAAGAAGTATGTGTAAGTTAATTTTACTGGGAGGACACACCCTTTGAATGTAGAATAGAAGAAGTATGTGTAAGTTAATCTTACTGGAAGGACACATCACTTTGAATGTAGAATGGAAGAAGTATGTGTAAGTTAATCTTACTGGGAGGATACATCACTTTGAATGTAGAATGGAAGAAGTATGTGTAAGTTAATCTTACTGGGAGGACACATCACTTTGAATGTAGAATGGAAGAAGTATGTGTAAGTTAATCTTACTGGAAGGACACAAAATGAGCACATGAACTAAAGTATACGTGCCAAACAGTTGTGCCGTGCCGATATCATATCCCTTTGCTGCCTATTTGTTCATCATCCCTGTTGTCTCTCCATTTATCCATATACCATTTTGTCTCTTCACTTTTTCATCTCTCTACTTATCCATCTATCTCTTAGTCTCTCCGCTTATCCATTTATCCGTCCACTTATCCATCTATCCATTTACATCTCCATTTATCCACACACCCGCGTATCCATCCACCAGTTTGTCTCTCCACTTATCCATCCACCCGTTTGTCTCTCCACTTATCCATCCACCCGTTTGCCTCTCCACTTATCCATCCACCCGTTTGCCTCTCCACTTATCCATCCACCCGTATGCCTCTCCACTTATCCATCCACCTGTTTGCCTCTCCACTTATCCATCCACCTGTTTGCCTCTCCACTTATCCATCCACCCGTTTGCCTCTCCACTTATCCATCCACCCGTTTGCCTCTCCACTTATCCATCCACCCGTTTGCCTCTCCACTTATCAATCCACCCGTTTGCCTCTCCACTTATCCATCCACCCGTTTGCCTCTCCACTTATCCATCCACCCGTTTGTCTCTCCACTTATCCATCCACCCGTTTGTCTCTCCACTTATCCATCCACCTGTTTGCCTCTCCACTTATCCATCCACCTGTTTGCCTCTCCACTTATCCATCCACCCGTTTGTCTCTCCACTTATCCATCCACCCGTTTGTCTCTCCACTTATCCATTCACCAGTTTGTCTCTCCACTTATCCATTCACCAGTTTGTCTCTCCACTTATCCATTCACCAGTTTGTCTCTCCACTTATCCATTCACCAGTTTGTCTCTCCACTTATCCATCCACCCGTTTGCCTCTCCACTTATCCATCCACCCGTTTGTCTCTCCACTTATCCATCCACCAGTTTGTCTCTCCACTTATCCATCCACCCGTTTGTCTCTCCACTTATCCATCCACCCGTTTGCCTGTCCGTTTAATCAACTGACTGTATGTCCCTCCAACTCTCTATATGTGTATCACGGCTCACAACCAACATAGATATGACCTCGCGTGAAGGTCTCGTATTTTATGAAGGTAAACAAAAGTAAAAGGTTCGCGGTTTTGGAAGGTAAGATGAACCGTTAGGTAAAGAAGCTCCACTGGTGTGTGTAAAGTGTAAAACGAGCGGGACATGGGTGTAATTAGTCAAAATGGAGTCCCGTTAGTACGATCCATGCGGATGGAACGAGCAGTTGACACAGCTCGAGGAAATAATAGAGGGCCAACGGCGTGAGTTCAAGTATTGTCACATGACATGGGTATTTGCACGTCGATAGGGGAGGGGGCATGCTGGGGAAGTGGTATCTGCCAGTGTACGAGAATGCTCCACTGTCGGGCAAACTAATGCCGGCCTGCCAGTGAAAGGGCCCAAATGTTGACTAGCTTCAGGTGTATTGATCCCATGGCTTGTGTTTGCATTTCCTGGCTTCGTTGAGGCAGTTCAGTTTGTTTTAGGAGCTGGCCCGGTCCCCACGGCTGCAGCCGTGAATGTTACGATCAGCTTGTGGTCTCTTCTCAGTTTCGGTGTGTGGAAACACGTTTAGCTGACAATTCCCGGAGAGTTGTCTTGCCTGCGGTCTTCGCTTTATTTTCAATGCCTCAAAAATATGTTATAATTAATATCAAGTACGATTTAAAAAGCGCGTTATTAACAAACAAAGCGGGTAATTATACAAATAATATAATATAAATAATCTAAGGTATGCTGATGATACAGTCTTAATCGCTAAGAGTGAAAATGAGTTACAAGAAATGTTAGACATTATAGTGAAGGAAAGCAAAAATAAAGGACTCAGTCTTAATAGCAAAAAGACAGAGGTAATGGTAACAACAAAGGAAAAGACATCACCTCAGTGCAAAATAAAGACAAGTGGAACAATATTAAAACAGGTAAATGAATTTAAATATTTGGGAATTTTGTTAATCTCAGACGGGAGATGTACAAAAGAGGTGAGATGCAGAATGGCTCGGGCAAAAGCAGCTTTCCAAAAAATGAGGAAGATACTATGTAATCCATTTTTTGCAATAGAAACAAGAAAGAGAGTTCTTAAATGTTATGTAGAGCCAGTCTTAACATATGGATGCGAATCATGGACAATAGGACAACAGACAAGAAAATCACTGGAGTCTGTAGAAATGTGGGAGAAAAAGAGAGCTAATTTCCAATATTAGGAAGAAACATTCATAATTTTTTGGCCATATAATGAGAAGAGAACAACTGGAATATATTGTAACAACTGGAAAAATTGAGGGACGAAGAGATAGAGGGAAGCAAATAGAGAAAATACCAGACATCTTAAGAGAATGGATTGGCAGAAGGTCAACAACAGAAAGGATAAAGAACTGTCGAGATCGAAAGTTGTGGAGAGACATGATCACCTACGCCAGTAGGCCCTATACTTGATGATGATGATGAATTCTACAAATGCTTTCAATGAATTACACAGTAACGTACAATTACATAAACAAATTATACTCACATGTAAAATAATTAATGCAATCATTTGTCATCATCATCATGTACCATGCCAGCTGACGTAGCTGATCATGTCTCTTCACAAATGTCTGTCTCTGCAGCTGTTTATCATTTATATTGTTCGTGTCCTACCATTGAGCCGCGATAGCTCAGTGGTTAGTGAACTGGACTACAAAAAACAAGAGGTAGGGTTTGATCCCAACCGACGGCTTCCGGGTTTACCCAGCCTCTAATGGGTACCAGATTTTTTTCTGAGAAAGTAAAGCGGCACGGGCGTAATACCGACCACATTACCCCAAAAATCATGCGCCGAAGGTCTGTACAATTTATGGTCACTAACACTATATTCCCTATACGCCACTTGGCGTGACGGGAGTACTTTACTTTACTTATGTCCTACCATTCCTTTTTAACTTTCTTAGATCTTGTCTTTTTTATTTTCTTGTATCTCTTCTTCCCTGCGGTTGCTGTTTGTTGTTAAAATCATCAACACTGCACTTCGGATGAACCCATAGGTGCTCCGATATCCCCCTCGAGAATCTCGAGAAAAACCCAGAAGAATCCTGGCCCATGTGCACGAACTCCGTAGCACGGCCTTGGATACACGGTGTGGGTAGGTTTCTGCTGACAATCTTGCCCTGGCAGCGACCATATATGGCCTTGCCGCGACCATATATGGCATTGCAGCGACCTAACTAATTAACTATTCCTTTTTTTTGACAGATCACGTCACCGCTTCGGGTGGGCTTTGAACCCGAGTTCTTCCTGTCGTGAGGCTGACGTCGTACCCCTAGACAACCCTCCCCCCCCCCCCCCACTCCGGTTGTCATTGTATGCTCTTGTTGTTGCCATCTCGTTACGCATCCCAACAATGATGGATATAAAAAAATAGCTGAATTACAGTATCTCAAATGTAAAGTAAAAAAGTAAAGTACCCCCGTCACGCCAAGTGGCGTATAGGGAAATATGGTGTTAGTGACCCTATATATTACAGACCCAGCACATGATTTTTGGGGTAATGTGGTCAGTATTACGCCCATGCTGCTTTACTTTCCCAGAAAAAAAAATCCGGTACCCATTTAAGGCTGGGTGAACCAGGGTAGCTGTCGGTTGGGATCGAACCCTACCCCTTGTCCGTGGTAGTGCAGTTCACTAACCACTGAGCTATCGCGGCTCCCAAATGTAAAGTAAAATATTGAATTAAATGGCATCGAGTGTAAAAGTTGGAATATCTCAAGTGTAAAATAATTTCTGAATTATAATAATTATAAGGTCCCGTATTCTTTTTCTTAACCTTCTCCCCATGATTTGTATTAAGCCCCTCACTCCCCATATATTTAGCAGACTCAGGTCCTATTGCGTGTCTTGTCTTTTCTGCAGGAATTTTGATAGTTTTCCTTTTCTATTCTATTGTATAGCTTTTCATTTGCTCCGCGTGGTTTCCGTGTCTATGTTTACCATGTCTATGTCTATCGCATGTTCCATGTTTGTACTCGATCTATTTTCCCATATTTGTACTTATCAAGGGTCCATATTTTATATTCGATCGGCCCTTGTTTGTAATTTGCCCTCTAACTCGCCTCGTGTTTAGTACGGTCATAATTACATCTTATATCCCCCTATTCTCTCAATCACCGCTTGTAACGAACCGCCATAAATGGAGGCGGAGTCGAGTATGTCACGGTTAACCGTCTCGTGTTTACGCGATTAATGAAATTACCCGTGTTGTTCTTCATCGTTGCTATTATCTGCCAAGACAAGATCGAAGAACACGTAGTTCTGTGGAGTCCTAGTGTAAAGTGGTTCTGGAAAGATTCGAAGTGACAGGTGGAGATGCTGAAAAAGATGAACGATGTAGCCTTTCCTTGCTGCCAGCTTTACCGCAGCACTGTATTTATTTGTCCGTTCCTTATTAACGTAGACGAGCTTTCCCTTCAGTTTCCTCGTCGCTATCGTTGTTATGTTATCATCACCATGTTATCGTTGTTATGTTATCATCACCATGTTATCGTTGTTATGTTATCATCACCATGTTATCGCATCAATCTTGTAAAATAAATCACAAAATGAAAAACATCTTGTGCAACAAGTCTGTGTTAATAGAAGTGAGAAAGGGAATTCATTGATGTTACATATATGGAGCCATTTCTAACATATGGAAGCGAATCATGGACAGTAGACAAACACATGAAAAGACAATTGGACGCCACAGAGATGGGGTTTCTCAGCAGAACGTTAAAAGTTCACCGGATAGCTAAAAAGACCAATAAGGAAACATTTGAACAAGACCTTATGCAACAAGTCTATGTCAACAGAAGTGAAAAAGAAAATCTATCTGTGCTATATAGAGCCAATTCTGACCTATGAAAGCGAATCATGGACAATAGACAAACAAATGAAAAGACGAATAGAGACCACAGAGATGTGATTTCTCAGAAGAGTGTTGAGAGTTCCCTGGACAGCTAAAAAGACCAACGAGGAAATTCTCAAATAGATAAACACAAAATGAGAGCTTTTTTAAAAAAACAGAAAGAGACAATCATTTTTCGGGCACATCATGAGAAGAGGAGAGTTGGAATACCTGATTACTGCTGGCAAAATACAGGGAAAGAGAGATCACATATGACAAAAGGAAAAAAAAAAAAATACTAGATAGCTTGTTGTCGTACGGAAATGTTTCAACAGAATTGATACGATGTACCGTGGATAGAAAACTGTGGGAGAACATGATCGCCTACGCCAACTGGTACGACACATGATGATGTTATCAAAGAGTCTGTGTAAAGAACGTTACGGGACTTACTATAATTAGACCTGATCTCTTGATACATTAGACCTGATCTCTTGATACATTAGACCTGATCTCTTGATACATTAGACCTGATCTCTTGATACATTAGACCTGATCTCTTGATACATTAGACCTGATCTCTTGATACATTAGACCTGATCTCTTGATACATTAGACCTGATCTCTTGATACATTAGACCTGATCTCTTGATACATTAGACCTGATCTCTTGATACATTAGACCTGATCTCTTGATACATTCAACTTTGAACAATAGCGTCCATTGATTGACATATCCCAGGATCTCATGACTTGTGTCCAAGTTAATGTCGATGACGTATCTTTATATTTGGAGTTAAGTTATGGTCTGTTCTTTGGATAAAGGTGTGGTAACTGTTTATATCAAACACTTTAATTATAACATTCTATGTGCATGTTATTCTCAAAGAGACCAACACAAAAAGGGAACTCCTAAAAAACATAAGAAAGAAACAATAAGTTTTTTGGATACACCATGAGAAGAGGTTGGAATACTTGGTTATAACTGGCAAAATAAAAGGAAAGAAAGATCGCGGACGACAAAGAGAGAAAATACTGCGTAGCTTGGTGTCATGACATGAAAAACAGTCACCAACAGAACTGATACGATGCACTGTAGATAGAAGATTGTGGAAGGACATGATCGCTTACGCCAACCGGCATGGCACATGATGATGTGCATGTTAATACGTTGACAACTTTCAGGTAATGCCGAATGATACAACAATTATCCGTGTTTGTTTTAAAGTTGGGAGACGCCGATGAATGAGGAAACAGAAGCATCCAAAACTGGTACACCCCAACATAAACTCAGAAGTGACATCAGCAATTATTTGTTTTGCGATCTATTTCTCCATGACGAATTCTTGGCGCCTTCTATAAAAACACCTCATCGTTTGTGCGTAGCTTGGCGCCTTCTATAAAAACACCTCATCGTTTGTGCGTAGCTTGGCGCCTTCTATAAAAACACCTCATCGTTTGTGCGTAGCTTGGCGCCTTCTATAAAAGCACCTCATCGCTTGTGCGTAGCTTGGCGCCTTCTATAAAAACACCTCGCAATTTGTGCGTAGCTTTAATCTAATCATTAATTGTCATACTGCCCGATTCATGTACCTCTGTTTTCATTTTGGGCATTTCTGTTGTTATAATTCCAGCTTGGGTAGTTCTACTTTTGTAGTAAAAAGTAAAGTACCCCCGTCACGCCAAGTGGCGTATAGGGAAATATGGTGTTAGTGACCCTATATTTTACAGACCTTCAGCACATGATTTTTGGGGTAATGTGGTCGGTATTACGCCCGTGCTGCTTTACTTTCCCAGAAAAATCCGGTACCCATTTAAGGCTGGGTGAACCTGGAAGCCGTCGGTTGGGATCGAACCCTACCCCTTGTCCGTGGTAGTCCAGTTCACTAACCACTGAGCTATCGCGGCTCCCTACTTTTGTAGTACCCAACCTGTAATCTTATATTTTTTTACACCACATCACGTGACATCCTATTTAAAAAATAAAATACAACATGACATGGGGCTTTCATGAAAACATACTACATGGTATGAGATCCTCAATGAAAAAATACTACATGATATGAGACCCTCAATGAAAAAATACTACATGATATGAGACCCTCAATGAAAAAATACTACATGATATGAGACCCTCAATGAAAAAATACTACATGATATGAGACCCTCAATGAAAAAATACTACATGATATGAGACCCTCAATGAAAAAATACTACATGATATGAGACCCTCAATGAAACAAAAATACTACATGATATGAGATTCTCAATGAAACAAAAATACTATCGATCTATCTATCTTTCGTTCGCCTGAAGTATTGTCTATTTCTACAATATCGCTTCCTGTATAAATGTTACTGTCTTTTGTAATTCTTGCAGTGGCCAATATAGTTTTTTCTGTAGTGTTGTATCTATAGACCAATGTATTTTCCTGTGTACTATATTTAGTGAACTGAACTACAAAGGACAAGATGTAGGGTTCGATCCCAACCGACGGCTTCCAGGTTCACACAGCCTTTAATGGGTGCCGGATTTTTTTCTGGGAAAGTAAAGCGGCACGGGCGTAATACCGACCACATTACCCCAAAAATCATGTGCCGAAGGTTTGTAAAATTTATGGTCACTAACACCATATTCCCTATACGCCACTTGGCGTGACGGGGGCTCTTTACTTTTTGTACTATATTTGGTGCACTCTTGAAGTATGTGTTCAGTAGTCTGGGGCACCTGTCCACATGTACAAATAGTTGATGTACTGAGCTTGGAATGAATATGTATACATGTGACTATGGAGTCGATTGTATCCTGTTCTGAGGCGTATAATGATAACTTGTTCATATCTATTCATATTATGAAAGGCATCCTGATTTTGTGCGTGTGATCCTCTGATTGATTTGATTATATGTTTCTTATGATGGTATGTAACTGGTGTATCTGGTTGTGTGCCTGATGAACCTTCCTTTGCCAACTTATCTGCTTTCTCATTTCCTGGTATTCCACAGTGAGACGGGATCCACTGCAGGGCAGCCTTGTGGTGTCTACAGAATTTAGTCAATAAGATCTGCAGATGTGACATTTTTCTGGATTGTAGTGCCTGGAGTGCTGATCTTGCATCTGTCAGAAATGCTACAGGCTGTGGGCTAAGATTACTGTTCAACAGTTTTTCTATTGTCAACTTTATTGCTTGAATTTCTGCATCATAATTGTGACAATATTTCCCTGTTGCTATTTTATTAATATCCTTAGTGTTATTTGGGTACTCGATGTATGCACATGCTCCCCCATTCTATGCTGATCCATCTGTGTACACACTAATCCATAGGTCTTGTGGGTATTCTTCATCCAAGAAACTGAGAGTTATTGCGTTACGGTGTATACTATTCTGTTCTTTCTTATCACGTAATCCTTTCACTTCTGTCCGCATTTGTATTAAAAATACCACCTGACATGGACCTTTTGTTTTTGTATCAGCACATAACATAGAACTAACTACCAATTATTTGATGCTGTCAGACTTGAGGCTCTGAGTTTTGTAAATAATACATGGCTGCTCATAATATATGAACATCCAACGCCATATTCGCCATACTACTCAAAGCGTGTTGCGTGTGTCCTTTATAATTGAACCCGTATTACAATAAAATATTACCTGGCATGGGACCCTCAGTGAACAAATATTACATGGTATGAGATCATAATGAAACAAAAATACTACCACATTACCCAAACTCGTCAAGCGTGGTGTGTGTCCTTTTTAATGTGGTTTGAGAACCTCTCATATTTTTTTTACTGCTTAACTTTATACTACAAGTTGCTTGCAAATTTCACAACGTTCAATTAAAAGTGAAATCGGACAAAAGCAGCACTTCTTGCACAATGACGCACTCGCCGCGGGGGTGAATCCAATTCCGAAAACTGAAGACTGTAGGCGTGTATCGTGGAGGCAATGCCCGTGGGAGTATGGTCCGGGTTTGGGAACGTTAACAGGAAATCTGCTTGTATTGATAGCAGACTTTATGTTCACAACAGTTCACGCTGTGCCGACGTCACATAGATGTGCAAATATTTGGGTTATTTATGGTCACGAGGGAATGGGAAACCTATGTACTCAACCCGAGGAAGAGACGAGCGGGGATTTGGTCAGTAGGAATCGGTAAGCATGTTGATATACATGCGTCATATCTTTTGGTTAAAAAAAAATAAAGATAGTGCTGGTAACAAAACGTTAGTGCTGGTAACAAAGCAAGATAGTGCTGGTAACAAAACGTTAGTGCTGGTAACAAAACGTTAGTGCTCGTAAAAAAATTTAGTGCTGATAACAAAACGTTAGTGCTCGTAAAAAAAATTTAGTGCTGGTAACAAAAAGTTAGTGCCCATACCAAAAAATAGTTAGTGCCCGTACAAAAAGTTATTGCTCATAAAAAAAAAATAGTTAGTGCCTGTAACAAAAAGTTAGCGCTCATAAAAAAAATTGTTAGTGCCCGTACAAAAAGTTATTGCTCATAACAAAAAATAGTTAGTGCCTGTAACAAAAAGTTAGCGCTCATAAAAAAAAATAGTTAGTGCCCGTACAAAAAGTTAGCGCTCATAAAAAAAAAATAGTATGTGCCCGTACAAAAAGTTAGCGCTCATAACAAAAAAATAGTTAGTGCCTGTAACAAAAAGTTAGTGCTCATAACAAAAAAAAGTTAGTGCTGGTAACAAAAAGTTAGTGCTCATAACAAAAAGATAGTGCTCGTAACAAAAAGTTTGTGCCCATACCAAAAAAAAGTTAGTGCTCATAACAAAAAGTTAGTGCTCATAACAAAAAGTTAGTGCCCATACCAAAAAAAGTTAGTGCTCATAACAAAAACTTAGTGCTCATAACAAAAAGTTAGTGCCCATACCAAAAAAAGTTAGTGCTCATAACAAAAAGTTAGTGCTCATAACAAAAAAGATAGTGCTCGTAACAAAAAGTTAGTGCCCATACCAAAAAAAAGTTTGTGCTCATAACAAAAAGTTAGTGCTCATAACAAAAAGTTAGTGCCCATACCAAAAAAAAGTTAGTGCTCATAACAAAAAGTTAGTACTCATAACAAAAAGTTAGTGCTCATAACAAAAAGTTATTGCTCATAACAAAAAGATAGTGCTCATAACAAACAGTTAGTGCTCATAACAAAAAGTTATTGCTCATAACAAAAAATAGTTAAGGCCCGTACAAAAAGTTAGTGCTCATAACAAAAAGATAGTGCTCATAACAAACAGTTAGTGCTCATAACAAAAAGTTAGTGCTCATAACAAAAAATAGTTAGTGCCCGTACAAAAAGTTATTGCTCATAACAAAAAGATAGTGCTCATAACAAACAGTTAGTGCTCATAACAAAAAGTTAGTGCTCATAACAAAAAATAGTTAGTACCTGTAACAAAAAGTTAGCGCTCATAAAAAAAATAGTTAGTGCCCGTACAAAAAGTTAGCGCTCATAACAAAAAAATAGTTAGTGCCCGTACACAAAGTTAGCGCTCATAACAAAAAAATAGTTAGTGCCTGTAACAAAAGTTAGTGCTCATAACAAAAAAAAAGTTAGTGCTGGTAACAAAAAGTTAGTGCTCATAACAAAAAAAAGTTAGTGCCCGTAACAAAAAGTTAGTGCCGATACCAAAAAAAAGTTAGTGCTCATAACAAAAAGTTAGTGCCCATACCAAAAAAAGTTAGTGCTCATAACAAAAAGTTAGTGCTCATAACAAAAAAAGATAGTGCTCGTAACAAAAAGTTAGTGCCCATACAAAAAAAAAGTTAGTGCTCATAACAAAAAGTTAGTGCTCATAACAAAAAGTTAGTGCCCATACCAAAAAAAAGTTAGTGCTCATAACAAAAAGTTAGTGCTCATAACAAAAAGTTAGTGCTCATAACAAAAAGATAGTGCTCATAACAAACAGTTAGTGCTCATAACAAAAAGTTAGTGCTCATAACAAAAAGTTAGTTCTCATAACAAAAAGATAGTGCTCGTAACAAAAAGTTAGTGCTCATAACAAAATGATGACAATTTGGCATATTTGAGAGATTCTTGAGATGCAGTAATCAACCACACAAGTTTTATGAATATAAAATACAGTTTCTTCTTATCACTTTGCCTATACAATAGAAGCGTCATGATGTATTTTATATGAAACAGAATTGTACGTTACACCCCACTACTGTCGCCTTGCTACCAGCTTTACCGCAGCACTGCAATTATTTGCCTGCCCCCTACTTTGTATGGGAAACATAAATGATGAAATCAACTAAAGCAGGGGTTGTCAACCGAAGGGTTGACCGAGGGCCGGGCCAAGGCTAGTGGGGGCCCAAAATGAGAGTATCGAGAAAAGTGACATGATGTCATTCAGTCATAGATAATAATGCTCGCATGCTGTCACGTGACACTGACAGAGCAGCAACGACATCTAGAAACAAAGACTTTGATTATTGTTGGCATCAGTAGTTTTTTTTTTTTTTTTTTTTTTTAACCGACCGGAAGTTACGATTTTATTTATAAATATTTAATTTAGTGGTTTCTGTGGACCTTTCAAGGGGGGCGGAGAGAAATAGATTGGCGGGTCGGATCTTGTCCGCAGGGTGGCATTTGACCATCACCGAACTAAAGTATCAATGAGAAACCACCTTGAGATAGATGCGTGTACATACCGAGCCGCGGTATAGCTACAGATAATGGGTAGAGAACTCAACAATATAAATTGTACGTTGCAAGTTAGACCCGCTGTCCGAAACAGAATGTATCCTTTTCTTTATTCTTCTGCCCAGAGGACCAGCGTGTACAGAGAAATGTAAGAAGCACCGATTGTAACTGAAGCATACAAGTTTAAGTTGAAATACTAGCCGTACACATACACGCTGATTTTCCAAGATGGCGCTCACAAAACAACAGGAAGCATATTGTTCTGTAGAATGCGCGTCGAGTATAGGAGGAAATGGACTATAGACTATGTATCTGCTGTGTCACGAAGGGCGTCCATATTGAATCTTTGTAAAGTGGGATAACAGCGAGATATTACATTACATTCGGTATAAAAACAATACAGTCTTAAAACAACTAAAAATGAAATAGAACTACTAAACATAATTCAAACTAAACAAACGCGATTTTTGGGTCATGTTATAAGACGCAACAGCCTAGTAAAAGTAATCTTGGAGGGGAAAATACAAGGTAAAAGAGGCAGAGGCAGACCAAAACTAACATGGACGAGTAACATCAAAAGATGGACAAATCAGCCTATGACAGCCTGCACCATCAAAGCAAGAGACAGAGCAGAATGGCGCTCCATGGCAACCAACCTTAGTTGCGTAGACGGCACTCGATGATGGTATAAAAAGGATCCCCATATCACATCAGGCGATCGACAATGATTTATTTAAAAAAGATATATTTTTTTTCCGTACAAACTTTATTGTGTATCTTGAGGGGGTTACGATGCATGATTGGCTAAGGGTGAGGTATTTAAGGGTGTACATGCCGTCCCCGGGAGCCGCGATAGCTCAGTGATTAGTGAACTGGACTACAAAAGACAAGGGGTAGGGTTTGATCCCAACCGACGGGCTCCGGTTCACCCAGCCTTTAATGTGTACCGGATTTTTTTCTGGGAAAGTAAAGCGCACGGGCGTAATACCGACCACATTACCCCAAAAATCATGTGCCGAGGGTCTATACAATTTATGGTCACTAACACCATATTCCCTATATCCCACTTAGCGTGACGGGGGTACTTTAAATTTTTTTTTTTTACTTTCATACCGTCCCCGCTTGGCCTTTCAGCGTTAAGGGAAAGTGAAGTCAATGCTAGGTCTGTCCGACTTCTATTTTCTGTTGTTTCTACGAGGGTTCATTAACCACCGCCGGCTTGCTGGATCAGTCGCTGTTTAAGGGAGCAGATAAATTAAGTCTACAATGGAGCTCAGCCCTGCGTATGTTTCTTTTCTTGGTCGCCCCCCCCCCCCCAAATTAAAAAAAAACAAAAATTCGGATCATATTTCGTGCCCGTATTACCTACCTTCAAGCACCCGCCTGCCACCATTTCATCATACACTGAAATCGGATGTGTCGGGCCGTAATGCACAGATGTCGCGGTTTGTTATAAATTAGGCGGCACAGTTTATCCACGACCACTTTACGGACGAACGCAGAGGAAGATGGATAATAATAAGAAGAAAAGGGAACAGGGAGAATAATATAAGGAAGAAGAAGAAGAAAATAAGGAAGAAGAATAGGGAAGAGGGAGAATAATATAAGGAAGAAGAAGAAGAAAATAAGGAAGAAGAATATGGAAGAGGGAGAATAATATAAGGAAGAAGAAGAAGAAAATAAGGAAGAAGAATAGGGAAGAGGGAGAATAATATAAGGAAGAAGAAGAAGAAAATAAGGAAGAAGAATAGGGAAGAGGGAGAATAATATAAGGAAGAAGAAGAAGAAAATAAGGAAGAAGAATAGGGAAGAGGGAGAATAATATAAGGAAGAAGAAGAAGAAAATAAGGAAGAAGAATAGGGAAGAGGGAGAATAATATAAGGAAGAAGAAGAAGAAAATAAGGAAGAAGAATAGGGAAGAGGGAGAATAATATAAGGAAGAAGAAGAAGAAAATAAGGAAGAAGAATTATAGCAAGACGAAGCAGAAGAAGATAGTTTAGTGGACGGATCATCCTCGCACCACACCGGACATGTGTTGAGATCTCCTCCCTGGATGGTCTCTCAGTGTCTGGAGACTGATGTTCTGTGTGGGTTTGTTCCGCCGTGGTGACGTATATTGAAATCTACACCGATCATTCTAATGCGCATGCTCTAGACGATTTCCTCTCACATGGATGTACTCCTCTGCACCGACGAAGATTCCAACAGTAGAACTTTCTATTTATCCACGTATCGGCATTAGAAAGATGGAATTATCCATCTTTTTCGCCAAAAAAACGTAACAGTGAACATAACCGCATCATCTTGAAACCGGAAGTCAACCAGCAGAAGAAACCTTCAGGTCATCGTTCAGTACTTGTTGATGATCACGCCTTCCTCTGGCCTCGTGTAACTTACATATTTTCTTCCTAGGAAAGACATTTCTACCTTTTTCCACTCATTTGGGGGGTGGGGGGGGGGGGAGAGAACAGCGGAAATCTCAGTTTAATCCTAAACATACCCCTATATACCCGGACGGAGTGTTGAGATAGCAAGTTGTGAAGAGACATGGTCACAGACGCCAGCATGGAAAGGGTACCTGAAGGTGATTATGAAACAAGTAAAACGCGTCAACTACTTAGGCACAAACATAACACCAGATGGAAGATAAGTATGAAGCTGAATAGCACAAGCCAAAATAGCAAGTCAGACAATGAAAAGCGTATTGAGCAACAAGTCAATGTAAATATAAGAGAAGGAGAGTTCATCGGTGCAGCCAATCCTCACCTATGAGATTGAATCATGGATAATAGACAAACAAATAAAAAGACGATTAGGGGCCACAGAGATAGGATTTTTCAGAAAAATGTTGAAAGTTTCCTGGACAGCTAAAAAAGACGCAATACAAAAAGGGAGTTTATAAAAAACACCACAAAGAAACAATCAACATTTTTCGAGCACGTCATGAGAAGAGGAAAGTTGGAATACTTGACTACAACTGACAAAATACAGGGAGAGAGAGATCGCGGGCACAAAGAGAGAAACAACTGGATAGCTTGGTGTCACGGCATGGAAAACAGTCAACAACAGAATTGTTACAATACACTCTGGATAGAGAATTGTGGTAGGACATGATCGCCTGCGCGAACCGGTATGACACACGATGATGTTGATACGCCCAGACAGTTCACAATAATCGACAGCTGTTAAAGGGCACACAACTCTTGAGCAGAATTCTCCGATGATATTAAAGATCACTTTTTCAGGTTTTCATTAAACTGAAATATGTGAAACCGAGAAAGAAAAAAAGCAAGAATGCAGCACAAAAGTTCACAGCTACAGCTTGAACCGAACTCTCGTGTGCATTGTAACGTAACAAAGCATTTGGATGGGTTACGCCGGCAACGATGCGTTACGCTGGCAATAGATAAATAACGACAGAAAAAGAAATCATAGCAAGCCAGACGAGTCGTTTAGAACAGTGTGAGAGAGAGAGAGAGAAAGAGAGAGAGGGGGGGGGAAGAGAGAGATATGCAACATTGAGAGATGTCCTGATAATCGTACACAAATATGTTTAGGAATCATTTATCTTCTGCACTCACTTCCTGATGGTAGAAATACGTTATGTAAAGTAGTTTGCTGGTTGTAAATGTCCACTTATTGACATACGCTATGTAAAGTAGTTTGCTGGTTGTAAATGTCCACTTATTGACATACGTTTATGTAAAGTAGTTTGCTGGTTGTAAATGTCCACTTATTGACATACGTTTATGTAAAGTAATTTGCTAGCTGTAAATGTCCACTTATTGACATACCATCTTTTTCGTGGTCGACTCTTGGGTCTGGTGTCCTCACAACGTTTGTTGAAGGCTCGCTGTGTTGTGTTTTGATCTTTCTGCCTTGTCACGTGGCCAAACCATTTTATCTGTTGTTTCCTTATATATTCTATGGCGGGGGCTATTCCTAGCTTTTTCTCAGTTCTTCATTTCTGAACTTATCTCTCAGACTGTTTCTTGTCATTCGTCTAACACATTTCATCTCTGTAGAGGTTATTTTTCTTATTGTTCTTGCATCTAGGGTCCAGGTCTGGCATTGGTAGCACAACGTTGGGATGAAGATTGTATTGTAGAGTGCCCGTTTTGCCTCCAAGAGTTATTTCCTTGTTGGACAATAGTGGTGATAACTGTCCAATGATTTGACAAGCTTTGTTGCATCTTGATTCTATCTCTGCTGTTTGAGAATTATCGTTTGTCATTAAACTTCCTAGGTATTTGAATTCCTCTATTTGTTATAGTTGCCTGTCTTCTATAGTTATGTTCTTCTTTTTTCTTTTTTAGCATGTTCGTGACTTTTGTCTTGTTGATGTTGAATCTCATGTTGTATTTTGTGCCTGAGCTGTTGAGTTTGTTTAAGTGTTCTTGTAGGTCTTCTATTGTTTCATGTATTAGTGCCTGATCGTCTGTAAATAAAAGCTTGTTGATCTCCTCTGTCTCTGATGGGTTGGCTAGCTTGCTTATATGGTCCATGTATGTAATAAACAGTAGGGGGAATAATACGCACCCCTGTCTTACACCTGATCTAACTTCGAAGTGGTCCGTGGTCCACTTATTGATATACGTTAATGTAAAGTAGTTTGCTAGCTATAAATGTCCACTTATTGACATAGTTTATGTAAAGTAGTTTGCTAGCTGTAAATGTCCACTTATTGATATACGTTTGTGTAAAGTAGTTTGCTAGCTGTAAATGTCCACTTATTGATATACGTTAATGTAAAGTAGTTTGCTAGCTATAAATGTCCACTTATTGACATACGTTTGTGTAAAGTAGTTTGCTAGCTGTAAATGTCCACTTATTGACATACGTTTATGTAAAGTTGTTTGCTAGCTGTAAATGTTCACTTAGTGACATACGTTTATGTAAAGTGGTTTGCTAGCTGTAAATGTCCACTTAGTGACATACGTTTATGTAAAGTGGTTTGCTAGCTGTAAATGTCCGACAGGATAACTTCTTCAGTGGCTTTGTCAATATCTTGCTCTGCTGCTGATGGTTGCCTTGACAACATGCAGTGTTTGTCGCCTTCTGGACATTTTTTTTTTGTAATAGATAACCATTAGGTATGTTATCGTAGTTACGGTGAGACACTTATCGCATCCATCTATTGATCAACAGGTGCAATTTGATTCTGTCACGGTCCGCGGAGAAGCTAACTATCATCTCCCACCTGTTCTTGTCTGTCAGACTGGGAGATCTTTGAGATGTCTGATGGGGTTTTTAAGTTGTTCCTGCACGTCTGTCTGCCAACAAAAACACGAGGATTTGTGGGTCTAGCATGTTGGCAAGGTTTTATTTCTAATATTCGCAGCAGAATGGTGGACAGCAGTGCAGAAGGAAATATATCTTCATTAAACATAACCTCAACTATCATCATTATCATGTGCATATTAAAACCCCATGAACTTTATATATTAAAACTGTATATACTCTATATATTACAACTATCTACACTATATACATTAAAACTCTCAATACTCTGTATATTACAACTATCTACACTATGTATATTAACTCTCAATACTCTCTATATTACAACTATCTACACTATATATATTAAAACTCTCAATACTCTGTATATTACAACTATCTACACTATATATATTAAAACACTCTATACTCTGTATATTACAACTATCTACACTATATATATTAAAACTCTCTATACTCTGCATATTGCAACTATCTACACTATATATATATTAAAACTCTCTATACTCTGTATATTACAACTATCTACACTATATATATTAAAACTCTCAATACTCTGTATTTTACAACTATCTACACTATATATATTAAAACTCTCTATACTCTATATATTACAACTATCTACACTATATATATTAAAACTCTCTATACTCTATATATTACAACTATCTACACTATATATATTAAAACTCTCTATACTCTATATATTACAACTATCTACACTATATATATTAAAACTCTCTATACTCTATATATTACAACTATCTACACTATATATATATTAAAACTCTCTGTACTCTATATATTACAACTATCTACACTATATATATATTAAAACTCTCAATACTCTATATATTACAACTATCTACACTATATATATTAAAACTCTCTATACTCTGTATATTACAACTATCTACACTATATATATATTAAAACTCTCTATACTCTGTATATTACAACTATCTACACTATATATATATATATATATATTAAAACTCTCTATACTCTGTATATTACAACTATCTACACTATATATATATATTAAAACTCTCTATACTCTGTATATTACAACTATCTACACTATATATATTAAAACTCTCTATACTCTATATATTACAACTACCTACACTATATATATTAAAACTCTCTATACTCTATATATTACAACTATCTACACTATATATATTAAAACTCTCTATACTCTATATATTACAACTATCTACACTATATATATTAAAACTCTCTATACTCTATATATTACAACTATCTACACTATATATATTAAAACTCTCAATACTCTATATATTACAACTATCTACACTATATATATTAAAACTCTCAATACTCTATATATTACAATTATCTACACTATATATATTAAAACTCTCTATCCTCCATATATTTGAACATTATATAATCTGTATATAAAACTCTATCTATCTATTGACCTTTCGAACCGTAGCCGACCCATAGGGCATAGACCCAGATACTCCTTCTCTTATCTAATTTTATTCTAGCAGTTTTCAATCCTTCTAAAGATCTTTTATCAAATCTCGCCATTTGTCTCTGTTCTGTGCAAGCAACTCTATCTCATTGAGGGAACCGATTCCTACTGCTCTTGCCTCACACATCAATGTTCTTCTCAGTGTCTCTCTGAGTCGGCCTCTGTTATTCAGTTGTTATCTCTCCTCATCACATGTCCAACATATGACCATCGTGTTTTCTTGATTACTGAAGATATTAATGGTTGATTGGAAAAGCTCTATTTAATCTGTATAATAATATAAGGGGAGCGGCCGTAGCGCAGTGGTTAGTGAACTGGACTACTATAGACAAGGGGTCGGGTTCGATCCTGACCGACGACTTCCGGGTTCACCCAGCCTTAATGGGTACTGGATTTTTTTCTGGGAAAGTAAAGCGGCACGGGCGTAATACCGACCACATTACCCCAAAAATCATGTGCCACGGGTCTATAAAAATTATGGTCACTAACACCATATTCCCTATACTCCACTTGGCGTGACGGGGCTCTTTACTTTATATATACATGTATATATATAAGGCTCTATATACTCTGTATATAAAAAGTTGTTGGTAATGCCCTTTAACTTTTATTTTTTATTTACTTACTGGCCAACTTCTCATATATCATCACCACCTTCAGGTACCCTTTTCAAGCTGGCCTGTGTGATCATGTCTCTCCAGAACTTTCTATCTCAACAGACGTTTATCATTTATGTTGTGGATTTCCTGGTAGACCATTTTCTTAAAGTGTTTGATAACTCTTTCGGGTTACCTCCTGGTAGACCATTTTCTTAAACTGTTTGATAACTCTTTCTGGTTACCTCCTGGTAGACCATTTTCTTAAAGTGTTTGATAACTCTTTCTGGTTTCCTCCTCCTTTTCTTCCACCAATTTATTTTTCCAGTTGTCACTAAATATTCCAGTTGTTCCCATCTCATTATATGCCTCCATAAATAATATTTTCACATTTATTTTGGAAATAGCGTCTGTTTGCTGTGGTCTCTTTTAGAACGCTCTCATTAATCTTCTTAATAGTTCCTGGTATTCTCAACATTCTTGTCTACATCAACGTCTCCGTGGTTTTCTGCGATTATCTTTTCGCAAAATTCAAAAATCGGTTTCATAATATCTTTCTCATTCTTTGGAATGCAGCTATTCTCCTGAACTATTCAACATATATCCAGCTATAAATAGAACGAAGCGCGCATTAACATATTCCATATGGTTTCAACACGGTTTGTGGACTATTTCTCGCCTGTCATTAAACTGCGCATGTTTTTTTTTGGCTCATGAGTTCTTCGGTCAGTGGAGAAGTTTGCCATAGAAATATTATGTTTTGTTTATTAAAAAAATGATGTTCTGCTGGAGAAAGTTCTCCTCAGTTTTCTAGTTATCTGTTTGCTGTCCTCGCAGCTGTCAGTTCCTATGTGTAGAGCTTGTTTGCCGTTATAGTTAGCGATGTTCACATGTATGTATACAAGACACGATGAAGCTCTGCATTGACTCTTGTGTCTTTTATAATAGAAAGAATTACAGAGTGTAAGAGAGATCTCTGAAACCTCCTCCTCTTCTTCTTTCTTTTTCTTCTTCATCATTATCTTCTTCTTTCTTTTTTCTTCTTTCTCTTCTACTTCCTCTTACTTTACCTGTTCATCTTTCTCTTCTTCCTCCTTCACTTCTTTCTCTTCCTCTGCTTTCTCTTCCTCTTCATCTCTCTTTTCTTTCTCCCATTCTTTCTTTTCTTTCTCTTCTCTTCTTTTATTCTACTTCCTCTTCCTTTTTTCTTGTTAATCTTCTTCTTCTTCTTCAAACTCTATTGGTAACTCCAGCTGCAACTCAAGATAGAAGAACATTTTAGGTTGTTTAACTGGCAGTGTGCTTAAATTCAGTTCTCTCGTAGCAAGACATCGTATCAATTCTGTTGTTGTCCACTATCTCTCTTTCCCATATTTTGCCATTTGTAACCAAGCACTCAAACTTTCCTCTTCTCATGATCTGCCAGAAAAATGTTTCTTTCACTGATTCTTATATCCTGGCCCTATATGTTATCTTTCCATTTCATCTATTATTTCCACATGCTTTACTTTGTCAAATACTTTCATGTAGTCTAAGAAGCACATGTATATAACTTTATTAACCTCTATAGCTCTTTCTATCAATGTTCTCAGGATGCATTATTGGTGCTCATTCTTTCAATAGTTGGGATTTTTGTTTATGATTTTTCTCTGCCGCCACCACCCCTGGTCTCAGCAGTGAGGCCCGGCTTGAAACGTCAATTACTCAGCTCGTTGCTGAGACCAGGGATTGTTGCCGCAGAGAGAAATCAAAGATAAAAATCCCAACTGGTGCAGCCAGGATTTGAACCCACAACCTCTCTGTCTCGAGTCCGGCGTCTTGCCTCGAGACCAACCAGTCCCCCACGGAAAATAATATGAGTACCTCCGAAGACGGAGTTATCTGCTTGTGCGGCGAGGGACCCCTGTGCACACGGCTGCTAGGGGAGGGGGGGGGGGGGACAGATTGACGCACAAAATTCAGTGCCTAGTCTCTAGGGATTTCGTCAGAGGTCAAAGCTGGCGAATGCAAAATAATAAAAAAAAATCCTTCCAAAAATCTACATTGTTCATCAGTCCGTAACGACAGGGTTATAAAGACAGGAAAGCACTGTTTAAGTTGCAGGAAAGCACTGTTTAAGTTGCAGGAAAGCACTGTTTAAGTTGCAGGAAAGCACCGTTTAAGTTGCAGTAAAGCACTGTTTAAGTTGCAGGAAAGCACCGTTTAAGTTGCAGTAAAGCACCGTTTAAGTTGCAGTAAAGCACCGTTTAAGTTGCAGGAAAGCACTGTTTAAGTTGCATGAAAGCACTGTTTAAGTTGCAGGAAAGCACTGTTTAAGTTACAGGAAAGCACTGTTTAAGTTGCAGGAAAGCACCGTTTAAGTTGCAGGAAAGCACTGTTTAAGTTACAGTAAAGCACCGTTTAAGTTGCAGGAAAGCACTGTTTAAGTTGCATGAAAGCACTGTTTAAGTTGATGGAGTAACAATCAGCTGTTGCAACAAGCATTGTGTTATGACGCGCTTTGTGCTGTTTCATTGCAGTGGCAGGTAAATAATTGCACGACATTCCAGTGCGATTGACATTTATGAGCTTCATTTTCTGGGAAGTCTGATAGTGGGTGATATACGTGCTTCGGTGCACAGTCGGGGGGGGGGGGTGTAGCTGAACGGATAGGGACAATTGTTTTTGAGATGCTAGCCTGAGAAGGAATTATTCTTGTGAAAGTGTGCTCTTAATGTGAAGATCTTTCTTTGGTTAACAGTCTGAGAGGGAATTCTTGTTGAAGGCACTTATTTAGGTACTAGTCTGAGAGCGAATTCTTGTTGAAGGCACTTATTTAGGTACTAGTCTGAGAGCGAATTCTTGTTGAAGGCACTTATTTAGGTACTAGTCTGAGAGCGAATTCTTGTTGAAGGCACTTATTTAGGTACTAGTCTGAGAGCGAATTCTTGTTGAAGGCACTTATTTAGGTACTAGTCTGAGAGCGAATTCTTGTTGAAGGCACTTATTTAGGTACTAGTCTGAGAGCGAATTCTTGTTGAAGGCACTTATTTAGGCACTAGTCTGAGAGCGAATTCTTGTTGAAGGCACTTATTTAGGTACTAGTCTGAGAGCGAATTCTTGTTGAAGGCACTTATTTAGGTACTAGTCTGAGAGCGAATTCTTGTTGAAGGCACTTATTTAGGTACTAGTCTGAGAATGAGTTGTTGTTGTGAAGATCATTATTTGGGCACTAGTCTGAGAATGAGTTGTTGTTGTGAAGATCATTATTTGGGCACTATTCTGAGAATGGGTTCTTGTTGTGAAGATCATTATTTGGGCACTAGTCTGAGAATGAGTTCTTGTTGGGAAAATCTTTATGTGGATACTAGTCTGAGAATGAGTTCTTGTTGTGAAAATCTTTATGTGGATACTAGTCTGAGAATGAGTTCTTGTTGTGAAAATCTTTATGTGGATACTAGTCTGAGAATGAGTTCTTGTTGGGAAAATCTTTATGTGGATACTAGTCTGAAAATGAGTTGTTGTTGTAAAGATCATTATTTGGACACTAATCTGAGAATGAGTTCTTGTTGGGAAAATCTTTATGTGGATACTAGTCTGAGAATGAGTTCTTGTTGTGAAAATCTTTATGTGGGTGCTAGTCTGAGAATGAGTTCTTGTTGTGAAGATCATTATATGGGTACTAGTCTGAGAGAATCGGGAGACAATCCAGACATATTTTTCTTCCTTGTGTTGTTGTGACTGTGCTTTATTATGTTACTTCCTTATCAATGCAAGAACACAGTGACAATCACCATGTCTTATACATTGTTGCTGACGCCTTGGATGTATTCGCTGAAGTAATATTACTGGTGAGAAAATTCTGGCTCTTTATATTGTCCTTAATTTTATTCAGCTAATATATCTGCTATTTGTAAATCCAGAAAAGACGATGGACATATGTTGAACATGTGATGAGAAAAGATAATAACCGAGTAGTAAAGCAAGCCCTAACGTGGGAAACAACAGGTAGGAGGAAAAGAGGTCGACCGAGAGAAACTCTGAGAACATTGATCAGAGAGGCAACGGCAGCATGAATCGTAATGATGACACACACTCATGACAGGACGAAGACCTGGTAATGACCACGCACACTCATGACAGGACGAAGACCTGGTAATGACCACGCACACTCATGACAGGACGAAGACCTGGTAATGACCACACACACTCATGACAGGACGAAGACCTGGTAATGACCACACACACTCATGACAGGACGAAGACCTGGTAATGACGACACAAACTCATGAAAGGACGAAGACCTGGTGATGACGTCGCACACTCATGAATGGACATAGCATGACCACATGCTTCTCTGACGTGGAGAGAGAATGAGAGACTCCTCCTACCTTTCTTTCCCTAGGCCCTTAAACCGGTCTTGTGTTTTTATTAGCTCCATAAGCGCGTTTCACATTAATTTTAATATTTTCTGCATTGGGTTTTTTTATTTAGTACAGAATGGTTATGTTTTTATTCTTACATAATTGGTTATGTTTTTTATTGTTATAATAATGGTTATGTTTTTATTGGTACATAAATGGTTATGTTTTTATTGGAACATAAATGGTTATGTTTTTATTGGAACATAAATGGTTATGTTTTTATTGGAACATAAATGGTTATGTTTTTATTTTGTACAAACAAATGATCTGTGATGTCTTATTAAATCGCGCTAGAGTTGTTACTAAGTTTTGATCTGAAGCTGTTGTTTTGCCCTGTCACCGGAACACATGTCGGCGGCCATGTTTGTCGCTATAACCGGATTGCTCGAAGAAAATGACGTAGCTTCCGCTTTGATTGACATTCTTTGTCAAATACGGCAGCTAGTCACAGATGGCTATAATGAGAGAATCTATAATTGTTGTCATAGTTGTATTTTAAATCCATCAATAAATGCTTGCTGGGTATGTTTGAGTCGCTCAAAAATCGATTTTTATTTTACCCATAAACCAGTGTATCCACAGTTATGCTAGAATTCGACAGTTTATATTTCAAGATAACGATATACTAAACTAGCGTGATATATGATACATTTAATGTCTAGACGATTTTTTTTAAAACCCCATTTTCCGATAGCGATTTTGTAGAAGCCCAGCCCAACTAGTGCCTGATTAGGGCCCATTTGCGGCTATAAGTAAACCCGATTGGGCCGCAGTAAGTGGCCTCACACTTTAGCTGATACCTCTACGTTACATACAGGTCTAGAGTACTTTCTTATTAGCGCTGGTAGTCAGTCATCTGTCAGAATGCCGGACTTTTCCTACGGTCCCTACTGGTCGTATTTCATCTTAGCTTTCGACACGACCGTCTCTTTCTGCCTCGTTACGCGCACTTCGTCTGAAGTGAGGTATCGTGTTCCGCTAGCAAAGCTATCCATCACCATCGAGGAAATTGCGAGGAGGAATCTCTTGCCCCCTGTAATTCTCCCGGGGGACTATCCTGTCGGGCGATGCCAGCACATCTTGAGAGATGATGCTCAATCAGCGTCCATTTGTCTGACGTTATTGAAGTTTCTCTAGGCAATCACCGAGCTGCTGGCCGAGTTCAGTTCTCGATGTCGTTTTTTCCTTATTTTATTTACTTCGGTTTCAGCCAGAGGGATTAAGATTGGTGAAAGTATGAACAATTCTGAGCAATAAAATAACTGAAGAAGACACAGAGCACTAGATACGACTCTAACATTTGAATCATGGGATGTCGGCAAGTCAAAATCATTAGCCGAGCGCCATTTCTTCAAGACCGGTTCAAGAAAATGAATTTTCCCTCTCAAAATTGATGCATTCCGTCCTCCTTGGGGGGAGTGGTTTGCTTGGGGATGCCCGCAGTGATTAGTTTGCGCCCTCTCCTTTCACGGCCTCTCCTCTCGCGCCCTCTCCTCTGATATCTTTCTTCTGAACGTGTTTCTTCAGAAACGGGCCAAAGGTTATTATAAAGGCACCCGTAAAAGCCCCTGTTTGGCCAGAATAAAGACCAGGGAAGAAAAGTTAATGACAGGAAAAAGAGGAGGCAACTTGAGTTGTAAATCGAGGATGATCATTAAGCAGCACAGACCCCGTCGAGCCTGATTTCGGATTTTGAATCCCCCCATCCCTTTCAGCGTCTTCTGTTCTCTCTTCTCTGCTGTCGGGGCTCATTCTCCCGGGGTAGGAACCCACGCGATGATGGCCAGGAGGGGACTCCTGTAGCAGAAGATTAATTTGCCAATGTCTTTGGAGATCTGTGCCCACTGACGGCTTATCGCCGGCGTCGACAACACTTCTTCTATCCTGACTGTCTCCTGCTACTCGCAATTGATGAGATTTTACGAGGGGTACTGTCCCCCTGGCCGGAGACTAGGACTGTTTTATGGGAGATGTGAATGGCAGGAGAGAAGACCCACTTGTTTGTCCACATCTGGCCTTGGTGTGGCCCTCACATAAATTGGGCCCTAATCTCCACAACTTATACCGCGAAATGTGAACACTTCAAATCTGTTCACATACGGGTTTCTTTGTCCCTACCATCTCATTATTTTCTCTCTCTCTTTTTTTTTTGTCAACTTTTCTCCTTATCTCTATGTTTTCAGTTGTTTCTCCCCAAAGCTGTACTTATTTTATTGCTCTTGATTGTTTCTCCCCTATGCACATAGTATAAAATACACTATGTGTCTCTCCACTATCATATTTTAGTTTCCTTTATTGTCTCTTTCCAATTCTTTTTATTTTAATTGTTGACTTTCATTCCAATCCATTTCTTTCATATATTAGTGTTCTTGATTGTTTCTTTCCATTTCTCTCGTATTTAGTGTATTTGGTTATGTTTCTCTCCATCTCTTTCGTCATTAAATTGTCGATTGATAAAAATTATTTTTGTGTGTGTTCGATAATAGTGTTTCCTGTCACTTCGTACAATTCTTCATCCAGCTACTTCATTATTGAAAAGCTACTTATTTACTGCGTTCTCATTACTGACATTATCTTCCTGTCTGTCCCTCATACTTTCAGATAATGTTTCAACTCAAAGCTTTCAATGATATATTACTGTTTCTCCTCCATATGTTTCGTTCATATTCAAGTTGACATTTTAGCACATCATCGGCCACCCCATAGGTGCTGAGTCGCCTTGAGCAGATGATGAAGTCTTTGAGAACTGATAGTTCTAGCAGCTCGTAGATTGTTCTCTTACCCAGTTAGTCCCTACAAATTGCCGTTCTTACTTTATCGACGTACCCAGTTAGTTCTTATAAATTGTCGTTCTTACTTTATCGACGTATTAAGCTAGCCCATACAAGTTATCGTTCCTATTTTATAGGCGTATTACAGCTATTCTGTACTAATTGTCGTTCCTACTTTATCGACTTTTTACGGCTAGTCCCTACATATTATCGTCATTTATCAGCTTATATACTCGTATAGCTAGTCCCTACATATTATCGTCATTTATCAGCTTATATATAGCTAGTCCCTACATATTATCGTCATTTATCAGCTTATATACTCGTATAGCTAGTCCCTACATATTATCGTCATTTATCAGCTTATATATAGCTAGTCCCTACATATTATCGTCATTTATCAGCTTATATATAGCTAGTCCCTACATATTATCGCCATTTATCAGCTTATATATAGCTAGTCCCTACATATTATCGTCATTTATCAGCTTATATATAGCTAGTCCCTACATATTATCGTCATTTATCAGCTTATATATAGCTAGTCCCTACATATTATCGTCATTTATCAGCTTATATATACATGTAGCTAGTCCCTACATATTATCGTCATTTATCAGCTTATATATAGCTAGTCCCTACATATTATCGTCATTTATCAGCTTATATATAGCTAGTCCCTACATATTATCGTCATTTATCAGCTTATATATAGCTAGTCCCTACATATTATTGTCATTTATCAGCTTATATATAGCTAGTCCCTACATATTATCGTCATTTATCAGCTTATATATAGCTAGTCCCTACATACTATCGTTCCTAATTTGTCGGTGTATTACAGCTAGTTCATACAAATTGTCGTTCCTAATTTATCAACGTGTGCTACAGCTAGTCCTACAGGTTATCGTCCCTACCTTTATAGACATACTCAAACTAATCCCCACTAGTTATCGTTCCTTTATCGCGGTATCTTGCTCCAAATCGCTGCAGTCTCAAGATCGATTCCTTACTGATAGCCAGACCGATCTCTTCTTAATCTCGTCAGTCAAATACGGCACTTCCGGAATATTTCCAATCAAAAATAGCTTCTTTCTTTAGCTTGACAAGGCGTCTGACAGCAACAGAGCTGGAATCAACCAGCGACTCTTAGCTGATGGATTACGTCAGGATAGGTGAGCCAGAAGCATCCACACCCTACGCCATCTCTTTGTGGTGCCTTTAGTAACAGACTGACTTGTCTAGTCTGGTCAAGTGATCGAAGAGAGAAGACAACCCGGTACTCAACGATGCTGTGATGATGTCAGATGTGTTGGGCCGAAAGTCGCAAATAATGAACAGCGCATCGACGTTCTCTTAAAGTCTTTTTAAGGGCAGGTGATGAGGGCTAGCATTCCTTTAGTAGTCGCGGTGTGAATGTCAGACAAACGGGAAGAAAATAGGAGGGAAGAAAGAAGGAAGAAATAAAGGGAGGGAGGAAGTGGGTGAGTGAGGGAGGAAGGAAGGGATCGAGGAAGTAGGTGAATGAGGAATGAAGGAAGGAAGGGAGGAATATAACAATGTGAGTAATCAAATACTGTTCCTTAACGTTTTCTGTTATAAACTACATTTTCTCTCCTCAATAGTCTCATTACCCTTTCTCTCCTCAATAGTCTCATTACCCTTTCTCTCCTCAATAGTCTCATTACCCTTTCTCTCCTCAATAGTCTCATTACCCTTTCTCTCCTCAATAGCCTCTTTACCCTTTCTCTGCTCAATAGTCTCATTACCCTTTCTCTCCTCAATAGTCTCATTACCCTTTCTCTCCTCAATAGCCTCATTACCCTTTCTCTGCTCAATAGTCTCATTACCCTTTCTCTCCTCAATAATCTCATTACCCTTTCTCTCCTCAATAGTCTCATTACCCTTTCTCTCCTCAATAGTCTCATTGCCCTTTCTCACATCAATAGCCTCATTACTATTTCTCTGCTCAATAGTCTCATTACCCTTTCTTCCCTTGATAGCCTTCAAAAGAAAGCTAAAAGGGCGTAAATGCGTGGTGTTGTGGTTTACAGTCAACTGCGATATTTGCAAATTCAGGTCCAACACATCCGACACGAGTACGACATTCTTATGTACCGGATTGCCTTCCATGTCGATCCATACTCACTAGGCCAAGGTTGGTTAACCTGTTTTCCCGCTACCGGAGCCCCCACGGTGAGGGGAGACAAGAATAGAACCATTCTTACCTGTCGTGCAGGTAAAAAAAAAAGTTTGGTATAAATAAAAAAGTCTTTATTTTGTTTTCTTTCTGTTGTTGATTATTTGTCATTTTTTCCAAGTGCTGTAAACATACCTCTTCCTCTGAATTGATTCCCCAAATTATCACCTCGGAAGTTTCCCTCTATAATAATATTCATTTATTATTATTTGTCTCCAGCCTAAACCACTGGAAACTACTATTCGTGCTGTTTCGTCCTAAATGTTTGTCTGCAAAGCAAGTATTCAGCCTAACCCTATCCGGGAGATACTTCTCTTAATATGAAAAATACATATATACAATTTATTCCCGAGCTGTGATCGTAACCTTATGCTATATTCATGAGAACACCTACGTGAAAGACATCACCAATGATGGCTAATTTATTAGTTAACTGAGTTGGCAGTGCTCCCTAGCGTTTGGCTTCTCGTGGCAAGGCGCTGTTCCAAGGAGTATGGGTTCGATCCTGCTTCGGACCATATATTGTTCTTTGTTTTGTTTCTGTTGTTGATTGTTTGTCATTTTTTCCTTTGTGCTGTAAACATATCTCTTCCTCCTATGTTTCGCTTAAAAAAGGTTGGAATCGTCGCCTGCGCAGTTGAGACAGATGTACATGGAGTGACATTGTCAACGGAATTTACCGAAGCATTTTGGAAAATATTGTGACAAGTGATGAAGCGGATATGGGAAATTACTAACTGCAATAAAACTGGTTCTATGGATAGAATAGAATATGCTAACCTGTTTCTATGAACATCGCGATGTGGTGCACTAAAATATGTATAGTCCTGGTTCATCAATCCCAGCGCAAGCAGTCAGCTATGAGTTGCCAACTGGTTTCAGCAGTTGTACTATCATGCGCCTTAACCCCTTTCGGTGCTCTTATGTTGTTTGTGTGTGTTCCTGTTTCTCCTTCATGTCGAATATCTTCCCAGCTTGTGGAACACGGTGTATCAGCAACAGGGATACTATCTGGGCATATCTCCATCGTGGCAACAAAACAGAGATCACGGTAGCACTATTTAAAGAGAGCTCTCAATGGAGGAAACAAAAATATACAAAAAACAAAACTTGAAAGTAGAGAAGAAGATTATCCACTTATGTTCTCCTCTTACCTTTTAAGAGCCATTTTTATTTTTTAAATCCTTGAAATCCAAAGCATTCATTTTAACTTTTTAAAATTAAGCTTTTACTTCTGCTGCGATCCTGGCACAGTCAGATAGGGTTTCAGATTCAATCTTTGAAGTCTCCTAGCTGTTTTAGGGTTCGGGTTGTACCTTGTAGCGTTTCTGCCAAAATAGTAGGCGTGGGTTGCGTTTGGGCTGTAGTGCGGTTACTTTTGTAGATGTTTTGTTGTCACATGTGCTAGGATGTACTGGGAGAGACTAGGGGTAGTCTTGTAGACGTTTTGTTGTCACGTCTGCTAGGATGTACTGGGACAGACTAGGGGTAGTCTTGTAGATGTTTTGTTGTCACATCTGCTAGGATGTACTGGGAGAGACTAGGGGTAGTCTTGTAGATGTTTTGTTGTCACATGTGCTAGGGTGTGCTGGGACAGACTAGGGGTAGTCTTGTAGATGTTTTGTTGTCACATGTGCTAGGGTGTGCTGGGACAGACTAGGGGTAGTCTTGTAGATGTTTTGTTGTCACATGTGCTAGGATGTACTGGGACAGACTAGGGGTAGTCTTGTAGATGTTTTGTTGTCACATGTGCTAGGGTGTGCTGGGACAGACTAGGGGTAGTCTTGTAGATGTTTTGTTGTCACATCTGCTAGGATGTACTGGGACAGACTAGGGGTGTCTTGTAGATGTTTTGTTGTCACGTCTGCTAGGATGTACTGGGAGAGACTAGGGGTAGTCTTGTAGATGTTTTGTTGTCACATCTGCTAGGATGTACTGGGACAGAATAGGGGTAGTCTTGTAGATGTTTTGTCGTCACATGTGCTAGGATGTACTGGGACAGACTAGGGGTAGTCTTGTAGATGTTTTGTTGTCACATCTGCTAGGATGTACTGGGACAGACTAGGGGTGTCTTGTAGATGTTTTGTTGTCACATCTGCTAGGATGTACTGGGAGAGACTAGGGGTAGTCTTGTAGATGTTTTGTTGTCACGTCTGCTAGGATGTACTGGGACAGACTAGGGGTAGTCTTGTAGATGTTTTGTTGTCACATCTGCTAGGATGTACTGGGAGAGACTAGGGGTAGTCTTGTAGATGTTTTGTTGTCAAATCTGCTAGGATGTACTGGGACAGACTAGGGGACAACTTATCTGTAAGTTAATCACTTTCCGTATTTATATTTTCCTCAGAATTTGCCATTTTCTCCAAAAAAGTATACCGTGTGTTCTTGGTAATCTCCATTCATCTTCAAGCTGAGTTTGAGTTATGTCATTTACCACAAGGACAGCAATCTTTAGCAGACAGGCCAGTGAGCAGAGGGGGAAATCCCACAAAAACCGACAGGGATTATGTCTTCTGTTAAACTATCTGTAGATAGCCAACGTCATTCTACCCATAATCTCCCCTGCTCGCAAAGCTTGAAACCTCACAAGAGTAGGGTTTTTCCTTTCTGCCAACTGGCCTTAACACTATAGCTGGCTGTGACATCGACATCAGCAACGTCTCCGCGACATTGTTTAGATACCAGGCGCCCCCCTCTCTCTCTCTCATTCTTCATCTTATTAGCTTGGGCAGAGGGGGCTAGGTGGTACAGGGGTAAGACATTGGCTTCTTGACAGTAAGATCCGGGGTTCGTATTCCACCATAGACGATTCCTCGGTTTCTTCGTGGCTGTACCCACTCGGGACGGTGACATTCCATGTCTAGTATTCTCGGAAAGTCGCAAAAGAAACAAAAATGAGATCCCGTGTGCACTTTGCGCACGAATAACCCTTGTCAGTTGGGAATAGAAAGGAGTGAGCCTAACATGACCCGATGGGTGGGAAACAATTGATTGGAAAACAAATCTTTAAAAAAAACCCATCAAAATTATTGATAATAAAAAATGAGAGTGCAAAAATTGAGAGACAATCGATGAATGAAATGCGAGTCATCATAATGGGGACCATCGATGAGTGAAATAAGAGTCATCATAATGGGGACCATCGATGAATGAAATAAGAGTCATCATAATGGGGACCGTCGATGAGTGAAACAAAAGTCATCATAATGGGGACCATCGATGAATGAAATAAGAGTCATAATAATGAGGACCATCGTTGAAAATAATAAGAGTCATCATAATGATGACCATCTATGAATGAAATAAGAGTCATCATAATGGGAACCATCGATGCATGAAATAAGAGTCATCATAATGGGAACCATCGATGAATGAAATAAGAGTCATCATAATGAGGACCATCTATGAATGAAATAAGAGTCATCATAATGGGAATCATCTATGAATGAAATAAGAGTCATAATGGGAACATCTATGAATGAAATAAGAGTCATCATAATGAGGACCATCTATGAATGAAATAAGAGTCATCATAATAGGAACCATCGATGAATGAAATAAGAGTCATCATAATGAGGACCATCTATGAATGAAATAAGAGTCATCATAATGGGAACCATCGATGCATGAAATAAGAGTCATCAAAATGGGAACCATCGGTGCATGAAATAAGAGTCATCATAATGGGAACCATCGATGAATGAAATAAGAGTCATCATAATGGGAACCATCGGTGAATGAAATAAGAGTCATCACAATGGTTACTGCATAGAGGAAATGAAGGCACCAGACAATAACAGAGCTCAAAGCTGCCGGCTAACATTTCAGTAAATGAAGTATGAGTTACCACAATGACAACTATATAACACAACAGAGCATTAATCCAAAAGCTTCAGTATTTCCTCGACGCTCCGAGGCAACATAAAGTCATGTTGCTATATTTTTCTCTTTATTATTCCTTCACATCAACTATATTTTTCTCTTTATTATTCCTTCACATCAACTATATTTTTCTCTTTATTATTCCTTCACATCAACTATATTTTTCTTTTTATTATTCTTTTACATCAACTATATTTTTCTCTTTATTACCCATTCACGTCAACTATATTTTTATCTTTATTTTATTATCCTTTCACATCAGCTATATTTGTTATCTATATTATCCTTTCACATCAACTATATTTTTCTCTTTATTATCCTTTCACATCAGCTATATTTTTATCTAAAATATTCTTTCACATCAACTACATTTTTATCTTTATTATCCTTTCACATCAGCTATATTTTTCTCTTTATTATCATTTCACATCAACTATATTTTTCTCTTTATTATCCTTTCACATCAACTATATTTTTATCTTTATTATTCTTTCACATCAACTACATTTTTATCTTTATTATCCTTTCACATCAGCTATATTTTTCTCTTTATTATCATTTCACATCAACTATATTTTTCTCTTTATTATCCTTTCACATCAACTATATTTTTATCTTTATTATCCTTTCACATCAACTATATTTTTATCTTTATTATCCTTTCACATCAGCTATATTTTTCTCTTTATTATCATTTCACATCAACTATATTTTTATCTTTATTATCATTTCACATCAACTATATTTTTATCTATATTATCCTTTCACATCAGCTATATTTTTCTCTTTATTATCCCTTCACATCAACTATATTTTTATCTATATTATCCTTTCACATCAACTATATTTTTATCTTTATTATCCCTCCACATCAACTATATTTTTATCTATATTATCCTTTCACATCAGCTATATTTTTCTCTTTATTATCCCTCCACATCAACTATATTTTTGTCGAAATCCTCATTTATTTTCGCGAAGTTCGGTTTTTATTTCGTTTCAATGAAAAACCAAATGAGATGAGATCATTTACACATTTGATGCCATGAAGACAACATGGAAGTGACAGAATGTGACTTAAGAGTCTGCGCGTCTTCACGAGTACACCCACAGCCCTTGATAATTGCAGGGGCTGTTATCAAAACTTGGCATAGTGGCACCAAATTTGCATGAGTTTCTCGTGTACAAATGGCACCATATTAGCATGAGTTTGTCTTGTGGGACCGGCAGCAGAACTGTGTGAATTTCCCGTGTGAATCACGAGGTAGGAATTAAGAGAGATATGCGGTGAAGCTGATCTTCTCCAATGTGATAAGTCTGGGATATGTCGACCAGGAGAAGTGAACTTAAAGCGTCACCGCTACTCTAAACCGCTGCAACATAGTTTGTTTTTAAAATTTTTAGTTTAGGAGTATTGTGCTGAGCTGAACACGTTCTAATGCGAGAGAGAGAAAGTGCGAGAGAGAGAGGGTGAGAGGTGAAAGAGTGAGAGAGAGGGTGAGAGATGAGAGAGATGAGAGAGAGAGAGAGGGGTGAGAGGTGAGAGAGAGAGTGAGAGGTGAAAGAGTGTGAGAGAGGGTGAGAGATGAGAGAGAGAGAGAGGTGAGAGAGGGGTGAGAGGTGAGAGAGAGAGAGTGAGAGGTGAAAGAGAAATGGTGAGAGAGAGGGTGAGAGAGTGAGTGGTGAGAGAGTATGTGAGAGGTGAGAGAAGAGGGTGAGAGAGAGAGTGTGAGAGAGATTGAGAGAGAGTGTTAGAGAGTGAGAGGTGAGAGTGTGAGAGAGTGTGAGATAGAGAGCGAGATAGAGTGAGTGTGAGAGAGAGTGAGAGAGATAGTGAGAGGTAAGAGAGAGTGAGAGAAACAGAGAGTGAGAGAGTGAGAGAGAGAATTATGAAAGTATAGCTAACGTGTTCTAGACAATGTCAAATAGAAATATACTTGCAAGAATAGTGCAGGATTTGGGTATTCTTATTTGCTGTAATAATCATCATCATTGAGTGCCGTCTCCGCATCGAAGGTTGGCTACCATGGAGCGCCATCCCGCTCTGTCTCTTTCTTCGATAGTGCAGTTTGTTATAGGCTGACTTGTCCATCTTTTGATGTTACTCGTTCACGTTAGTCTTGGTCTGCCTATTTCCCCCTGTATTTTCCCTTCCAAGATTACTTTTAGTAGGCTGCTGTATCTTTTAACATGCCCCTAAAATCGCATTTGTCTTGTTCGAATTGTATTTAGTAGTTCTCTTTTCATTTGTAGTTGTTTTAAGACTTCATCGTTTGTTTTATTTTCTTTCCATCCAATTTTACCTATTCTTCTATATATCCACATTTCAAAGGCTTCAATCTTCTGTTCTGTTTTCTTGTCTAATTTGTTCTAAACAATGTCAAATATACAGCAAAGAATGGTACAGGATTTGGGTGTTCACTTAAGAGAGGAAGTACAAATAGAAACACCCCCCCCCCCCACCCACACCCCGCAATCTCAACTCAGAAATGAAAGAACATGAAGCGTTGCATTAACATTGCAACATTGTCGACTGTTGTTGCATTATGGGTGATTTTTTATGTGATTTTAGGATCCGTACACATATAACCGTTCTTGATAATTCTCGGTCTATCGGGGGTTGTTGGCAGGTCAGACTAAAGGGCGAGAAAAGCACGTCCCTCGGACACAGAAATACACTCTCACGATGAGTAACTCATCTGGGAAGACAAGACCAGGACCGGAAGTGACTGAAGACTAATATTGTGTACCGAGGCGAGAGAATCCATACTTGTGATTTAAGAGACAGACTGACTTTTCTGATCAAGTTGGCTTCATTTAATAAAGTCCAGTGATCCCCCCTGGAGATGGTATGGGCGCCTGTAACATCGGGGCCCTCGACTCTTCGGTATTGGAAACACTTTGAGCTGCCACGTCAATCAAAGTACAGCACGAGACTCGTATCGCCTGGGAATGTGAAAGATCGTATTCTCGGACCAGTTTGTTACTTAAGACCAACGATTCTCAAAGTGTGTGAAAGTGGCTCATTTGAGGAGGACACAATCAGAGGTACTGATGGCACGTTCCATAAAACAGGAGTGGGCAAATTTTTATTATATGAGGGCCAGATCTGAAAGCTATGAAGACACCGAGGGCCAGATCTGAAAGCTATGAAGACACCGAGGGCCAGATCTGAAAGCTATGAAGACACCGAGGGTCAGATCTGAAAGCTATGAAGACACCGAGGGTAAGATCTGAAAGCTATGAAGACACCGAGGGTCAGATCTGAAAGCTATAAAGACACCGAGGGCCAGATCTGAAAGCTATGAAGACACCGAGGGCCAGATCTGAAAGCTATGAAGACACCGAGGGTCAGATCTGAAAGCTATGAAGACACCGAGGGTCAGATCTGAAAGCTATGAAGACACCGAGGGTCAGATCTGAAAGCTATGAAGACACCGAGGGCCAGATCTGAAAGCTATGAAGACACCGAGGGCCAGATCTGAAAGCTATGAAGAAACCGAGTGCCAGATCTGAAAGCTATGAAGACACCGAGGTCAGATCTGAAAGCTATGAAGACGCCGAGGGCCAGATCTGAAAGCTATGAAGACACCGAGGGCCAGATCTAAAAGCTATGAAGACACCGAGGGCCAGATCTGAAAGCTATGAAGACACCGAGGGCCAGATCTAAAAGCTATGAAGACGCCGAGGGCCAGATCTGAAAGCTATGAAGACGTCGAGGGCCAGATCTGAAAGTTATGAAGACAATGATGGCCAGATCTGAAAGCTATGAAGACACTGATGGCCAGATCTGAAAGCTATGAAGACACTGATGGCCAGATCTGAAAGCTATCAAGACACCGAGGTCAGATTTGAAAGCTATGAAGACACCGAGGTCAGATCTGAAAGCTATGAAGACACCGAGGTCAGTTCTGAAAGCTATGAAGACACCGAGGGCCAAATCTGAAAGCTACGCCTCAGGACATATTTAACAAGAAATTGGAAATGACAAAACTGGCGCATCTTTCAAAATCACGTTCAATAAGTGCGAGCAAGTGCTAAGATTGTGTGGATAAACACGTGACATTTTGCCATTTTAAATGACAATGTTGATTACAACAAATGTGGGTATTGTAAACTCCTAGGACAACCAAGAAAATCATATTTTTTTTATTTTCCTTAATGAAAGAAAAACTTTACCTAAATGCATGACAGTTGGGACAAAAAATCAGGCGGTCGGTGAAAAAAATAAGATTTCATGAAAAAAATTATCGAAATTCATCAGTTTGCGAGATAATTAATAAATTCTGTGGGCACGAATTTCTGAACGAACTTTAGTTACGTTGTTGCCTATAATATGGTTTTCATAAAGGGGACGCGATGAAAGTATTGTGATTTTGTTATAAATTCAGTGGCCTGTAAACTGACGCCTTTCTACCCAATGCCATGTAATGATATTGATATCTGCGGGTGTTTTCTGAGTTCCCTTGTTGTTCGGTACAAGGTGTTCTATTTATCAGGTCTTTGCTGGAATAGAGTTGCTTTGATGTCAGTGTGCTTTAGACAGTCAAAAAAGTGATGTTCTACTGTTTCACGTGAGTGTTAAGAGAGTGGACATGATGGAGTTTGTTTTTCTTATATTCTATTGGGGGACTGGTTGGTCTCGAGGCAAGACGCCGGCCTTGAGATAGAGAGGTTGTGGGTTCAAATTCCGGCAGCACCAGTTGGGATTTTGTATTTATGATTTCTCTCAGCGGTAACCACCCTTGGTCTCAGCAGCGGGGCCCGGCTCGAAACGTCAATTACTCATGGACATAAAAAAATATGAGTACCACCGAAGACGGAGTTATCTGCCTGTGTGGCGAGGGACCCCATGTAAATATTCTATTGATGATTGCCCCGTGGAGAGTTTTGTAATACCAACCAGATAATAAACGTACAAAAGTAACGTCATTGTCGTGGTGATTTTAACAGTTTGATAACCACTGGATTTTTACTATTTCCAGTTGGTTGCTTGCGCAGTCGCAGAAAGGGTGCCAGTTATTTCATTCATAATTCATAAGACATGTTGAGATGTTTCCAATTCTATTGTCTCGTGTGCCAAAATTATGGCTAATTTTATGGGGTGGAAAGAGAACAGAGATGATAGGAATAATATCTGTATTCAGTTCAACTGTAAGTTTCTTAATTTCTGTATGTCTGTCGTGTCTTGTCTGTCTGCCTTTCGCGTCCTGGAGAGGATATCCCCAGCTTCGCTGTTTTGGATACAAGGCGAAAGGAAAGAAAGAAAAAAACATTTCTCGGGCCGCTGCAAAATCCATAGTCAACAATGAATGACAGAGGCTACTACTGTCTGTTTCTCCTGCCTGTCTGTCTTTTATGTCTCTTGTCTGTCTGTCTCTTACCTGTTTGTCTGTCTCTTGTCTGTCTGTCTGTCTGTCTATCTCTGTCTATTTCAAAGATGACTTGTCTGTTTATCTGGTATGTCTCCTGTCTGTCTGTCTGTTTATCTTGTATGTCTCTTGTCTATCTATCTTTTATATCTCTTGCGTGACTGTCTGTTTATCATGTTTGTCTGTCTGTCTGTCTCTTGCCTGACTGTCTGTTTATCTTATATATTTCTTGCGTGACTGGCTGTTTATCTTATATGTCTCTTGTCTGCCTGTCTCTTGCCTGACTGTCTGTTTATCTTGTATATCTCTCTCTTGTCTGACTGTCTCATACCTGACTGTCTGTTTATCTTGTATGTCTCTCACTTGTCTGTCTGTCTCTTGCCTGACTGTCTGTTTATCTTGTATGTCTCTCTCTCTTGTCTGCATATCTCTTGCCTGACTGTCTGTTTATCTTGTATGTCTCTTGTCTGTCTGTCTCTTGCCTGACTGTTTGTTTATTGACTGTCTGTTTATTTTGTATGTCTCTTGCCGTCTGTCTGTCTGATTGTCCATAAACTTTTCGAAGTGGAACGAGTCGAAGACAGCACATTGATCGGAAATGTTGACTTGCTATGTCCGACGGTCTTTGCTATTTTCTTCATTGAATTTTCTAACAGTCCTCATCATTCCCATGTTCTCTTCTGGTCGCACACTGCATGCATACAGAATTGGTTTCCATTTTGGCTTTATTTACTTTTTAAACCCATAACTGGCATATCGCTTTTGACAATTCTACGTAGTCTCTCTCTTTCTGCCCTTCCCTTTTTTTCGCTGTCTGCTTTTTAATTTCATTGAAATGTCAGGAGTGGAATCACGTTCTGTTCATTCTGAATATATGTCACTAAAGTGGACTTCTCTTGCTAATAAGGTCTGAGGTATATCGTTAACCTCCTCGTCACGAATTATTCCATCTGTTGACGTCACTGGTTTAGACGAGCTTCGTGTGTTAACAGAAGTCCACAGATTTTTAATTTAAATAGTGACGTCACTGTATACAAAGTGCCCTTTTCATCCGTGAAGAACTGTCTACTAGTAAACATTACTGGTTCGCGAGTTCTGGACATTCTTTAACATGGTTCTTGTCAAACTAACGAGTTCTGAACCTTCTTTAACATGGTTCTTGTCAAACTAACGAGTTCTGAACCTTCTTTAACATGGTTCTTGTCAAACTAACGAGTTCTGAACCTTCTTTAACATGGTTCTTGTCAAACTAACGAGTTCTAAACCTTCTTTAACATGGTTCTTGTCAAACTAACGAGTTCTGAACCTTCTTTAACATGGTTCTTGTCAAACTAACGAGTTCTAAACCTTCTTTAACATGGTTCTTGTCAAACTAACGAGTTCTGGACCTTCTTTAACATGGTTCTTGTCAAACTAACGAGTTCTGAACCTTCTTTAACATGGTTCTTGTCAAACTAACGAGTTCTGAACCTTCTTTAACATGGTTCTTGTCAAACTAACGAGTTCTGAACCTTCTTTAACATGGTTCTTGTCAAACTAACGAGTTCTAAACCTTCTTTAACATGGTTCTTGTCAAACTAACGAGTTCTGAACCTTCTTTAACATGGTTCTTGTCAAACTAACGAGTTCTAAACCTTCTTTAACATGGTTCTTGTCAAACTAACGAGTTCTGGACCTTCTTTAACATGGTTCTTGTCAAACTAACGAGTTCTGAACCTTCTTTAACATGGTTCTTGTGAAACTAACGAGTTCTAAACCTTCTTTAACATGGTTCTTGTCAAACTAACGAGTTCTGAACCTTCTTTAACATGGTTCTTGTCAAACTAACGAGTTCTGAACCTTCTTTAACATGGTTCTTGTCAAACTAACGAGTTCTGAACCTTCTTTAACATGGTTCTTGTCAAACTAACGAGTTCTGAACCTTCTTTAACATGGTTCTTGTCAAACTAACGAGTTCTGGACCTTCTTTAACATGGTTCTTGTCAAACTAACGAGTTCTAAACCTTCTTTAACATGGTTCTTGTCAAACTAACGAGTTCTGAACCTTCTTTAACATGGTTCTTGTCAAACTAACGAGTTCTGAACCTTCTTTAACATGGTTCTTGTCAAACTAACGAGTTCTAAACCTTCTTTAACATGGTTCTTGTCAAACTAACGAGTTCTGGACCTTCTTTAACATGGTTCTTGTCAAACTAACGAGTTCTGGACCTTCTTTAACATGGTTCTTGTCAAACTAACGAGTTCTAAACCTTCTTTAACATGGTTCTTGTCAAACTAACGAGTTCTGAACCTTCTTTAACATGGTTCTTGTCAAACTAACGAGTTCTAAACCTTCTTTAACATGGTTCTTGTCAAACTAACGAGTTCTGGACCTTCTTTAACATGGTTCTTGTCAAACTAACGAGTTCTGAACCTTCTTTAACATGGTTCTTGTCAAACTAACGAGTTCTAAACCTTCTTTAACATGGTTCTTGTCAAACTAACGAGTTCTGGACCTTCTTTAACATGGTTCTTGTCAAACTAACGAGTTCTGAACCTTCTTTAACATGGTTCTTGTCAAACTAACGAGTTCTGAACCTTCTTTAACATGGTTCTTGTCAAACTAACGAGTTCTGAACCTTCTTTAACATGGTTCTTGTCAAACTAACGAGTTCTAAACCTTCTTTAACATGGTTCTTGTCAAACTAACGAGTTCTGGACCTTCTTTAACATGGTTCTTGTCAAACTAACGAGTTCTGAACCTTCTTTAACATGTTCTTGTCAAACTAACGAGTTCTAAACCTTCTTTAACATGGTTCTTGTCAAACTAACGAGTTCTGAACCTTCTTTAACATGGTTCTTGTCAAACTAACGAGTTCTGAACCTTCTTTAACATGGTTCTTGTCAAACTAACGAGTTCTGAACCTTCTTTAACATGGTTCTTGTCAAACTAACGAGTTCTGAACCTTCTTTAACATGGTTCTTGTCAAACTAACGAGTTCTGGACCTTCTTTAACATGGTTCTTGTCAAACTAACGAGTTCTGAACCTTCTTTAACATGGTTCTTGTCAAACTAACGAGTTCTGAACCTTCTTTAACATGGTTCTTGTCAAACTAACGAGTTCTGAACCTTCTTTAACATGGTTCTTGTCAAACTAACGAGTTCTGAACCTTCTTTAACATGGTTCTTGTCAAACTAACGAGTTCTAACCTTCTTTAACATGGTTCTTGTCAAACTAACGAGTTCTGGACCTTCTTTAACATGGTTCTTGTCAAACTAACGAGTTCTAGACCTTCTTTAACATGGTTCTTGTCAAACTAACGAGTTCTAAACTTCTTTAACATGGTTCTTGTCAAACTAACGAGTTCTGAACCTTCTTTAACATGGTTCTTGTCAAACTAACGAGTTCTAAACCTTCTTTAACATGGTTCTTGTCAAACTAACGAGTTCTGGACCTTCTTTAACATGGTTCTTGTCAAACTAACGAGTTCTGAACCTTCTTTAACATGGTTCTTGTCAAACTAACGAGTTCTAAACCTTCTTTAACATGGTTCTTGTCAAACTAACGAGTTCTGAACCTCCTTTAACATTGTTCTTGTCAAACTAACGAGTTCTGAACCTCTTTAACATTGTTCTTGTCAAACTAACGAGTTCTGAACCTTCTTTAACATGGTTCTTGTCAAACTAACGAGTTCTGAACCTTCTTTAACATGGTTCTTGTCAAACTAACGAGTTCTGAACCTTCTTTAACATGGTTCTTGTCAAACTAACGAGTTCTGAACCTTCTTTAACATGGTTCTTGTCAAACTAACGGTTCTAGACCTTCTTTAATATGGTTCTATTCAAACTAACGAGCTCTGAACCTTCTTTAGCATGGTTCTTGGGTATTTTCCCCCGTTAAGTGTCTGTAGATCCTGATATCATCTATTGTGTTTTTGTATGACCTAATCTTTAACAACAATTTCCAGTCATCATTTGCAATTGCTAATTGCAACAGAAATCCATCAACGACTACAGATCTTTTCACAGATTATTTATTTTTCGGTTGATCGTTAGCGGTCAAGTGATCCCGTATTCTTCACAAATGTTGCGTGAACGTTGTTCTGCGGTCGTGGTCTCGTTTTCACGGAAATTTTTAATGGCTCTTTTGTCCTGCTGATCAGATTCTATTATTATCCTTGGATATGACAAGCTATGGGCAACCCGTGATGACCTCCAACCTCTTGATCGTGACCCAAGCTGGTCTAAATGTCTAAATTCATAGCAAAAGCTGATCGCTGATCAAAAGGAAGAGTTGTTCTAGGATTAAAGAACCCAGGGGGCTGAGTGGTCTAGAGGTTAGACGTCGGCCTTTGGACAGGAAGGTTGTGGGTTCGATTCCTACCACAAGCGGTGAGAAGTTTAAAAAACCGAACTCGTGGTGTCTTCGTGGTTTTACCTTCCCCTGGTCTCTGTGTAGTGAGGTCGGATGTCTAGTCCTCTCGGAAAACCGGCGAAAAATAGGAGACCATGTGTGCACTCGCGCACGTTAAAGAACCCTTGGAAATTTAAAGTCGAAAAGACCAGGCCAAAATGGCCGTTGTCTGGACAAAAAATTGTTAAGCAAATCTACACATCCGTGCTGAAGGCGGATGTGTCGGGATGAGAAGCGCAGTTATCGCGACTCTGCCGTAAACTCGCGACACAACGCTTCACGTAAACTCGCGACACAACGCTTCACGTAAACTCGCGACACAACGCTTCACGTAAACTCGCGACACAACGCTTCACGTAAACTCGCGACACAACGCTTCAAAGCCGAACTTGACCGGTGAACTTTACGAGGAAAAAATTGAAGATCTTAGGCTTGCTAGATTGTTGTTATGTTGTTGTGTGCGACAGATCGTTGTTATGTTGCTGTGTGCGACAGATTGTTGCTATGTTGTTGTGTGCGACAGATCGTTGTTATGTTGTGTACGACAGATTGTTGCTATGTTGTTGTGTGCGACAGATCGTTGTTATGTTGTGTGCGACAGATGGTTGTTATGTTGTTGTGTGCGACAGATTGTTGTTATGTTGTTGTGTGCGACAGATTGTTGTTATGTTGTTGTGTGCGACAGATCGTTGTTATGTTGTTGTGTGCGACAGATCGTTGTTATGTTGTTGTGTGCGACAGATCGTTGTTATGTTGTTGTGTGCGACAGATCGTTGTTATGTTGTTGTGTGCGACAGATGGTTGTTATGTTGTTGTGTGCGACAGATGGTTGTTATGTTGTTGTGTGCGACAGATGGTTGTTATGTTGCTGTGTGCGACAGATCGTTGTTATGTTGTTGTGTGCGACAGATCGTTGTTATATTGTTGTGTGCGACAGATGGTTGTTATGTTGTTGTGTGCGACAGATGGTTGTTATGTTGTTGTGTGCGACAGATCGTTGTTATGTTGTTGTGTGCGACAGATAGTTGTTATGTTGTTGTGTGCGACAGATTATTGTTATGTTGCTGTGTGCGACAGATCGTTGTTATGTTGTTGTGTGCGACAGATCGTTGTTATGTTGTTGTGTGCGACAGATCGTTGTCATGTTGTTGTGTGCGACAGATCGTTGTCATGTTGTTGTGTGCGACAGATCGTTGTCATGTTGTTGTGTGCGACAGATCGTTGTCATGTTGTTGAGCGCGACAGATCGTTGTTATGTTGTTGTGTGCGACAGATCGTTGTTATGTTGTTGTGTGCGACAGATCGTTGTTATGTTGTTGTGTGCGACAGATTGTTGTTATGTTGCTGTGTGCGACAAATCGTTGTTATGTCGCTGTGTTCGACAGCTGATGCTGGGCTTGTCAAATATCACCACAGAAGTGAACTATTGTAAACAGCAGTGATTGTTGGCACCAACGGAAAAAAAAACAACCCATCATAAGCAGCAAATGAACAATTTTAAGGAGCATTGACATATTACCAAGAGCAGTGGAGAACCAAAAACAGCAATGACAGCATTGGAACAAGTACGATAGCTCAGTGGTTAGTGAACTGGACTACAAAGGACACGGGGTAGGGTTCGATCCCAACCGACGGCTTCCGGGTTCACCTAGCCTTAAATGGGTACCGGTTTTTTTTCTGGGAAAGTAAAGCGGCACGGGTGTAATACCGACCACATTACCCCAAAAATCAGGTGCTGAAGGTCTGTAAAATGTATGGTCACTAACACCATATTCCATATACGCCGCCACTTGGCGTGACGGAGGTACTTTACTCTTTTTTTTTGGGGGGGGGGAACAAGTATAAGTGAAACAATATAAGCAGCAATGAAAAATAAGCAGTGATGAAACGTTACAAGCAGCAATGAAGCATTATGGGCAGCAATGAACAATATAAACAGCAAAGAAAATATAAGCAGTAATGATGAAAGGTAAACAGCAATGAAAGAAAAACAGTAATAAAACGTGAGTAGCAATAAAACAGTATAAGCAGCAATGAAACATTCCATTATAAGCGAAAACGAATAAACTCTGGACGCTCCGCTTCCATCATTCATTCCTTGGAGCCGATTAACCAATGAAATAATTTTGCCCGAGATAACGATCATTTTTGCAGTAATTTCATCATTTACACTTCTCATGTCTTTAAATAAAAGCATTTTAAATGTGATCTGTGTTTATATGCACCACGTGCCCCAGAGCATTATCTGTGTGCATGCACTAATTTCTGCCCTCGACTTGTGTTCGCTCGATGACGGAATCTAGTCAGTCTTTGCAGCTATTACGGAGGGGATGCTACTGCTCAGTGTCTATCACGTGTGGTTAACATTCTTGTCCATTTTTTGATTGACATGCCGCCGGTTTGTCGCTTTTCTTCGAAAATTATCGAAAAAAAAGAAAAAAATCATTAAAAATGGCTGTGGGAATTGCTGGACCGGTCTTAACGCGCATGCGCTCTCAGCAGACAGGAAGCTGTATGTAGCGAAGTGGGGGCTGCTGTTACCAGCTCTCACGTTTTGCCCAGAGTAATGTGATTGTTTCGCTCGTGGTTTCCTTGTTAATCACATCAAGTGTCCTTCCACCGTCAGCGTCCTACTCCTCGCTGTTGAACTTTTGATTGATTGCACGTTTACACTGAAGCCGTTGAATGCTACACTCCGAGGCCTCATCATTGTGACCAGCAGTTTGTTTCTAAAATTATTTTCTTGTCCTGCCTCTTCACAAACACTTTCTTCATTCTCGTTTTCGGAATCGTCGTCATCATCATGTGCCACCCTTATGGTCGTAGTCGATCCACTTCCGCTCATCATTGAGTGTCGTCTCAACAGGTTGGCTACCAAGGAGCGCCATTCCGATCTTTATCTTTATTTGATAGTGCAGGACAAGTCAGGTAATTTTTCCTGATTTGCGGGTATGCTCCTCTTTCTTCTCTTCTTCTTCTTCTCTTCTTCTTCTTCTTCTTCTTCTTCTTCTATCCTTCCTCTGCTGCCGTTGGCGTCGAGGGGAGAAACAATCTGCGATTCTTTGCTCTTCTGTTGGCATAGCGGGTATGCTCGGGAGAGTAAAAGGCTAGGGGCGGGGGAAAGTGTGGGGGAAGGGTACCCTAAAGTAAAACAACCCCACTGCCTTGTGGGTGAGACTTTTTTAGTCAAAGGCTAGCGGAGCCAACCGTAAACAAACCGACGGGAGGCAACAGAAACCACCATCGTAACTTCTTTGTATAATCATGGGTCGCAACAGATAAGAAAGTCGCTAGACCTGAAGAAATGTGATTTTACAGAAGAATGTTGAGAATACCATGGACAGATAAGAAGAGTAATGAAAATGTTCTGAAAGAGGCTAAAGCAAAAATAGAGCTAATTTTCAATAATAGGATGAAACAATCACTTTTCTTTGGCCATGTAATGAGAAGGGAACAACTGGAACATCCTGTAACAACTGCGAAAATTAAGGAACGAAGAGATGGAGAGAAGCAAAGAGAAAAGATACCAGACAGCTTAAGAGAATGGCTTGGCAGAAGGTCAACAACAAAAAGGATAAATGTCGAGAGACATGATCACCTACGCCAGCAGGCTTGGTACTTGATGATAGTGCATGTTGTCATAGACTGACTTGTCCATCTTTTGATGTGGTACCGTCCCCCTTTATTTCTCTTCACTCAATTGTTACAATTAGTCACATTACGGAGTTTCTCTTCTCATTTTCTGACCAACATTGGTATAGTCCGTTCAGATTCGTTTGCCTAGACATTAATTTATTTTTTTTCAAAACGTATTGTTCATTTGCATTGATCTTTTGAAGTTAGGTTTAGAATACTAAATGTCGCTATAAAATATTTTTTTTATCAAAGAAATGTGATCCAGTTTCAAAGATGCCTTATTTAACCTATATTGAAAAAAAGTTAATCGATATTATAAACACCGGCGGGATTATGTAGATGCTTACATCCACAGCTGATTCTTTAACATATAGGCATGACCTTCACGGCTGAATGCGCACCGTCCTAAAATAGTTATGTTTCCACTATAAATTTTTATAAAGAAATGTTACATATGAAATTTCCCGTTTAGCACAAAATGAATTTTAGCCGAAACCGGAAATTATGTGACGTCAAATCACGGCCGTAGACTCGAGTTCGAGTCATAATTCAGAGGCAAATCTCATATTTACAGAAAGGAGGCGGCACTATCCATATTATCTTCTGCAAGTCTATGTGAAATAATATAAAGGCAAAATATTTTACTGAGCATAACATTGCTATAAAGATTTTTCAATACTTCTGCAGAGAGCGTAAAAAGGGACATCTTTATTGTTCTTTATCAACCCTGAGAAGAGAACAATGCATATTTTAGGTTTGTGTAAACGTTCATTTGATCGAATAGTTAAAGGAAGCGGATATTTATTGCCAACAATGCAAGAAAGCAAGGAAGGAAAGAAACGTTAGACAGTTTTGATAAGGACCTAGTAAAAAGAGAAATCTGTCGAATTTTGATATAAACGAAGAAGTGACACTTAGAAAGTTGAAGCTTGGCTGAAAACTAACAACGACATTGAAATATCAAAAATTTCATTATGGAAAATATTAAGAAGTGCAGGCTTCACCTTTAGAAAGTATGCTGGTGGAAAAAACATTATTTGTGAGAAGCCACATCTAGTAGCTCTTAGAAGCAAGTATTTACGTGAAGTGAAGGAAATGCGCGAAAATGATTATGATATTGTTATTTAGATGAAACTTGGATCAACGCTCATCATACAAATGAAAAAAGAATGGCAGTTAGCAGATGGAAGTATTAAAAGATCAGTACCAAGCAATAAAGGGCAACGTTTGATAGTTGCACATGCAGTAGCAGACATAATAATGGGTGTTGCAGAATGCTCATCTCGTTTTCATTTCAAATCCATAGACAATAGAGACTACCACTCCGAAATGAATGGGCACATATTTAAAGACTGGATCGAGAAAAGTATCCTTTCCAATATTAGATCGACCTTCTTGTCTGATAATGGACAATGCTTCATATCATAACGTAGTTAACGTAGAAGATAGAATCCCAACATCATCAATTACAAAAAGATGCAATCAAAACGTGGCTCATAAAAGAACACATACAGTTAACGACAGCTACTTGAAACCCGAATTGCTTAGCTTGTAAAACAGACACAACGTACAAAGATATTTAAAATAGACAAGTTAATTCAAGAACATGGCCATAGATGTTTGAGACTACCTCCATATCATGCACACTTAAATCCTATAGAACTAGTTTGGCAAAAGTTAAAGGACACGTAGCATATACAAATAAAACTTTCAAATTATGCGATGTTGAGACACTTACAAATCAGGCTCTATCAAATAAAATACAGACTACTGGGTAAAATGTGAGGATCATGTGTTCGACAAGAAGAGGAATATTGGAAAAAGGATGGTTTGTTGTTTGTTCAGCCGAAAGCAGTAATCGACCTATTTGACTCGTCTGATTCTGAATGATCATTACTCTGATTAAGTCTACAGATAAATAGTTTGATTTGCAAAATTTCCTAGTTGATTTGTTAAACAGTTTATTGTTCAAGACCACCCAACAATCAAAAATATGTTATAAGCAAACCAACAACCATTACTTTGAATGGAAGCCTGCTTGAGTCAGTACAGAATTTCAGCTATCTTGGATCCACTATTACAGCCACACTTTCCTTAGATGAGGAACTAAATGTACGTATTTGAAAGGCAGCGACAACATTTGGGAAACTCACACCAAGAGCATGGAACTATATCAAATTGACTCTACGAACAAAGTTCTATATATAATTTAAAATTTGTATACTTGCCACCAAGTAAAATTTTATGGACACCTATGGGTCATCGTTGCACTAGATTACTGTAAAACATTTTGATTAGGGTCAAAATAATAGTTACATGGGCAAAGATCAAGGAATTCGCCGCTTTAAGAAAACCGTTTATAGCTAGACATCGAGTAACACATATGTTCTCGTGACATGGACATTTTAACACCGTATGCCAAAAATCATGTGAAAATCATCAAGAACTTTTTGAATTATAAATCATAACATCTCGGCAAACGAATCTGAACGGACTATAGCATCT
>JAVIAB010000001.1:78727544-78957544 GCA_032433765.1 Megaustenia siamemsis
AGTAAGGTGGTATTCTGAGACAAGTACGGTGGTATTCTGAGACAGGGAGGACGGTGGTATTCTGAGACAGGGAGGGACGGTATTCTGAGACAAGTAGGTGGTTTTCTGAGACAGAAGGGTGGTATTCTGAGACAATTAGGGCAGTATTCTGAGACATGGAGGGCGGTATTCTGAGACATGTATGGTGACATTCTGAAAAAATTGGGGCGGTATTCTGAGACAGGGAGGGCGGTATTCTGAGACATTAATGCGGTATTCTGAGACAGGGAGGGCGGTATTCTAGACAAGTAAGGTGGTATTCTGAGAAAATTGGGGTGGTATTCTGAGACAATTGGGGCAGTATTCTGAGACTGTTAGGGCAGTATTCTGAGACAGAGAGGGCGGTATTCTGAGAAGGAGGGCAGTATTCTAAGACAAGTACGGTGGTATTCTGAGACAATTGGGACGGTATTCTTAGACAAGTGGGACGGTATTCTGAGTCAAGTGGGGCAGTATTCTAAGACAAGTACGGTGGTATTCTGAGACAATTGGGGCGGTATTTTGAGACAAGTGGACGGTATTCTGAGACAGGAGGGCAGTATTCTGAGACAAGTAAGGTGGTATTCTGAGACAAGTAAGGTGTATTCTGAGACAATGGGGCGGTATTCTGAGACAGGGAGGGCAGTATTCTGAGACAATGGGGCGGTATTCTGAGACAGGGGGCAGTATTCTGAGACAAGGAGGGCAGTATTCTGAGACAAGTAAGGTGGTATTCTGAGAAAATTGTGGCGGTATTCTGAGACAAGTGGGCGGTATTCTGAGACAAGTGGGCGGGTATTCTGAACAAGTAAGGTGTATTCTGAGACAAGTAAGGTGATATTCTGAGAGAAGCACGGTGGTATTCTGAGACAATAATGTGATATTCTGAGAGAAGTAGGTGATATCTGAGAGAAGCACGTGGTATTCTGAGACAAGTAGGTGATATTCTGAGAGAAGTAAGGTGGTATTCTGAGAGAAGCACGGAGGTATTCTGAGACAGTGAGGTGATATTCTGAGAGAAGTAAGTGATATTCTGAGAGAGCACGCGGTATTCTGAGACAAGTAAGGTGATATTCTGAGAGAAGTAAGGTGATATTCTGGAGAAGCACGGTGGTATTCTGAGACAAGTAAGGTGATATTCTGAGAGAAGCACGGTGGTATTCTGAGACAAGTAAGGTGATATTCTGAGAGAAGCACGGTGGTATTCTGAGACAAGTAAGGTGGTATTCTGTTCGTACTGATATCTGATTCACCTTTTTATTATGGAGCTCTGTGGCCATTTTATTTTGTGAACGAAATTGCTGGGAAGTGACTTATAGTAGTTGATGACCTGTGAGATACCTTGCTGTGACCGCTGATTGCTTCACGTGACTGCACATACAAGGCGTCCAGGTAAGAATTGCTCGTGAGTACCTGTCTGGTCGTGTCCGCGCACATTTTATCCTCATTTAAAGTCGATCATAGCAAAGCGGAACAAAACAACCAATCAGGAACGTTCGGGGTCACACCGAGGTCAACTGTTTTACTGCTTTTTGTAACGGGCCATTAAACTGTGATGGATTGCTTGTTCCTGGGGTGATCTAAGGGAGCAAACACTCCTGTGACTGAAACGAACGTCGCTTTTAAATTACTTTCGATAGGTCCTCTCGATGTAGATTCGTTATCGTTCTATATTGTTTCATATTTGACGTTTATGTGTTTGTTCTTCATTGATATGTTTCTCAAGCTGTTTGCCTTGACAGTCTCAATTGCTCTTATCGCTTGTGAATTGGGTTTTTCTTTATTACAATTTGCTAGGTGTTATGTGCGTTTTTGTGTGTGTCTGCCAGACACATCCGAGGGCAGCATTCTATTTGAGAACCATGTTTTAGTTTAGTTTTTTAGTTTAGTTTAGTTTAGTTTAGTTTAGTTTAGTTTAGTTTAGTTCAGTTCAGTTCAGTTCAGTTCAGTCAGTTCAGTTCAGTTCAGTTCAGTTCAGTTCAGCTCAGCTCAGCTCAGCTCAGTCCAGTTCTCAGCTCAGTCCAGTTCAGTTGTTTAGTAGACAGGCCATCCTCATTGTACATCGGACAAATCCATCAGTGCTCAGATCTCCTTCAAGAATATTCCATCAACGTGCAGCTACTAACGTTACCGATGTTGTGTTGGTTGATAAGTCTTCTTTTATTTCTACGTAGTGCTCTCGTCTGAATTCTCTCACCATGACATGATATTTACGAAGTCTGTTCATGGCTGTAGATTCAGGGTCCTTTTTTTTTAGGTCTTTCTTTTTCGTCCAACGTCCCTGAGGATATTCAGAATGTCCAAGCGGCCCATTACACTTCCGCACTCAACATCAGCCAAGCTGGCAAGTTTGTCAGTACGTTCATATCTCCTACACCCGCGTGACTGGCCACAAAATGAAGCGGACACTTGTTAGACTAGACCTCCCCTGAGACTTTAACCACTGCCGTCGAGCACAGACATCTGCGATCTTTCTGAGCACGCTCTGTGATTGAGTCACATGTGTGTAAGGCTGTCTCAAGCCATGCCAAAGCGGAAGCGCCGTTTGAGAATCATCTCGTGTGGCTGAATAGTTAGTCTCTTTCCAGTGACCTTGCTATGAGTTCAATGTAGATAGTGATCAACTTTGGTTCACTGCTTGTGACGTCATCTCTCAGATTTGAGCCCATGATTGCTCTCAGCCTATGCACCGCGTGTGCGTCGTTTGCGTTCATTGATTTCAATCTTTATTGATTATTTCACTTGTCTCTGGATTCTTGTTAATCACTTGTCTTTTGATGGAAGGCTGATATTGAATTGACCACTCTTTTCTCTGGATTAACACCTTTAGAAATACAATTGGTGTGCCTTAGTGGTTTTGTTTGTCTACAGCCGCACAGGTTTAAACGTATTCTCATTTGTCTGTTTATTTCACTGCCTGTATATGTTTGCCCGTATGTCTATCTACCTACCTATCTGTCCGTCTGTATGATTACCTACCTACCTATCTATCCGTCTGTATGACTACCTACCTACCTACCTGCCTATCACCTACCTGTCTGCCTGTCTCTCTGATGCATAGTTTGTCCCCCCCCCCCCCCCCGTCTGTCTGTCGTCGGTCTCTCAATATATCGCTTTGTTGAGTCTATCTGACTCTCCCAATTTCTCTGTCTGTCCTGCCTGCCTGCCTACCTGCCTTGCCTGTCTGTCTCTATCTCGGCATCATTTCAATCTCTTAGTCCAGGAACAAGCATTTGAACTCTTTAACTCCGGATTTATTTTATTTATTTTGGTCTGAGCTGCAGTGTGACGTAACTGTCATCAAATTAAATATTCTGTGTACTTGCTTGTCCCACTTCAATCCTGTCAATATATGAACCAGACTAAAAAGACATTGTTGTACAATATCATTAATGGCTCGATAACATTTGAAGATAACTTTCATATCGCCAGTAACGTGGGTCTGGAGCTCAAATTGCGACTTTTTATGATATTGACCTAGTTCATTGGCGACCAAGAAAACTGCACTTTCTTAACGTGAATAAAAATTAGTCATTCTTGAGGCGGAATCGAGTTTTTATATTGAGAGGTGTGTCTGAGTGCGCTGATATAAGTCTAATGTAGCGCCATTGTTTGACTATGATAATCATGTGAGTATAGACACCGCTGGAGTGCTTGAACGCACCTCGCCTGACAGGAACTAATTGTAGGATGTCGAACGCGAAGCCCCGAATTGTGATTGTTTTATTGCGTTAGCTGAAGATAATGAATGTTCTGCTACACGGCAGTTATGATTATTTTGCCATTAAACTAATTTACCGCGCGTGTGATTGTTGGGATTTATTTGTTGACTTATATTACACGTTCCACGCTCTGCGTTGTTAAAGATAATGGCACCAAGGGTTGTTTCAGTCAGTGGCGCACCTGCTTTGTTTGTTGTTAGTCACCGCGCCACAACAATGTCCGACTGACTAATCGGGCATGGTCCATCTTGTTGTGTGGGGACTAACCTGTCAACCGGAAATCACCCATCACTAGTAGTTCCAACAAGAGAGGCGACGCGCTGATATAGAGACACAGAAAGAGAGATAAACCGCCATCATATAGAGGCACAAAAAGAGAGATAAACCGCCATCATATAGAGACAGAAAGAGAGAGATAATCCGCCATCATATAGAGACACAGAAAGAGAGATAAACCGCCATCATATAGAGGCACAAAAGAGAGATAAACCGCCATCATATAGAGACACAAAAAGAGAGATAAACCGCCATCATATAGAGGCACAAAAAGAGAGATAAACCGCCATCATATAGAGGCACAAAAAGAGAGATAAATCGCGATCATATAGTCACAGAATGTGAGGAAGTGCGCTCACATACAGTCACAATAGACTGCGCAAAGCAGGGTCGAACCCGTACTCCTCGGCACTGCGCCTTGTCACGAGAACCAAGAGCACACGGCTAACTAAGCTACCCAAAAAGATATCTTTGTGATGTCTTTCATGCATATGTAGTCATGACTATATCATATGGTTACGAACACAACTCGGGAGTAAATTGTAAATATGTATTTTATTATAGACAAGTATCTCCTGGTAGGGTTGAATACTTGTGTTGCAGAGAAACAAACACTTAGGACGACACAGCACGAATAGTAGCTTCCAGTGAGTGGTTTAGACTGGAGACAAAGAATAATAAATGATTGTTAATATGAACAGAATAATGAATATTCATTTATTATTAGTTGTCTCCTGTAATAAACTAATATACTGAAGTTCTCAAAGAGGCCAACACAAAAAGGGAGCTCTTAAAAACATCAGAAAGAAGCAATCAACATTTTTTGGGCACATCATGAGAAGAGGAAAGTTGGATACTTGGTTACAACTGGCAAAATAAAAGGAAAGAGAGATCGCGGGCGACAAAGAGAGAATATACTGGATAGCTTGGATGGCATGGAAAACATTCACAACAGAACTGATATGATGCACTGTAGATAGAAGATTGTGGAGGTTCATGATCACCTACGCCAACCGGTATGGCACATGATGATGATGAACATGTTTGCCAATGCTTATTTCTGCACATTTATGGGTGATATGGACAGTATAACGCCAGGCTGCCCTTTATTCTTAAAGAAAATATTGAAGATTTCAGTTATTTTTGATTATTTGTATATCATGTGGAAGAATGATAGAAATCCGACATATCTTATATTTCGGAATTAAACAAATGTGCCAGACAACTAAAGTAGCATTAACAAACGTCTTTGTGCGTAGGTAGTCGCTAGCAGCTCAGGAGATACAAGCTCGCGCTATATTTCAAGTTGATATCTGTCAACACTCGGCCTTGTTTGGTCGAACTCTGGAAATTAGCACCGACATTCGAAATGCGTGCCCTGTTTAAGTTACCTAGATACCGAGACCTGCCTGGTTCCGGCAATCGCCTTTCTCCTGCCTGGGAGCCATTGACCTGACGGGGAAGCCATCCTAAATCAAATCTCCCCTGCGGGCAAGAGGAAGTAAGTAAAAGCCTCCAGTGTAAACATTGTTATCGGTGTCGCTTGAACGCGAATCGCCACCCTCCCCAAAGCTCGGTCACTTCGTAAAAAAAAGTTAGTCATGTTTCGTTAACGACCTTCATTAGGTCCTCCCCTTGTTAGTGGCTTGACTGCGATGTTTAGACCCGACCCATTGTAGAATATAGCGTAAGGGATTCCTTTTTATGCCATTATTTATTCAAATAAGAAACGAGCACTATACAATACAATCTTCATCCAACGTTGTGCTACCAATGCCAGATCTGGACCCTAGATGCAAGAATAATAAGAAAAATAACCTCTACAGAGATGAAATGTGTTAGACGAATGACAGGAAACAGTCTGAGAGATAAGATCAGAAATGAAGAACTGAGAAAAAAGCTAGGAATAGCCCCCGCCTTAGAATATATAAGGAAACAACAGATAAATTGGTTTGGTCACGTGACAAGGCAGAAAGAACAAAACACAACATAACGAGCCTTCAACCGTAAAAGATGGATCGATGGAATATTAGAAGCACTAGGAAACATAACAGCAGCGGCGAACAGAAGAGCAAAATACCGCAAATTATATCTCCCCTCGACGCTGAAAGGCAGATGAGGAAGAAAAGAAGAAGAAGAAGAAGAAGAAAGGGTTCCTGATTCCGCAGATCCTTTGGGATCTTTTGGGTAGGGTGCTAACATTAAGAGCTGTTCACCATCTTTCCCCACTTGACGAGTTCCTTCTTTTTTTTCTTCTTTTCCAATCCTCGACGAATTCATCACCGTCTGCCCATTAAAGAACGTTGTTTGGAGGTAGACGCGCCGTGTTGTTTTTTGTAGCATAGCCGTGAAGTGTTACATTTACATATTTAGCCCGCAATATCCTACCTCTACACTGAATTTTCAAGAACCGTATTGCCTTCCCTCTTCGATCTCTACTCGCCTGGCCTAATGGATAGTCTGTTTCCGGAAGTACCACTGGCAGGTGTAGCTTGTGTATCAGTTCTGCTGATCCTGAAGCTCTCGGTCAGCTTTAGGTCGCTTACCGCTGCTAACTCAATCTGGTCGGCGTCATGGCCCCTGTGTCTTACAATACAAAAAGATAGAAGTAAGTTAAGATTCCCTCCCCTGCTGTGAAAGGCATATGGGGAATACGGTGTTAGTGACCAGATTTTTGTATGATGCTGTCGGTATCACGCCAGGCCGCCTTTACTTCCAAGAAAAATGTCCGGTGTTCATATTTTGAGGCTGGGTGAACCCCCGAAACCTTGTTGGTCGGGAAATAATTCGCCACTTCTGGGGATGGAACCTGAGCCCTTTTGATTAGGAAGTGAGAACACTAACCACATAGCCACCGAGACACTTAGCCGACGAGACACTTAGCCGCCGAGACACTTAGCCGACGAGACACTTAGCCGCCGAGACACTTAGCCGCCGAGACACTTAGCCACCGAGACACTTAGCCGCCGAGACACTTAGCCACCGAGACACTTAGCCACCGAGACAATGTCTTACGATAATGTTGTTTTAAAATAGTAATTACTGACAGTAATGTGGGGAGCCCTTCCTTCTACCTTCCAGCTACCTGTGGAGAATAGGTCTTCAATAAACACTTTCAGCTCCCTGTAGAGAATAGGTCTTCAATAAACACTTTCAGCTCCCTGTAGAGAATAGGTCTTCAATAAACACTTTCAACTCCCTGTGGAGAATAGGTCTTCAATAAACCAAGCTTTCAATAGCTCCCTGTAGAGAATAGGTCTTCAATAAACACTTTCAACTCCCTGTGGAGAATAGGTCTTCAATAAACACTTTCAGCTCCCTGTAGAGAATAGGTCTTCAATAAACACTTTCAGCTCCCTGTGGAGAATAGGTCTTCAATAAACACTTTTAGCTCCTTGCGGAGCATAGATCTTCAACAAGCACTTTCCAAACCGTTCTGTTTCTTGCCATTATTTTAAGATCACCCTATGTCTTTCCCCTCGTCTACATCTTTGCTCCTATCTGCCTTCTCCAAGAATATTTTCGTCTTCATTTTGTCTCTTCCTCTTGTAATTCCAAATAAAGGGCATGTTTTATAATACTCTCAGTTGGCTTCCGTAGTGTGTGTCCTATCAATCGCCATCTTCCTCGTTGAATCTCCTTGTCCACTTGTATTTGACTGGTACTTTCCCATAATTCTGCGTTAGCTATTTTGTCCTGCCATTTCTATCCTTTTATTCTGCGCAAGCATCCACTAATGAAGAAAGTCTCTGTCTTCGTGATTGTCATTTTTGTTGTTCTCCATGTTTCACAGACATATAAGAGGACTGATTTAACATTGGAGTTAATTAAAAAAAAATTATATTATTTAAACAATTTTTCTTTGGATTCCTATGTTTCCTAGTGCAACTAAGGCATCTCTTACTTTTTGTATCCTTAATTTGGTAACCTAACCTAATGTGATGTCGGTATTATTCACTAAAAGTACCCGAATAAAAACGAATAAATAAAATAATGGTGTAAGCAATCAGCGAAGAAAAGACAAAGACAGTGACTTAATGTGATGATTAGGGCTCTGTCCTGCGAACCAGACGAGTAAGTCTGAAGAATTCCCCCGAGGGCCACTCGGAGTAACGAAGATATCGTTCATCTCGGCCTTTCTCGCGAGTCTGTTCCGGTGCGCTGGGTCTTGAGAGAATGCGGGAAATCACCGTCTTTGCTAGATCAACCGTAACTAATAAACCAAGTAGAAGCGGCCGTGCTCATGTGCTAGATATGTCGATTACGTGCTCGTCAGTCTGGATGGGGAAACTAAAGTGCAAGCACAAAGAAGTAATTGCCAATTTGGTTTTGAATAATGTACACCTGGACATAACCTAGATAAGCACAAATATCCAATATACATTTAGTTTTGTGCTGTGTTTTCTGGCTTGGAATTTTGTATTTAACGTGTATAGTTCGTTTGCTATACCTGATGAAGGCTTTTGCCGAAATGTTTTAGTTTTTCTTGTCTTTTTAGTTTAGCCGCTCCATACTATTTATGTTTATTTTATATGTTCATAATGTACACCTGCACATAATGTACAATATAAATAATAAACACAAGCAGTAGACACAATGCTGGTTGATATCGTTGATAACACAAACGAACAACGAAATGAAGATACACTCTATTACATCTAGAATGAGCGGGACAGGTAAATTAAGGAGAAATAAAAGAACGGTAAGAGATGAAATGATAAAACGAAAGAGTAATGTACTACATGTAACAAATCATTCAATAGCATACACATATCTTCGGCTGGTACACGCCTCCTAACACGTCTTATTAACACCTCCCAATCTCATTCGAGTCTAATCAGGTGACTAGGGCTAGTTCCCCCCCCCCCCCCCCCCCGAATAGATGCACATGGATGTCATACATTGATGTCATACACATTTTAGAAAAAAAAACTCTCATTCTACGCTAAAACTTGAACCTACGTCGCTGTGTTGTCAGATGTGATAGTCGTGACTATATCCACTTTAAAAAAAAAATATCTGCTCACTAACTATATCCACTTTTTTTTAAATATCTGCTCACTGTTGTGATATGTTCTCACTTTTGTGATATGTTCCTACTATTGTGATATGTTTCCACTTTTGTGATATGTTCCAACTCTTGTGATATGTTTCCACTTTTGTGATATGTTCCCACTCTTGTGATATGTTTCCACTTTTGTGATATGTTTCCACTTTTGTGATATGTTCCCACTCTTGTGATATGTTTCCACTTTTGTGATATGTTCCCACTCTTGTGATATGTTCCCACTCTTGTGATATGTTCCCACTCGTGTGATATGTTCCCACTCTTGTGATATGTTCTCACTCTTGTGATATGTTTCCACTCTTGTGATTTGTTCCCACTCTTGTGATATGTTCCCACTCTTGTGATATGTTCTCACTCTTGTGATATGTTCCCACTCTTGTGATATGTTCCCCACTTTTGTGATATGTTCCCACTCTTGTGATATGTTCCAACTCTTGTGATATGTCCCAACTATTGTGATAAGTTCCCACTCTTGTGATATGTTCCCACTCTTGTGATATGTTCCCACTCTTGTGATATGTTCCAACCCTTGTGATATGTTCCCACTCTTGTGATATGTTCCCACTCTTTTGATATGTTCCCACTCTTGTGATATGTCCCCACTATTGTGATATGTTCCCACCCTTGTGATATGTAGACCACTTTGTAGAAGTCTCCCCACAATCACAAACAAACATCATTGCCCTTCCCCTAAAATCGACTTGGAAATCTGAGCAGATTTTGTCCCGTCTCTAGTCCGGAGACAACACACTCAGTCCAGGTTGAGCTCAGATTTCCCGATATCAAAGACCAGGGACAGGTAGTTGACGCTGAAATCACCGTGGCGATGTTATCAAGTGGACTTTGAAAGCTCTCCATCGGCTGAAGAAGAATACTGCCGATCCCTCAGATAACTCACACCCTCTCAAGAGCTCGGTGTTCAGGTAGATCCGTGCAATAGAAAATCAGACAGCTTTCAGTAGCTGTCAGATATCAACGAGACAACACTTTCTATTAGTTGTTTTTCTATCACCTTTACAGACAACATGCACAGCTGTTTATCAATGAGATTTTAGTTGACTTGGCTATTATAAAAATATAACCTGCATCTCTATAGCACTAGATTTAACTAGAAATTATAGCTTTAAATTTTAATAATGTTTATAGCTTAATTCTTAATAATGTGTATAGTTTAACTGTTAATAATAATTATAGCTTATCTTTTAGTAATTATAGCTTAACATTGAATAATATTTATAGCTAAATTTTTAATAATAATTATTGGTTAACTTTTAATAATAATTATATCTTATTTTTAAATATTTATGACTCAACTATTAATAATATTTATAGCTTAATTTTTTATGTCTATGGCTTAAATATTAATAATAATTATTGCCTAACTGTTGTTTGCGGTACAAAAACTAGATGTTCTGGTACAAAAACTAGATGTTGTGCAAAGACTAGACTTTTGTAAATTCTGGGAAGAAATGTCGTGCTTGCCGATTTGATTGTTTCTCTGTTGACATGGCTTTTTATTGTTTTGTTTTCTTCTTTAGCATTTTGGTGCTAGTTCTGTTACCTGCAGACATATTGTCCTGATGAACGAATCATTTCAGAGATGCTCAAAACCAGGATCGAGATTTGTACTCTTTGGCATGGCGCCTGGCCACGAGAACTGCATGCTTGCGTTCGCCCGATGACTAAAAGGAGTACACCTCTTCATCATCCGCCCTTAAGAGGACTTTAAGTGGACGTGTCGACGTTGTGTTGTGGTTTGGAGTATAACTGTGATATTTGCGCATTTCGGCCTAACACATCCGACTACAGCACGACATTTTTGAGTACCGGGTTGTCTTTCCTCTTCGATTCCTACTCGCTTGGCCAGACTAGATAGGTTAGTCTTTTACTAGAGGCACCACGGAGAGGTGGAGTAGGGTCTGGATGGTTCTGGTTCACCGATCCTGGCGCAAGCCATCAGTTGTGGGTCGCTGACAACTTCCAGCTCTGCTGCTGTGGGGCGCGCCTCCGCCACGAGAACTAAACGCTAGAGAACACGGCCACCTCAACTACCTAGAGCTGAGTTGGTTAAGCGTTTCAGAGGAAGAGGTATGTTTACAGCACTCGGAAAAAATGACAAATAATCAACAGAAACAAACACAAAGAACAATAAATTGACCGAAGCAGTATCGAACCCGTACTCAGTGGCACAGCGCCTTGCCACAAGAAGCCAAACGTTAACAAGCCAAACAGTCGAAGCCAACTGAGTTGGCCGTGTGCTCTAGCGTTTGGTTTCTCGTGGCAAGGCGCAGTGCGGAGGAGTACGGGTTCGATCCTGCTTTGGACCATCTATTGTTCTAGTTTTTTGTTTCTGTTGTTTATTTATGATTCCCCCCCCCCCCCCCGAGTGTTGTAAACATACCTCTCCCCTTGAAACATTCGCTGATCCATCACCTCGGAAGTCTCCATCCATAACAATATTCGTTTATTATTATTTGTCTCTTTAAGAGATACTGCGAAGACGATGGCGCTGGATAGAACACACACACTGCGGAAGCCAACTGAGAGTATTACACAACACACCCTTTTTTGGAATCCCCAGGGGGAAAAGACAAAGAGGAAGACCAAGGAATTATAGACCGAGGAAGACCAGACAGAAGCAGAGATGAAGATGATGGGGAAGACATGGAATGATCTTAAAAGAATGGCAAGAAACAGAACGGGTTAGAAAGTGTTTGTTGAAGACCTATGCTCCACAGGGAGCTGAAAAGGTAGAAGAAGAAGATTATTTGTCTCCATGTCATGATGAACCCAGTAGCTTGATCCAAGCTGGTTTTGTAGACCTAAAATGCCTGCCTTATTTCAGTTACCCGTTGGGCTAAGCTACCCGTTACGTTGTAGCTCAATGTCACTAGGACACACCTGACATTTATGTCATGGGAATCTGTGATGCTGGTTCTCATGAACGTGCCATAATATGGAATATTTTTAGTGAGCTGGCTCTCCATCAGTCTTTAATAAACGTGTACAAAAATATACATTTGCTGCTCCATAAATTTGGTGAAATGACGTGTCTCCGAAATGCTTTATCGTCATCCATCTTTTTATGAACTCTCGTTTTAATTAGACAATAGGTCTCTCTTAATTGCTCTCTCTATCTTTCTCTGTCTGTGTGTGTGTCTCTCTCTCTCTCTCTCACTCTGTCTCTTTCTCAGTTTCTCTTTCTGTCTTTCTCTGCCACTCTCTGTGTCACTCTCTGTGTTTCTCTCTGTCCATCTCTCTGTGTCTCTCTATCTCTCTCTGTCACTCTCTGTCTCTCTCTGTCACTCTCTATGCCTCTCTCTGTCACTGTCTGTGTCTCTCTGTCTCTGTCTCTATCTATCACTCTCTGTGTCTCTCTGTGTCCCTCTCTGTCACTCTCAGTGTCCCTCTCTGTCACTCTTTCTGTCCCTTTCTGTCACTCTCTGTGTCTCTCTGACTCTGTCTCTCTCTGTCCCCCTCTCCTCCCCATCTCTCTCTCATATCTTGTTCACTCCTTAAGTGGATGCTTATACATTGTGTCGCTACTTTACGACAAAGTCACGACATCTCAGCCTGTAGACCCGACACATCCGCCTTCGGCTTGGGTTTATTTTGCTTAAAAATTTGTTCCGCAGTCAGCTACCACTTCTGGACCACTATTTTTTTAAATTTTAACTGCCAAGGGTTCTTTAACGTGCGCGCGTGCACACTGGATTGTCAGTTTTTCACCGTTTTCAGAGAGGGGAAAGACATCGGAACTTTTTGCCTTATTTAACTATTTGCCTTATTTAACCTTTTGCCTTATTTAACTTTTTGCCTTATTTAACTTTTTGCCTTATTTAACCTTTTGCCTTATTTAACTTTCTGCCTTATTTAACTTTTTGCCTTATTTAACTTTTTTGCCTTATTTAACTTTCTGCCTTATTTAACTTTCTGCCTTATTTAACTTTTTGCCTTATTTAACTTTTTGTCTTATTTAACTTTTTGCCTTATTTAACTTTTTGCCTTATTTAACCTTTTGTCTTATTTAACTTTTTGCCTATTTAATCTTTTGCCTTATTTAACTTTTTGCCTTATTTAACCTTTTGCCTAATTTAATCTTTTGCCTTATTTAACTTGTTGCCTTATTTAACCTTTTGCCTTATTAAACCTTTTCCCTTATTTAACTTTTTGCCTTATTTAACCTTTTCCCTTATTTAACTTTTTGCCTTATTTAACTTTCTGCCTTAGTCGTGAGCATAGAACACGTATTCCTCTAGCATTTTTTATTTTGTCTGTTTGCAGAAATGTATATTTGTGTTTAATTAATGCTGTATCCCAATATTCTATTCATGAGAACATCATTCAAGATATATAATAATCGTAGTCTGTGAATCAGATCAGGGAGATAATAACCCAGCAATTACATGTCGAAATCTCGCTACATTTTTTTTTTGGTAAATGTAAAAGTAACCGTATTTTCACTAAACAATTTTGTAATTAAAATAATTATGAATAAATGGAAAATTGCTTAAGACGCCTACAATTATTTCGTTTTCTTTGTCCGCCATTTTGGACTATTCTTTTTATAATTATCTACCAGGGTCAAGAGTCCGTCAGCGGCTTTGTTCTACCCACCAGACATGACACACTTCCTGCGACTTCTGCACACGCGCTGTTGTCGCGACTTCCTGCTTGTTGATTCGGTGCTTAGCCGCAGTATACTCACCTGTTCCCCGTCGACTCCCTATGCTCACGTGGTTCGCGTTGACTCCCTATACCCACCTGGTTCCTCTTGACTCCCTATGCCCACCTGGTTCTCCATGACTCCCTATGCTCACCTGTTTCCCGTTGACTCCCTATGCTCACCTGGTTCCCGTTGACTCCCTATGCCCACCTGATTCCCCTTGACTCCCTATGCTCACCTGGTTCCCGTTGACTCCCTAAGCCCACCTGGTTCCTCTTGACTCTCTATGCCCACCTGGTTCTCCATGACTCCCTATGCTCACCTGTTTCCCGTTGACTCCCTATGCTCACCTGGTTCCCGTTGACTCCCTATGCCCACCTGATTCCCCTTGACTCCCTATGCTCACCTGGTTCCCGTTGACTCCCTAAGCCCACCTGGTTCCTCTTGACTCTCTATGCCCACCTGGTTCTCCATGACTCCCTATGCTCACCTGTTTCCCGTTGACTCCCTATGCTCACCTGGTTCCCGTTGACTCCCTATGCCCACCTGATTCCCCTTGACTCCCTATGCTCACCTGGTTCCCGTTGACTCCCTAAGCCCACCTGGTTTCTCTTGACTCCCTATGTCCGGTTGATCAATTATGGATTTTAATTCGTTTGCAGTGATACTGGGGCTAACCATAATCATCAAGTACCATGCCTGCTGGCGTAGAGCCAGTGGTATGGTGTGCTAAACACTCCAAAGTATGATGACAGCTTTACAAGGAAGGAACACAACACAGTACTGACGTTTTGGCTAATTGCAATTATTTGCCTGTTCCCTGCCAGCGTAGGTGATCATGTCTCTCCACAACTTTCGATCTCGACAGTTATTTATCATTTCTGTTGTTGACCTTCTGCCAAGCCGTTCTCTTAAGCTCTCTGGTATATTTTCTCTTTGCTTCCCTCTATCTCTTTGTCCTTCAATTTTCCCAGTTGTCACAATATATTCCGGCTGTTCCCTTCTCATTACATGGCAAAAAAAAAAAAGTGATGATTGCTTCTTTCTAATATGGAAATTAGCTGTCTGTTTGCTTTGTCCTTTTTCATAACGTTTTCATTAGTCTTCTTAGCTGTCCATGTTATTCTCAACATCATCATCATCAAGTACCGGGCCTAGTGGCGTAGGTGACCATGTCTCTCCACAACTTTTAATCTCGGCAGCTATTTATCATTTCTGTTGTTGACCTTCTGCCAGCCATTCTCTTAAGCTGTCTGTTATTTTTTCTCTTTGCTTCCCTCTATCTCTTCGTCCCTCAATTTTTCCAGTTGTTACAATATATTCCAGATGTTCTCTTCTCATTACATGGCAAAAAAATGATGATTGTTTCTTCCTAACATTGGAAATTAGCTCTCTGTTTGCTTTGACCTCTCTCAGAACCTCTTCATTACTCTTTTTAGCTGTCCATGGTACTCTCAACATTCTTCTGTAAAACCACATTTCTACAGACTCCAGTGATTTTCTTGTCTGTTGTCCTATTGTCCATGACTCGCATCGATATGTTAAGACTGGCTCTACGTAACATTTAAGAACTCTTTTTCTTGTTTCTATTGTCAAAAATGGATTGCATAGTATTTTTCTCATTTTTTTTTTAAAACTGCTTTTGCCTGAGCCATTCTGCATCTCACCTCTTTTATTCAACATTCTTATGTAAAACCACATTTCTACAGCCTCCATTTTTTGTGTCTGTTGTCCTATTGTCCATGATTCACATCCATATGTTAATACTAGTTCTAAGTAACATTTAAGAACTCTTTCTTTTTTTCATTGTCAAAAATGGATTGCACTAGATTTATAGAGAATAGCAACCAAATGGGGGAAAAACACAATTAAAACAAAATAACAAAAGAGGATACGTTTAGTGCATGATTTTGTTACCGTCTTTTCTGGTTTCCCATGTAAAATGGCAATTCCCTTATGGTCCCTTGAGATTTGGACCATTAGTTCGGGTGTCCGGTTAGCGCAATCGATAGGCGGTTGGCTTACCACGGCAACAGCCGGGGTTCGTACCCTGGCGAGGACACCTGGGTTTTACTAATTCCCTAAAAATTAGTACCTCTGAAGTCGGAGTAAATCTGCCTGCATGGCGAGGGGCATCCTGTAATGGGATAAAACAGACTTTACACGCAAAATTCAGTCCCACAAAAATTGAGTGGGTGGGACTTCGTCAGAGGTCAAAGCTGACGAAAGCGAACGAACGAACGAACGGACCATTAGTTCAGTGCCGAGATTGACGGTTTAATTCATTAATTAAAACAAAATATTGAAAAAAGGAAATCTTTCTAGCTCTTTCCAGGTTGTGGAATGGGCGTTCGGGGGATTTTGATGGCTGTCAAGTCAATTAGATTGCCGCTTTCTCCTTCATCACCTTTTTCATTAAATTTGTTTTCTTCATTAACTAAACCATTTCCTTATTTTTTTGTTTCTGTTGCCTCTAATAACCCTACAAGTATTTGTACCACAACTACTATCACTACAACAACTACTACTACTACTACTACTACTACTACTACTACTACTACTTCTACAACTATACTACTACTACTACTACTATACTACTATTACTATTACTACCACCACCGCTACTACTATAACTACTACCACCACTTTCACTACTACTATTATTATTACTGTCACTACTACTACTACTGCTGCTACTGTTGCTACTACTACTACTACTACTACTGCTGCTGGTACTGCTACTACTACTACTACTACTACCACAACTGCTATTACTACTGCTGCAACGACTATTACCTCTGCTGCTGCAACTACTACTACTGCTACTACTACTACTACTGCTGCTGCTGCTACTACTGCTACTACTACTACTACTGCTGCTGGTACTGCTACTACTACTACTACTACCACTACTACTACCACAACTGCTATTACTACTGCTGCAACGACTATTACCTCTGCTGCTGCAACTACTACTGCTGCTACTACTACCACAACTGCTGCTGCTGCTGCTACTACTGCTACTACTACTACTACTACTGCTGCTGCTGCTGCTACTGCTACTACTACTACTACTACTGCTGCTGCTACTACTACTACTACTACTACTACTACTACTACTACTACTACTACTACTACCACAACTGCTATTACTACTGCTGCAACGACTATTACCTCTGCTACTACTACTGCTGCTGCTACTACTACTACTACTACTACTGCTGCTGCTGCTACTACTACTACTACTACTACTACTGCTGCTGCTACTACTACTACTACTACTACTACTACTACTACCACAACTGCTATTACTACTGCTGCTACTACTACTACTACTACTACTACTACTACCACAACTGCTATTACTACTGCTGCAACGACTATTACCTCTGCTACTACTACTACTACTACTGCTGCTGCTACTACTACTACTACTACTACTACTGCTGCTGCTGCTACTACTACTACTACTACTGCTGCTGCTACTACTACTACTACTACTACTACTACTACCACAACTGCTATTACTACTGCTGCTACTACTACTACTACTACTACTACTACTACTACCACAACTGCTGTTACTACTGCTGCTGCTACTACTACTACTACTACTACCACAACTGCTATTACTGCTGCTGCTGCTACTACTACTACTACTACTACTACTACCACAACTGCTATTACTACTACTACTACTACTACTACCACAACTGCTATTACTACTACTACTACTACTACTACTACCACAACTGCTATTACTACTACTGCTGCTGCTGCTACTACTACTACTACTACTACTACTACTACTACCACAACTGCTATTACTACTGCTGCTGCTGCTACTACTACTACTACTACTACCACAACTGCTATTACTACTGCTGCAACGACTATTACCTCTGCTGCTGCAACTACTACTACTACTACTACTACTACTACTACCACAACTGCTATTACTACTGCTGCTGCTGCTACTACTACTACTACTACTACTACTACTACTACTACCACAACTGCTATTACTACTACTACTACTACTACCACAACTGCTATTACTACTACTGCTGCTGCTACTACTACTACTACTACTACTACTACTACTACCACAACTGCTATTATTACTGCTGCTGCTGCTACTACTACTACTACTACTACTACTACTACTACTACCACAACTGCTATTACTACTGCTGCAACGACTATTACCTCTGCTGCTGCAACTACTACTACTACTACCACAACTGCTATTACTACTGCTGCTGCTGCTACTACTACTACTACTACCACAACTGCTATTACCTCTGCTGCTGCAACTACTACTGCGGCAACAACTACAAGCCCTGCTGGTGCAACTACAAATGCTGCAACAACAACAACCACTACTACTGCTGCTACAGCAACTACTGCTACAACAACCACTATTAACACTTTCCCTTCTGCATTTCTTCTCATTAAGTTACACAGTTAAGTCGAAATAGTTTTTTTTTTTTTTTAAAAAAAGCAACAATGACTCACTGCTGCTGACGTCAGAGTACTGCCTGTCCTGGATTAGTGCTGTTTATTTTGTGGAAAATCGGAAGGGGGAGGGTGTTATAATTCGAGCTATTTCTGTTTATTTTTGCGGAGTCCTTAGATTTAGCATTAATTATGTTTATGTAATAACATGTTTACTTATTAATTATAACACATTTTAAGGAGTTGTAAACACATTAGTTGTCACACGTTAGTTATCAAATAGGCGTGACCTGCACTGTTACAATTTGTAGTGATTTTCTAAAGAATTTATAGGACGCAATAATTATATAATTAGTTCATCATCATTATCATCATTATCATCATCATCAGGTGACATGTTCTTTGTCGAAGGTTGCATTCACCATAGCCTGTCTGAAAGAGTCTCTGTCTCTAGCTAGATCTCCTAAGTCTTTTGTTGTCATGTTCAAGGCCTATCTCCTTGGTATCTTGAAACCACATCCTTCTTGGTCTGCCCCTGATGCGTGACCCATGAACCATTCCTTCTATTATAGTTTTCTGCCATCCCGCTGTTTCTTTTGACGTCGCAATTATTTTATGAACTTATTTGTTGTTATAATTAGTTTATATTGTAGTTTGTTGTTATAATTAGTTTATAATGTAGTTTGTTGTTATAATTAGTTTATAATGTAGTTTGTTGTTATAATTAGTTTATATTGTAGTTTGTTGTTATAATTAGTTTGTAATGTAGTTTGTTGTTATAATTAGTTTATAATGTGGTTTGTTGTTATAATTAGTTTATAATGTAGTTTGTTGTTATAATTAGTTTATCTTGTAGTTTGTTGTTATAATTAGTTTATAATGTAGTTAGTTGTTATAATTAGTTTATAATGTAGTTTGTTGTTATAATTAGTTTATCATGTAGTTTGTTGTTATAATTAGTTTATCATGTAGTTTGTTGTTATAATTATTTTATGAACTAGTTTGCTGTTATAATTAGTTTATAATGTAGTTTGTTGTTATAATTAGTTTATCATGTAGTTTGTTGTTATAATTAGTTTATAATGTTGTCACCAAACTTGTTCAATCTATACACTGAACAAATCTTGAAAAAAACATCACAGAGATGCCAGGCCCAAAAATTAATGGAAAGATAATCAATAACCTAAGATATGCTGATGATACTGTACTACTAGCAGAAAATCCTAAAGATCTACAACAATTATTTAATGAAATAAGCATGACAAGCAAAAAATATGGACTATATATGAATATCAAAAAGACTAAAACTATGATCATAAACAAATAAAATACTCAAAACCCACAAGTGGATATCAAAATTGAAGGAATAGACCTGGAGACAGTTCAGAACTACAACTACCTTGGACATACTATAACCAGTGATGGAAAATGTACAACTTAAATAAACAAAAGAGTAGGAATGACAAAAGTAATTTTAATGCCATGTTAGTGTCTTCATGTTTAACGTAATGCGAGAGAGAGAGAGAGAGAGTGAGGGAGATATAGAGATGGGCAGAGAGAAAAAGAGAGAATAAGAAAGAGCAATAGAGAAGATAATGAGAAAACGATAGAGAAAGAGAGAGGGAAGAAGAAGGGGAGAGATGGGGATGGGGAGAGAAAGCGAGAGAAAGAAATCGAGACAAAGAGAGAAATTGAGATAAAGATAGAAAGCGAGAGAGAAAGAGAATGAAAAAGAGAAAGAATGAGATAGAGAAAGGAGATAGAGAGAGAAAGAGCAGAACAGGAGAGGCAGAGAGAGATGGAAATAGAGTAACAGAGAGATGAAGCGAGAGATAAAGACTGAAAGAGAGAAGGAGAGAGAAAGAATTAGTTGGAAAGAAAAGAGATAGCGAAATAAAGAGAGAGAAGGAGATATAGAATAAGATAGAGATAGAAAGAATGATAAAGAGCGAAAGAGATAGTGAGAACTGATACCTGAAAGAGTCTCAAGCTGGGATCTCGATGGGAAGAATTGTCTGGCATCCTATCCTGAACAAGAGAAATCTGATTGATACACAGAGGCCACGCCCACCAAGGTACACATAGTTACCTCATCTGTAGATTACACACCGCTTCTGTTGCCTGAATAAACACTTCCCGATAGACATCCGACGTTTTTTCCTGACATTGCGTTCCTTGTCTTCCACTACTTTTTTTCCCACCGCGTTTCCATTTTCACTTGCTTTGGCATCGCCACCCAGCGCCCCCCCCCCCCCTTTTTTCCCAAGAGTTACTATTTTAGGGTGTGATTACCACTCTAATTATGTCTACATATGTTTTTATGTACTTTTTGTCAGCTATAATGTCTGGGAGCTGTAGTAACTAACAATGGAGACTGGCCAGAAAGAGATCAAAAAAAGATTAGCAATAGCAACACAAACAAAACACGTGGCACAACACCAGCAAGGCAGTAACATTAAAATTGCTAAGGAGATGTATCTTCCCGATAGCAACATACGGTTGTGTATCATGGACAATTTCTCAAACAGCTAGAAAGAAAATTGATTTCATTCGAAACAAAATGATATGAAAAAATTATTAAGATACATTGAATACGAGCAATGAAGACATAGTAGCAGATTGAAATATTAAACAGAACTGGCTTATACACACCATTCTATAGAGGAAATAAAAATGTCATATGGCCATGTCAAAATACACAGCGAACTGGAAAGAAGAATAATGGAGGGCATGGTTCCTGGGTGACACATCAGGGGCTGACCAAAGAGAATGTGCTTTCAAGACATCAAGGAGACCCTGAACATGACAACAGAAGTGAGGTATCTAGTTTGAGACAAAGATTCTTTCAGACGGGCTGTGGTGAATGCAACGTTATGTGGGAGATCTGGCTAGAGACAGAGATTCTTTCAGACGGGCTGTGGTGAAGGCAACGTTCTGTGGGAGATCTGGATAGAGACAGAGATTCTTTCAGACGGGCTGTGGTGAAGGCAACGTTCTGTGGGAGATCTGGCTAGAGACAGAAATTCTTTCAGACGGGCTGTGTGAAGGCAACGTTCTGTGGGATCTGGATAGAGACAGAAATTCTTTCAGACGGGCTGTGTGAAGGCAACGTTCTGTGGGAGATCTGGATAGAGACAGAGATTCTTTTAGACGGGCTGTGGTGAAGGCAACGTTCTGTGGGATCTGGATAGAGACAGAATTCTTTCAGACGGGCTGTGGTGAATGCAACGTTCTGTGGGAGATCTGAATAGAGACAGAGATTCTTTCAGACGGGCTGTGGTGGTGAAGGCAACGTTCTGTGGGAGATCTGGATAGAGACAGAAATTCTTTCAGACGGGCTGTGGTGAGGCAACGTTCTGTGGAGATCTGGATAGAGACAGAGATTCTTTCAGACGGGCTGTGGTGGTGAAGGCAACGTTCTGTGGGAGATCTGGCTAGAGACAGAGATTCTTTCAGACGGGCTGTGGTGAATGCAACGTTCTGTGGGAGATCTGGATAGAGACAGAGATTCTTTCAGACGGGCATTTTTTCAATTTGCATTAACGTGTGTTAATGCAAATTCCTAAAAATGGGTACCAGATATTTTTCTAGGAAGTAAAGGTGGTCTGGCATGATTACGACCCCATCCACCCAAGAAAAGTGTGCCGTGGTCATAGACAAATATAGTCACTAACAACATATACCCCATACACATAGCAAGGCAGAGGAAGGAAACTTTATTGATTTTAGTTTGACTATAAGCGTGGAATGGGAATCGTGGACAATAGGACAACAAACAAGAAAATCACTGGCGTCTGTAGAAATGTGGTTTGACAGAAGAATGTTGAGAATACCATGGACATCTAAGAAGAGCAACAACTCGGAAAACTGAGGGACGATAAGATAGAGGGAAGCAAAGAGAAAAATAACAGACAGCTTAAGAGAATGGCTTGGCAAAAGGTCAACAACAGAAATGATAAATAACTGTCGAGATCGAAAATTGTGGAGAGGCATGATCACCTACGCCAGGGCAGGCCCGGTACTTGTTGATGATGATGATGATAAACGTGGAACAAGTAATGCATTCCAGGATACGTGTTCTGAAGACAAGTTTTTTGTTTATCTTTGTGGTGGTGAGGTGTTTCTTGAAGTCGTTTTTATCCAATGACTTCTTCAGGGACCATCCTGCTGACAACGTATCCCCCATTCTCTCCTCACCCTCGTCGTAGGCTCGTTTTACCAAAATATTGGCGTCTATGCCTAGTTCATTGTACGAGTTCCCTGCTGGCCACATTTTTTTACAATTTGCCAGCCAATTCCACGCGCCGCTGATCGCACAAAATATTAGCCCCAACTGACAAACGCGGACCCCTCTTGTGATGGTAATTAAAACATCCAAACAAAGCCTAGTCCTGAGGATTTCCCCCAAAGATATTCACAACTGGCATATTCCCAGTGGTTGTTGTAATATGATTGCTTTTGCTCGGATTCTGGTTACCAGCAAAGTTTATATCCGCTGTTTCCTTTGTTGTCTCGCTCAATATGAAATACATGGTAGCTTCAATGTTTATGAAACTTCCTGAATATTCTGTTGTGTGTTTACTTTGTAAACAAATGTTTCACTACGCTTCGTCGTATTTCAGTGTTTGAGATTAAACATGTTACTTGTCATGACATTATAGCAAGCACGCTGCAGCGTTTTGTTTAATGCTTGTTTAGCGTGTGTAACGTGAGGTTGTCTAACGTATTGTGTTTAATAAATAGATGTAAGAGAAAGTTTAGTTATGAATACAAGCTGGTTATATAAAACAGATCTCTTGAAAGGAAAGGCGTAAAAGGTGGACGTAGAGGAGAGAGGCTTTAGTTGGTGAACCAGTGTGTGGTATTTTGGGGGACTGATTGGTCTCGAGGAAAGACGCTGGTCTGGAGACAGAGAGATTGTGAGTTGAGATCCTGCCAGCACAATTTTGTGTTGTGTGTACTGTCTGTAAGACTATTTGTGTTGTGTGTACTGTCTGTAAGACTATCTGTGTTGTGTGTACTGTCTGTAAGACTATTTGTGTTGTGTGTACTGTGTGTAAGACTATTTGTGTTGTGTGTAATGTCTGTAAGACTATTTGTGTTGTGTGTACTGTCTGTAAGACTATCTGTGTTGTGTGTACTGTCTGTAAGACTATTTGTGTTGTGTGTACTGTCTGTAAGACTATTTGTGTTGTGTGTACTGTGTGTAAGACTATCTGTGTTGTGTGTACTGTCTGTAAGACTATTTGTGTTGTGTGTACTGTCTGTAAGACTATTTGTGTTGTGTGTACTGTGTGTAAGACTATTTGTGTTGTGTGTACTGTCTGTGAGACTCTGTGTCGTGTTTCTGTCTGTAAGACTATTTGTGTTGTGCGTACTGTCTGTAAGACTATTTGTGTTGTGTGTACTGTCTGTGAGACTCTGTGTTGTGTTTTCTGTCTGTAAGACTATTTGTGTTGTGCGTACTGTCTGTGAGACGCTTTGTGTTGTGTGTACTGTCTAGGCTCTTTGTGTTGTGTGTACTGTCTGTGATATTTTCTGCGTGTACTATGTCAGAACAAAAGGCCTGCTATCAGAGCACAACGTCACAGTTTCGTGTCGTCTTCTATTACGACAAAGCCGTAACCAAACGCTAATTTCAAAGTGCGGCACCCCCCCCCCCCACCCCACCCCACCTCCCCATTTTAAGGTTTGTCCTCTGTGGCTTCTTCACTATTGTATCACATTTCTAGTGATTTCTCTCTCTCTCTCTCTCACTCCCTCTCCCACTCTCCATCCATCTCTACACCCTGTGAGCAAACTTGACGAACACCCAAATTCAACCCGAAATCATAAATCACAGCGACCTAGTCTCCGTGATTTACTGCGACTGTATAAGACTGTACCTTTCTCCTTGACTCAGAGCGCACAATAAACACGCAGTTGAACTAGCGACTCTCAGAAAGCGACCGACCATGTGAGACAGGTTATCATCAAAAGTTACAAGATCACGAAACAACGTTAAGAGTTGCGCCGAGTATTTGTTTCTGGGGCGCTATAAATCGCCCAGCTAACGTTGGTTCCTGTCACCATTTGTTCTCAACCTCCGCGTCATTTATCCTTATTTATGCTTCTCCCGTCACAGCTAGTCAAGGCGACTGAATCATTACGTTGCAACTTTCCTATCTCGTGCCTGGTTTGTCACCTCAGACTGTGTGTGATAACCTATCCGTCTTCTCGGGACCTCCAGCCTCGGAAAGTGGGACTAATTACTTCTTACTACCAGTCTGGTTATTATTATCTTTTCCTGAGGTTACTTAACCTTTTGTGGATACGTGACTTGAGGTTACTTAACCTTTTGGATACGTGACTTGAGGTTACTTAACCTTTTGTGGATACGTGACTTGAGGTTACTTAACCTTTTGTGGATACGTGACTTGAGGTTAATTAACCTTTTGTGGATACGTGACTTGAGGTTACTTAACCTTTTGTGGATACGTGACTTGAGGTTACTTAACCTTTTGTGGATACGTGACTTGAGGTTACTTAACCTTTTGTGGATACGTGACTTGAGGTTACTTAACCTTTTGTGGATACGTGACTTGAGGTTACTTAACCTTTTGTGGATACGTGACTTGAGGTTACTTAACCTTTTGTGGATACGTGACTTGAGGTTACTTAACCTTTTGTGGATACGTGACTTGAATAGAGTGTCTTTCTTTCCTTAAGTAGATCCTTAGTACATAAACGTAAACAAACCAATATATGCCTGCTTCATGACTACATCAAAGCTTTCGATAGAATATAACATAACCAACTTATAGACTGCCTAAGAAAGCCAGACGTAAAATGCACATATAACTATAAATTCCTGAAATCTGAAGTAGAAAAAGCTATAAAAACAATGAAAAAGGAAAAACAGCAGGACCTGACAATATGCAGATTTTGGCATCGAAGTGATCACAGACATATGCATTGACATATACCATACAGGATACATACCAAAGGAACTAAAAACATCAACTTTCATTGCATTTCCTAAAAAGAATGGTGCAGTTGAATGCAGTGATTTCAGAACAATAAGCCTAATGAGCCAGGTAACAAAAATTTTACTGAAAGTTATACAGGGAAGAATTCAGAATAAAATCAATACTGAATTAGATGAGCAACAATTTGGATTCAGGAAAAGCAGTGGCACAACAGAAGCCATATTTAGCATGAGAACATTGATTGAAAAGTACGTAGAAGTAAAAAAAAAAAAGTAAAGTACCCCCGTCACGCCAAGTGGCGTATAGGGAAACATGGTGTTAGTGACCCTATATTTTACAGACCTTCAGCACATGATTTTTGGGGTAATGTGGTCGGTATTACGCCCGTGCTGATTTACTTTCCCAGAAAAAAAATCCGGTACCCATTTAAGGCTGGGTGAACCCGGAAGCCGTCGGTTGGGATCACGTAGAAGTAAACAAACCAATATATGCCTGCTTTATAGACTACACCAAAGCTTTCGATAGAATAACCAACTTATAGACTGCCTAATGGATATAAATCTAGACGACACAGACATACGACTAATATGTAATTTGTACTGGGAGCAAACAGCAATAATAAGATATAACAAGGAGAATTCTACACCCATTGATATAAAAAGAGGAGTAAGACAAGGATGCATCCTATCACCAAGCTTGTTCAATCTATACACTGAGCAAATCTTTAAAAACATCACAGAGATACCAGGTCTAAACATTAATGGAAAGATAATCAATAACCTGAGATGTGCTGATGATACTGTTCTACTAGCAGAAAATCCTAAAGACCTACAACAATTGCTTAATGTGATAAACATAACAAGCAAAAAATATGGACTAGATATGAATATCAAAAAGACTACAACCATGATCATAAACAAAGAAAATTCTCAAGACCTACAATTAAATATCACAGTTGAGGGAATACACCTGGAGACAGTCCAGAGCTACAACTACCTGGGACATAGTATAACCAATGATGGAAAAATGGAAAATTGAAATAAACAAAAGAATAGGTATGGCAAAAAGTAATTTTAATGCCATGAAAAAATATACTAACAACAAACAAATATCAGCAGGGCTGAAACTAAGAATAGCAAAATGTTACATCTTCTCAATATTCCTGTATAGTGCAGAAACATGGACATTACACACGAAAACAGAACAGAAAATTGAAGCCTTTGAAATGTGGATTTATAGAAGAATAGGTAGAACTGGATGGAAACAAAAGATAACAAACGATGAAGTTTTAAAACAACTGAAAATAAAAAGAGAACTACTAAATACAATTAAGACAAGACAAATGAAATTTTTGGGGCATGTTAAAAAACACAACAGCCTACTAAAAGTAATATTGGAAGGAAGAAACAAGGTAAAAGAGGCATAGACAGACCAAGACTAACATGGACGAGTAACATCAAAAGATAGACAAGTCAATCTATGTCAGCCTGCACCATCAAAGCAAGAAACAGAGTAGAATGGCTATTCATGGTAGCCAACCTTCGTTGCGGAGAAGGCACACGATGATGACGAGTCTGGTTTATTGTCTTTTCCTGAGGTTACTTAACCTTTTGGATACGTGACTTGGATAGAGTGTCTTTCTTTCCTTAACCTTTAGTGGATACGTGACTTGGATAGAGTGTCTTTCTTTCCTTAACCTTTAGTGGATACGTGACTTGGATAGAGTGTCTTTCTTTCCTTAACCTTTAGTGGATACGTGACTTGGATAGAGTGTCTTTCTTTCCTTAACCTTTAGTGGATACGTGATTTGGATAGACTGTCTTTCTTTATTTCTTTAACCTTTTGTGGATACGTGACTTGAAGTTAGTGTCCTTCTTTCCTTCCAGCGTTCACCCCATGAATACTAAAGGAATGAATAGTTTTCCTCGTCATCCGTCCTTAAAAGGACATTAAGTGGGCTTAGATCAGTGTTTTGTTGCTTATTTAGGCTTTCTGGGCCAGTGCATCCGACCTCGATATATTTTTGAGTACCGGGTTGCCTTCCCTCTTCGATCCCTAACTCACTTGTCCAGACTCGACTGATTAGTCTGTTGTTAGAGGCACTGCGAAGAGGTGGAGTAGGGTCTGGATTGTTCTGGTTCACCGATCCTGGTACATGCCATCAGCTATATTTTGCTGTCGTTCTCATATTGTTGTTATATTCTCATTTTCTGCTCTGGTTTTGTTTCTTGATTTTGTCATCACATTTCTGATATCTTATCTTGTTAGTAAATTTTGGAAAGCCACTATTTGCCCATTTACTGATGTTACCACTTCCGGATGTTACTACTTGTCTATGTTAACCACTTTAGGATGTTAACCACATCGGGATGTTACAATTTCCCGCAATTATTGTCACAACTCTTCTGCTGCCATTCTCATGTTTTTATACCCTTCAATTTGTCCTTCAATTTCGCCTATCATGCCCGTGCTATGATACGTGATATTGTTAATGATGTTTCGTTAACCCCACGTGATATTGTTAATGATGTTTCGTTGATCCCTACATGATATTGTTCATGATGTTTCGTTGACTCCCCACGTGATATTGTTCATGATGTTTCGTTGACTCCCCACGTGATATTGTTCATGATGTTTCGTTGACTCCCCACGTGATATTGTTCATGATGTTTCGTTGACTCCCACGTGATATTGTTCATGATGTTTCGTTGACTCCCCACATGATATTGTTCATGATGTTTCGTTGACTCCCCACGTGATATTGTTCATGATGTTTCGTTGACTCCCCACGTGATATTGTTCATGATGTTTCGTTGACTCCCCACGTGATATTGTTCATGATGTTTCGTTGATCCCTACATGATATTGTTCATGATGTTTCGTTGATCCCTACATGATATTGTTCATGATGTTTCGTTGATCCCTACATGATATTGTTCATGATGTTTCGTTGACTCCCCACGTGATATTGTTCATGATGTTTCGTTGACTCCCCACATGATATTGTTCATGATGTTTCGTTGACTCCCCACGTGATATGTTCATGATGTTTCGTTGACTCCCCACGTGATATTGTTCATGATGTTTCGTTGACTCCCCACGTGATATTGTTCATGATGTTTCGTTGATCCCTACATGATATTGTTCATGATGTTTCGTTGATCCCTACATGATATTGTTCATGATGTTTCGTTGATCCCTACATGATATTGTTCATGATGTTTCGTTGACTCCCCACATGATATTGTTCATGATGTTTCGTTGACTCCCCACGTGATATTGTTCATGATTTTTCGTTGACTCCCCACGTGATATTGTTCATGATGTTTCGTTGACTCCCCACGTGATATTGTTCATGATGTTTCGTGGATCCCTACATGATATTGTTCATGATGTTTCGTTGATCCCTACATGATATTGTTCATGATGTTTCGTTGATCCCTACATGATATTGTTCATGATGTTTCGTTGACTCCCCACGTGATATTGTTCATGATGTTTCGTTGACTCCCCACGTGATATTGTTCATGATGTTTCGTTGACTCCCCACGTGATATTGTTCATGATGTTTCGTTGACTCCCCACGTGATATTGTTCATGATGTTTCGTTGACTCCCCACATGATATTGTTCAAGATGTTTCGTTGACTCCCCACGTGATATTGTTCATGATGTTTCGTTGACTCCCCACGTGATATTGTTCATAATGTTCGTTGACTCCCCACGTGATATTGTTCATGATGTTTCGTTGATCCCTACATGATATTGTTCATGATGTTTCGTTGATCCCTACATGATATTGTTCATGATGTTTCGTTGATCCCAACATGATATTGTTCATGATGTTTCGTTGACTCCCCACGTGATATTGTTCATGATGTTTCGTTGACTCCCCACATGATATTGTTCATGATGTTTCGTTGACTCCCCACGTGATATTGTTCATGATGTTTCGTTGACTCCCCACGTGATATTGTTCATGATGTTTCGTTGACTCCCCACGTGATATTGTTCATGATGTTTCGTTGATCCCTACATGATATTGTTCATGATGTTTCGTTGATCCCTACATGATATTGTTCATGATGTTTCGTTGATCCCTACATGATATTGTTCATGATGTTTCGTTGACTCCCCACGTGATATTGTTCATGATGTTTCGTTGACTCCCCACATGATATTGTTCATGATGTTTCGTTGACTCCCCACGTGATATTGTTCATGATGTTTCGTTGACTCCCCACGTGATATTGTTCATGATGTTTCGTTGACTCCCCACGTGATATTGTTCATGATGTTTCGTTGATCCCTACATGATATTGTTCATGATGTTTCGTTGATCCCTACATGATATTGTTCATGATGTTTCGTTGATCCCTACATGATATTGTTCATGATGTTTCGTTGACTCCCCACGTGATATTGTTCATGATGTTTCGTTGACTCCCCACGTGATATTGTTCATGATGTTTCGTTGACTCCCCACGTGATATTGTTCATGATGTTTCGTTGATCCCTACATGATATTGTTCATGATGTTTCGTTGACTCCCCACGTGATATTGTTCATGATGTTTCGTTGATCCCTACATGATATTGTTCATGATGTTTCGTTGACTCCCACGTGATATTGTTCATGATGTTTCGTTGATCCCTACATGATATCGTTCATGATGTTTCGTTGACTCCCCACGTGATATTGTTCATGATGTTTCGTTGATCCCTACATGATATTGTTCATGATGTTTTGTTGACTCCCCACGTGATATTGTTCATGATGTTTCGTTGATCCCTACATGATATTGTTCATGATGTTTCGTTGACTCCCCACGTGATATTGTTCATGATGTTTCGTTGACCACAACTCAAGTGATACTTTCTCTTCATAACGACCACCCGTTCAGTTGCTATGAGTGCATTGTGTCGCTAGTTTACGACTTAGTCGCGATATCAACGCCTTCCGGCCAGGCACATCCGTCATCGTCATGAATGAGTGGAACATTGTTGAACAATTTTTGCCCGGTTAGAGGCAAAATTTGGCCTCCTCTTTTCGACTCTAAAATGTCAAGAGTTCTTTAACGTGCGAGAGTGCTCACGGGTCCTCCTGCTTTCTAAGAGGGCAAGGCATCGGATCTCACTACCCAAACATCGGATCTCACTGTCCAGACATCGGATCTCACTGTCCAGACATCGGATCTCACTGTCCAGACACCGGATCTCACTGTCCAGACACCGGATCTCACTGTCCAGACATCGGATCTCACTACCCAGATACGGGATCTCACTACCCAGGCACCGGATCTCACTACCCAGACACCAAGGCAACCAAGAAGAAAACCAGATTCGATTTTTGAAAAATTCCCTCCGTCGTGATCGAACCTGGGACCTTATTGTCCAGATGCCGACACGCCCTACCTGTTAACCACGCCGCACTCGAAGTGAAACATATTGTGCGACTTTATACAAACAGCGAAGTGTAAGACCAAAATTACCATCCAACACTCTATATGAGTGTATATGTAATGACATACATTTAGTAGTAAAAATGAAGCACATAAAAACGTTATCAGAAACACCACATTTCAGACTGCCTCATAAAACACAGAAATATGACGAAACACATAACTTTGCCGGCGACAGACATGCAGTTAATTGAATTATCAAAGTCCGTGTTTAAAAACTCAAACACTCTGCTCTTTGATAATAATATAAAGAAAACATGAATACTCATTTATTTGACAAATAGCTTACTGTAACAGAGGCAGTTACGGTAATTTCCCTTTGTTATATGTAGTTGTCTTTCATATCTTCCTTTGCTCTTCTACTCCCTCCGGCCTACTTCTATATTATTCATCTCCTTCCATCCTACTTGTCCCTCACTCATGTCTATGTCACACGGGTGTGCCTCTCATCTTGTTTATTATAAAGATGGCGATTAACCGGTTCGATGAGTCAGTTCTGGGACTGGACTTCCGACTAATTTGGTTATGGTAAAGGCAGGAATCAACGAGTTGATTATTTTTGTTATTCGGTTTGTTTAGTTGGTTGGCTGGGTGGATCATCATCATCACTGCACACAGGACGGATCCATAGGTGCTCCGATATCCCCTTCGAGAAAATTCAAGGAGAATCCAGACCCACGTGCACGAACTCCGTAGTCCGGTCTGTGATGCAAGGTGTGGGCATGTTTTTGCTGACAATTTTCCCCGGGCTGCGACCATATGGCCTACTCTTTTCGGTTTTAACTGCCAAGGGATCTTTAACGTGGCGAGTACACACGAGACCCTCCTGTTTATTGCCGTTATCAGAGAGGGCTAGACATCGGATCTCACTACCCACGAGATCAGGGGATGGTACCGTTGTAAAAAACCACGAATTAAGTTTTCCTATTTTTGTTGTTTAATTCACCACCGATTCTGGTGGGGTTTGACTCCGATGTATCAAGGTGGAGTCATCTTCCTATTGCTAGCTGTCCATTTCTAACTGTTTTGATCATACACAGATCACACATATAAAACAGCACAACGTTTGAACAAAGTCTTGACGTATTCAACAATCACAGTCTACAAATCATGTCCATTCAAGTTTATTGAAACATTCTCTTGGCACGCGATGATTAGTGGTAGTTCTTCAATTATCAATCATGTTCTTTATTGGGATGAACTCAGAGGCTATCGCCGTTATTTGTTGAGTTTCTCCCCTAGTACTTATTTTCTGTGATATACATAATTCTATCTCCTACATTCACTTCTGTCTTACCTTTTACTTTGATTGTAATTGATCTACTTACTATTTGTTCTCTGGAGCACAGGACTTCTAAATATAACTAGGAACACTTCACAGATAAACTATGTTATCACTGACTGACTTATCTCTATTTCTCTATAAATGGACTTGTTTTCTGTTTCTGATTTTACTTGTTCTATCTACTTCTCAACTAACTGATCCTAAGTAATTGCTGTTATCTTTACTAACTGCCCATTTCTTCCTGATTTACTAACTTCTTTGATCTTGCCTCTAACTGCACCTCATTCTTAAGTTAACTGTACAATCTTGTTATGTATGAGGCTAAGTACCCCCATCTCATTTGCATAAGCTTTTGGCTTACTCTTTAGGCAGGCATACTCAACCAATCATTTGTCGCATTGTTGCACTATATATATATATATATATATATATATATATATATATATATATATATATATATATGAACTTTGTGTCAACATTGACAAAACAAGACGTCACGTTGACACTTTGTTTAACCTTTAAGTTACAAAATAACGCTATTATGAACTCTTAATAGTGATAATTATCTCATGAACTTCACCTACCCCTGAAGTTGTTTGTAAACCTAATTCCTGGACATGATTTTCTGGACAAGTTGACTCTTCCAGTCTTGACGTTACAATTATCTCAGCACCTTTTCCAATAACAACTGGAATAAGCCCACTCTTTCTCTCAGTAATTCTGTTGCTGCTGTCACCTCTATCCCCACACCTTGCAACAATCACTAGGACATTTCCATTCACAAAACCTGCGATGTTATCTTGTGCCTGTGTCCATACATGTTTACACTTCAGTTACTGTTGTTACCTATAGAGAACAGGTTAACAGATAAGCTATCCGATCAGTGTTATATATCTTTATCTCCCATTCTGTCATTTCATCTACCCCACTCTATATAATGTTACACCTATATACTGTTACACCTATATACTGTTACACCGGGTCTTTCCTGTCGTAAGGCCGACGACGTACCCCTATACCACCCAGCCTAGGTTAGTTGGTTGCTTGTTTGATTCGTTGACTAGGTGGTAGGCTGGTTGCTTAATTGGCTAGTTTATGATTCAGCAATACAGCCGTAACATTCCCGTCCTCCCACTCTTTTGCTCAGTACCACAAAGTGGTGCTGCACTTATTTGTCTACAATTGTTGTGTTAGAAACCAGCGGTTCATACATTTTTATTAATAATAATTCAACCATATAACATAACAATTATCGTGGCCTTCACCTTGCATACAATTATGGCTCAATTAATGAGCGTCGCGCAAGTTTCATCCACGATTATGCACATACATTAGAGTAGGTAAGAATAAGTCAAGGGTCCCCGTCACGCCAAGTGGCGTATAGGGAATATGGTGTTAGTGACCATAAATTTGACAAACCTTCAGTACATTATTTTTGGGCTAATGTGTTTGGTATTACGCCCGTGCCGCTTCACTTTCCCAGAAAAAAATCCGGTACCCATTAAAGGCTGGGTGAACCCGGAAGCCGTCGGTTGGGATTGAACTCTATCCCTTGTCCTTTGTAGTCCAGTTCACTAACCACTGAACTATCGCGGCTCCAAATTAGAGTAGGAAGTGTAATCTTTCTTTGATTAAGGACTGACAGGCCAAAACTGACTCATCAATTATGGGGGTACTCTTATTAAACTATTCGTCACATAATTCTGACAGGAAAACATGTCGTAACTTTGTGTGTGGTATTTTATTCTCCTGCATACATGCCCATGACCAGAAAAGACAGCCATGTGTAATATTATGAGAACGAGTAGACATTTAACCAATCGCAAGCTACAAACAGAAACAACAAATAAAAGTTTGTCCATCTAGAGAGAACGTGTGGCTCCTCACGTACAGCACATTTTGAAAGAGGAGAACGGAGAAAAGTAAGAGATCGACCAAATAAGATGGTTTGAACATCAAAGAAGGGCAACAGAAGGAATATCAAAGTGGGCAACAGAAGGAACATCTAAGAAGGGCAACAGGAAGAATATCAAGAAGAGGAGAACAGGAAGGAACATCAAAGAAAGGCAACAGGAAGGAACATCAAGAAAGGCAACAGGAAGGAACATCAAGAAAGGCAACAGGAAGGAACATCAAAGAAAGGCAACAGGAAGGAACATCAAAGAAGGGCAACAGGAAGGAACATCAAAGAAGGGCAACAGGAAGGAACATCAAAGAAAGGCAACAGGAAGGAACATCAAAGAAGGGCAACAGGAAGGAACATCAAAGAAGGGCAACAGAAAGGAACATCAAAGAAGAGCAAGAGGAAGGAACATCAAAGAAGGGCAACAGGAAGGAACATCAAAGAAGGGCAACAGGAAGGAACATCAAAGAAAGGCAACAGGAAGGAACATCAAAGAAGGGCAACAGGAAGGAACATCAAAGAAAGGCAACAGGAAGGAACATCAAAGAAGGCAAGAGGAAGGAACATCAAAGAAGGGCAACAGGAAGGAACATCAAAGAAGGGCAACAGGAAGGAACATCAAAGAAAGGCAACAGGAAGGAACATCAAAGAAGGGCAACAGAAAGGAACATCAAAGAAAGGCAAGAGGAAGGAACATCAAAGAAGGGCAACAGGAAGGAACATCAAAGAAGGGCAACAGGAAGGAACATCAAAGAAAGGCAACAGGAAGGAACATAAAGAAGGGCAACAGGAAGGAACATCAAAGAAGGGCAACAGGAAGGAACATCAAAGAAGGCAACAGGAAGGAACATCAAAGAAAGGCAACAGGAAGGAACATCAAAGAAGGGCAACAGGAAGGAACATCAAGAAAGGCAACAGGAAGGAACATCAAAGAAAGGCAACAGGAAGGAACATAAAGAAGGCAACAGGAAGGAACATCAAAGAAGGGCAACAGAAAGGAACATCAAAGAAAGGCAACAGGAAGGAACATCAAAGAGGGCAACAGGAAGGAACATCAAAGAAGGGCAACAGGAAGGAACATCAAAGAAAGGCAACAGGAAGGAACATCAAAGAAGGGCAACAGAAAGGAACATCAAAGAAAGGCAACAGGAAGGAACATCAAAGAAGGCAACAGGAAGGAACATCAAAGAAGGGCAACAGGAAGGAACATCAAAGAAAGGCAACAGGAAGGAACATCAAAGAAGGCAACAGGAAGGAACATCAAAGAAAGGCAACAGGAAGAACATCAAAGAAGGGCAACAGGAAGGAACATCAAAGAAAGGCAACAGGAAGGAACATCAAAGAAAGGCAACAGGAAGGAACATCAAAGAAAGGCAACAGGAAGGAACATCAAAGAAAGGCAACAGGAAGGAACATCAAAGAAAGGCAACAGGAAGGAACATCACTAGGCAATGAGTGTAACCGCCAAAAGTACGAGAACCAGAACATTGTTTCTCCCTCGGCACCCGAACAGGCACAAAAGGAAGTGAAAAAAGAAAATAGATAAGAAAGACACATGACCATCAGCAGATACACTAATGCTGTCTATAGATACTCTCTCTCTCTCTCTCTCTCTCTCTCTCTGCGATCAGGACTGAATCAGAGTAGGATTCCAGACTCTCACATGAAGACAGCTGTCTGTTTCAGTGATTGATCGACCACACAGATAGAAAAATCATAATTAGAGTGTGTTAGATCCACCCTGATTGAATACCTGTTAAAACGTTGCACTGTGTTCTGCGGCAGTGGCCCAGTGCATCAGATTTCAGCCAGCATTTTATTCAGGTTTGCTTTCCTTAGCCCTTGCTTGTCCCCAATCTTCCTGCAAGGCAGCAGATTGTCTTTTCTGTAGGGGGATTCTGCCCTTAGATGGTCGGCCCTCCCAGGTTTACGAGCACCATCTGCCCGAGTCACTAGAGGTGACTAACACTGACATGCACACAACGATATGAGGCATGACTAACACAGGCACACTCTAAAATATGAGATATGACTATCCTTCCTAGGGAGCCGCGATAGCTCAGTGGTTAGTGAACTGGACTACCACGGACAAGGGGTAGGGTTCGATCTCAACCGACGGCTTCCGGGTTCACCCAGCCTTAAATGGGTACCGGATTTTTTTCTGGGAAAGTAAAGCAGCACGGGCGTAATACTGACCACATTACCCCAAAAATCATGTGCTGAAGGTCTGTAATATATAGGGTCACTAACACCATATTTCCCTATACGCCATTTGGCGTGACGGGGGTACTTTACTTTTTGACTATCCTCCTGATTACACAGAATGATATCAACACAGAGTACGTATAGCGTAAACCCAACGGCGATCTCTGTAGTTAGTTGAATAACCTTTTGTTAATTTAATGTCAGTGGTGATAAGGATATTTACCAATAACCGTCAGCACACAGCCTGCATTCCTCTTCTATTCTCAGTTGGCAGTGATTCTTTTACTTGTTCAAACTGAACACGAGATTTAAGTTTTGGCGTCGGTTATGATAGTGCTAGGCACTCGAATTCAACTACCATAAGATTATGTGTTATTATCAGGTCGAATTCAATACCATAAGATTATGTGTTATCATCAGGTCGAATTCAAATACCATAAGATTATGTGTTATCATCAGGTCGAATTCAAATACCATAAGATTATGTGTTATCATCAGGTCGAATTCAACTACCATAAGATTATGTGTTATTATCAGGTCGAATTCAAAACCATAAGATTATGTGTTATCATCAGGTCGAATTCAAATACCATAAGATTATGTGTTATCATCAGGTCGAATTCAAATACCATAAGATTATGTGTTATCATCAGGTCGAATTCAATACCATAAGATATGTGTTATCATCAGGTCGAATTCAAATACCATAAGATTATGTGTTATCATCAGGTCGAATTCAAATACCATAAGATTATGTGTTATCATCAGGTCGAATTCAAATACCATAAGATTATGTGTTATCATCAGGTACCATGCAGTTGGCTTAGGGATCATATCTCTCAACATGACTCTGTCCTTCTTATATGTCACAATTTAAGTCGGTGATCTTTTTGTTCAATGAGGAAGTTCTCAAAGAGGCCAACACAAAAAGGGAGCTCTTAAAAAAACATCAGAAAGAAGCAATCAACATTTTTCGGGCACATCATGAGAAGAGGAAAGTTGGAATACTTGGTTACATCTGGCAAAATAAAAGGAAAGAGAGATCGCGGGCGACAAAGAGAGAAAATACTGGATAGCTTGGATGGCATGGAAAACAGTCAACAACAGAACTGATACGATGCACTGTAGATAGAAGATTGTGGGGAGACATGATCACCTACGCCAAACGGTATGGCACATAATGATGATGATCTTTTGTTATGCCATCTGGATAAGCTGTTCAAAATTTTCTTCTCCTTGTTTTCCTCTGCTCTTATTTTCATTCATTCTATTATGCATCAGTGGAGCAAAAACATAAATAAAGAAAAAATAATAATAATAGTAACCACATATGGGGACCATAGACGGTTCTGAACATGAGCGAGGTTTGGGCGGTTGAAGAGGCTTTGCTGCCTGTTACAGCGGTAAATGAGGCTCAATTTTAACTTGCAGATTTAGTGGGCTAGGGTTGATGAAGGTTTTATTGAACTTCTTCGTGTGGTGCATTCAAGAAAGTAACGAGTTTAGTCACAGGGATCATGGACGCAAGGGTGGGGATCCGAGAATTGAATGTGTTTTGTTGAAGGAGGCGCAGTTTGTTGTACGTCATGATAGTATGTCATGATAGTAAGACATGATAGTAAGACATGATAGTACGACATGATAGTAAGATATGATAGTAAGACATGATAGTAAGACATGATAGTACGACATGATAGTAAGACATGATAGTAAGACATGATAGTAAGACATGATAGTAAGGCATGATAGTAAGACATGATAGTAAGACATGATAGTAAGACATGATAGTACGTTATGATAGAACGCCACGATAGTACACCATGATTGTAAGATATGATAGTAAGACATGATAGTAAGACATGATAGTAAGACATGATAGTAAGACATGATAGTACGACATGATAGTAAGACATGATAGTAAGACATGATAGTACGCCACGATAGTACACCATGATTGAAGGACATGATAGTAAGACATGATAGTAAGACATGATAGTAAGACATGATAGTAAGACATGATAGTAAGACATGATAGTACGACATGATAGTAAGGCATGATAGTACGACATGATAGTAAGACATGATAGTACGCCACGATAGTACACCATGATTGAAGGACATGATGACATGATAGTAAGACATGATAGTAAGACATGATAGTAAGACATGATAGTACGACATGATAGTAAGACATGATAGTACGACATGATAGTAAGACATGATAGTACGCCACGATAGTACACCATGATTGAAGGACATGATAGTAAGACATGATAGTAAGACATGATAGTAAGACATGATAGTAAGACATGATAGTAAGACATGATAGTAAGACGTGATAGTAAGACGTGTGATAGTAAGACATGATAGTAAGACATGATAGTAAGACATGATAGTAAGACGTGATAGTAAGACGTGATAGTAAGACATGATAGTAAGACATGATAGTAAGACATGATAGTAAGACGTGATAGTAAGACGTGATAGTAAGACGTGATAGTAAGTAAGACATGATAGTAAGACATGATAGTAAGACATGATAGTAAGAGTGATATGATAGTAAGACATGATAGTAAGACATGATAGTAAGACATGATAGTACGACATGATAGTACGCCACGATACTACACATGATTGAAGGACATGATAGTAAGACATGATAGTAAGGACATGATAGTACGACGTGATAGTACGACATGATAGTAAGACGTGATAGTAAGACATGATAGTAAGACATGATAGTAAGACATGATAGTAAGACATGATAGTACGCCACGATAGTACACCATGATTGAAGGACATGATAGTAAGACATGATAGTAAGACATGATAGTAAGACATGATAGTACGACATGATAGTACGACATGATAGTAAGACATGATATAAGACATGATAGTAAGACATGATAGTAAGACATGATAGTACTACATGATAGTAAGACGTGATAGTACGACATGATAGTAAGACATGAAAGTACGACATGATAGTACGACATGATAGTAAGACATGATAGTAAGACATGATAGTACGACATGACGACATGATAGTAAGACATGATAGTAAGACGTGATAGTAAGACATGATAGTAAGACATGATAGTAAGACGTGATAGTAAGACGTGATAGTAAGACATGATAGTAAGACGTGATAGTAAGACATGATAGTAAGACATGAAAGTACGACATGATAGTAAGACATGATAGTACGACATGACGACATGATAGTAAGACATGATAGTAAGACATGATAGTAAGACGTGATAGTAAGACATGATAGTACGACATGACGACATGATAGTAAGACATGATAGTAAGACATGATAGTAAGACGTGATAGTAAGACATGATAGTAAGACATGATAGTAAGACGTGATAGTACGACATGATAGTAAGACATGAAAGTACGACATGATAGTAAGACATGATAGTACGACATGACGACATGATAGTAAGACATGATAGTAAGACATGATAGTAATACGTGATAGTAAGACATGATAGTAAGACATGATAGTACGACGTGATAGTAAGACGTGATAGTAAGACATGATAGTAAGACATGATAGTAAGACGTGATAGTAAGACATGATAGTAAGACGTGATAGTAAGACATGATAGTAAGACATGATAGTAAGACATGATAGTAAGACATGATAGTAAGACGTGATAGTAAGACATGATAGTAAGACATGATAGTAAGACATGATAGTAAGACGTGATAGTAAGACATGATAGTAAGACATGATAGAAAGACGTGATTGTAAGACATGATAGTAAGACATGATAGTACGACATGATAGTACGCCACGATAGTACACCATGATTGAAAGACATGATAGTAAGACATGATAGTAAGACATGATAGTAAGACATGATAGTAAGACATGATAGTAAGACATGATAGTAAGACATGATAGTAAGACATGAAAGTACGACATGATAGTAAGACATGATAGTAAGACATGATAGTAAGACATGATAGTAAGACATGATAGTAAGACATGATAGTAAGACATGATATAAGACATGATAGTAAGACATGATATAAGACATGATAGTAAGACATGATAGTACGACATGATAGTAAGACATGATATAAGACATGATAGTAAGACATGATATAAGACATGATAGTAAGACATGATAGTAAGACATGATAGTAAGACATGATAGTAAGACATGATAGTAAGACATGATAATAAGACATGATAGTAAGACATGATATAAGACATGATAGTAAGACATGATAGTAAGACGTGATAGTAAGACATGATAGTACGACGTGATAGTAAGACGTGATAGTACGACATGATAGTAAGACATGAAAGTACGACATGATAGTAGACATGATAGTACGACATGACGACATGATAGTAAGACATGATAGTACGACGTGATAGTAAGACATGATAGTACGACGTGATAGTAAGACATGATAGTACGACGTGATAGTAAGACATGATAGTAAGACATGATAGTAAGACATGGATAGTAAGACATGATAGTAAGGCATGATAGTACGACGTGATAGTAAGACATGATAGTAAGACATGATAGTAAGACATGATAGTACGACGTGATAGTAAGACATGATAGTAAGGCATGATAGTAAGGCATGATAGTACGACGTGATAGTAAGACGTGATAGTACGACATGATAGTAAGACATGATAGTAAGGACATGATAGTAAGACGTGATAGTAAGACATGATAGTAAGACATGATAGTAAGACATGATAGTAAGACATGATAGTAAGACATGATAGTACGACGTGATAGATAGTAAGACATGATAGTAAGACATGATAGTAAACATGATAGTAAGACATGATAGTAAGACGTGATAGTAAGACGTGATAGTACGACGTGATAGTACGACATGATAGTACGACATGATAGTACGACATGATAGTACGACATGATAGTAAGACATGATAGTAAGACATGATAGTAAGACATGATAGTAAGGCATGATAGTACGACATGATAGTACGACATGATAGTACGACATGATAGTACGACATGATAGTAAGACATGATAGTAAGACATGATAGTAAGACATGATAGTACGACATGATAGTACGACATGATAGTACGACATGATAGTAAGACATGATAGTAAGACATGATAGTACGACATGATAGTACGACATGATAGTAAGACATGATAGTACGACATGATAGTAAGACATGATAGTAAGGCATGATAGTACGACATGATAGTATGACATGATAGTAAGACATGATAGTAAGACATGATAGTACGTTATGATAGAACGCCACGATAGTAACCATGATTGTAAGATATGATAGTAAGACATGATAGTATGTCATGATAGTAAGACATGATAGTAAGACATGATAGTAAGGCATGATAGTACGACATGATAGTAAGACATGATAGTAAGACATGATAGTAAGACATGATAGTACGTTATGATAGAACGCCACGATAGTACACCATGATTGTAGATATGATAGTAAGACATGATAGTAAGACATGATAGTAAGACATGATAGTAAGACATGATAGTACGCCACGATAGTACACCATGATTGAAAGACATGATAGTAAGACATGATAGTAAGACATGATAGTAAGACATGATAGTAAGACATGATGGTAAGACATGATAGTAAGACATGATAGTACGCCACGATAGTACACCATGATTGAAAGACATGATAGTAAGACATGATAGTAAGACATGATAGTAAGACATGATAGTAAGACATGATTGAAAGACATGATAGTAAGACATGATAGTAAGACATGATAGTAAGACATGAAAGTACGACATGATAGTAAGACATGATAGTAAGACATGATAGTAAGACATGATAGTAAGACATGATAGTAAGACATGATAGTAAGACATGATAGTAAGACATGATAGTACGACATGATAGTAAGACATGATAGTACGACATGATAGTAAGACGTGATAGTACGACATGATAGTAAGACATGAAAGTACGACATGATAGTAAGACATGATAGTACGACATGACGACATGATAGTAAGACATGATAGTAAGACATGATAGTAAGACATGATAGTACGACGTGATAGTAAGACGTGATAGTAAGACATGATAGTAAGACGTGATAGTAAGACATGATAGTAAGACATGATAGTAAGACATGATAGTAAGACATGATAGTACGACGTGATAGTAAGACGTGATAGTAAGACATGATAGTAAGACATGATAGTAAGACATGATAGTACGACGTGATAGTAAGACATGATAGTAAGACATGATAGTAAGACATGATAGTAAAACATGATAGTAAGACATGATAGTAAGACATGATAGTACGCCACGATAGTACACCATGATTGAAAGACATGATAGTAAGACATGATAGTAAGACATGAGAGTAAGACATGATAGTAAGACATGATAGTACACCATGATTGAAAGACATGATAGTAAGACATGATAGTAAGACATGAAAGTACGACATTATAGTAAGACATGATAGTAAGACATGATAGTAAGACATGATAGTAAGACATGATAGTAAGACATGATAGTAAGACATGATAGTAAGACATGATAGTAAGACATGATAGTACGACATATGATAGTAAGACATGATAGTACGACATGATAGTAAGACGTGATAGTACGACATGATAGTAAGACATGAAAGTACATGATAGTAAGACATGATAGTACGACATGACGACATGATAGTAAGACATGATAGTAAGACATGATAGTAAGACATGATAGTAAGACGTGATAGTACGACGTGATAGTAAGACATGATAGTAAGACATGATAGTAAGACATGATAGTAAGACATGATAGTAAGACATGATAGTAAGACATGATAGTAAGACATGATAGTAAGACGTGATAGTAAGACATGATAGTAAGACATGATAGTAAGACATGATAGTAAGACATGATAGTAAGACATGATAGTAAGACATGATAGTAAGACATGATAGTAAGACATGATAGTACGACATGATAGTAAGACATGATAGTAAGACATGATAGTAAGACAGATAGTAAGACGTGATAGTAAGACGTGATAGTACGACGTGATAGTAAGACGTGATAGTAAGACATGATAGTAAGACATGATAGTAAGACATGATAGTAAGACATGATAGTAAGACATGATAGTAAGACATGATAGTAAGACGTGATAGTACGACATGATAGTAAGACGTGATAGTAAGACAAAGACATGATAGTAAGACATGATAGTAAGACATGATAGTGAGACATGATAGTAAGACATGATAGTAAGACGTGATAGTACGACATGATAGTAAGACGTGATAGTAAGACATGATAGTAAGACATGATAGTAAGACATGATAGTAAGACGTGATAGTACGACATGATAGTACGACATGATAGTACGACATGATAGTACGACATGATAGTAAGACATGATAGTACGACATGATAGTAAGACATGATAGTAAGACATGATAGTTAGACATGATAGTACGACATGATAGTACGACATGATAGTACGACATGATAGTACGACATGATAGTAAGACATGATAGTAAGACATGATAGTAAGACATGATAGTAAGACATGATAGTAAGACATGATAGTAAGACATGATAGTACGACATGATAGTACGACATGATAGTACGACATGATAGTACGACATGATAGTACGACATGATAGTAAGACATGATAGTAAGACATGATAGTAAGACATGATAGTACGACATGATAGTAAGACATGATAGTACGACATGATAGTACGACATGATAGTAAGACATGATAGTACGACATGATAGTAAGACATGATAGTACGACATGATAGTACGACATGATAGTAAGACATGATAGTACGACATGATAGTAAGACATGATAGTAAGACATGATAGTAAGACATGATAGTACGACATGATAGTACGACATGATAGTACGACATGATAGTAAGACATGATAGTAAGACATGATAGTAGACATGATAGTACGACATGATAGTACGACATGATAGTACGACATGATAGTAAGACATGATAGTAAGACATGATAGTAAGACATGATAGTAAGACATGATAGTACGACATGATAGTACGACATGATAGTACGACATGATAGTACGACATGATAGTAAGACATGATAGTACGACATGATAGTACGACATGATAGTACGACATGATAGTACGACATGATAGTACGACATGATAGTAAGACATGATATAAGACATGATAGTACGCGATTTAAGCATCGATTAAGAATGAACAAGGATTTTAAAAAAAGAGTATTTACAGCATTTTCACATTGCTGGGGGGGGGGGGGGATTGTCGGACCGCTTGTCCTGTGCAGTCGCCGCGAGGTGTTCGTGTCTAAGTTGTTTTTCTTTCAATTTCACCCCCCCCCCCCCCGATAGATGATAAACTTTAGACCGGGATTCGATTCACCTATCTCCTGGTTTGGGGCCTGGCGAGTTATCGGGCAAACGAGGAAAGTTACTAAATTTTCGAATTAGCGCCAACCAACAAGCAGCGTCAAACTAGCGCCATACTCTCCTGGCTACACCAAGCCGGAAGTGAACAAACATGGTCAGCCCTACCACACAGAATCGCATCGTCGCCGACGCTGAGCGCACGAGCCACGCTGGATGCCAGGATGTCCGTAACTTCAGAGCCTGCATTATTCGATTGCCTCCCCCCCTGTAACTTCATCTCAAACGGCAGACAGCACGTATGATCCCAGCACAGAACATCAAAAGCGTGGTTAGCAGACTTACAAATCCCTCCCATGAATTATGCATGTGCTCGGAAGCCGCCCGACGTTTACAACTATACTTATCCGTCTCCCATCCCCAGCGCAGTCACGTTTATGGATACTTATCCACGGATGCTTCGTCTTGCTGGGATTCCTTCTGTCCAGTCCCGTGTTTAAAATACAATATTCTACGGCACAATGAGTCTGTAGTCTCCAGTGTGTTATTCCGGAAACTTGCCCCCGTCTGTTTCCGTTAGATATCTTGCTGTTGTCGCAGAAAGTCTGTATCTGGTGAGGAATCTTGCAAGTTCTGCCATCGTCTATGGGCTCACCACTCCAGCTCGCCATGCTACATATAACAATTACAGGGGCGTTTTAAATTGTGGGTAGGGGTTAGGACCCTTCATGGCCAACATGTCTGTTTGCTTTAGTCTCAAAGTAGTTATTTTTTGTTATTATCCTTAAAAAAAAGACGTTGCTATATTTATCAATAAAGATGACCCGAAGAAACAACATTCTAGTTATTTTTGAAATTGATAGTTTATTGGAGTGGTTTAAGTTTATAACGCCGAACAAAGATATGAATATTCTAGAAGTCTTAATTTTTATGTTTGGGTTCAGCAATACCTGCACCATCAAAACAATAGCAGAACGGAGTGGCACTCCATGATAGCCAACCTTCGTTGTGGAGATGGACAAGTCAGTCTATGACAACCTGCACCGTCAAAGCAATATACAGAGCGGAGTGGCACTCCACGGTAGCCAACCTTCGACGTGGAGACGGCACCCAATGATGATGATGATGAAACCTAACAGCAAGAGCAGTAGAAGGGCAAAGACCACACATTAATTATATCTCCCTTGACGCCAAAAAGCAAATGATGAATAAAAAAAAAGAAGAAGCTATATGTGGCATCCTTTACCATCTATTGTTAGTCACCATTTCTATGACCTTGTCCTACTCCTGTGTTTAACGAGTTTGTCTTAACAATCCCCTCATTGTTATAGGAAAACAACAGCGTTTGCTATCCTCATTCTTAAACTTAATCTAACAATGATTTAATGAAATCAAAACAGTTTAAATGGGCGGGGCTCAAGCCAAGAGACACCTCAATTGTACCATTAACTCCACACATGTGCTCGCCAATGAGGCACCCAAACGTGAAGCTTTCTGTTTATACAAAAAGCTGTATCGCCTTCTCAAAGTTGTTATCTTTGCCTCCCTTCCCGCGCGCTTTCAGGTAATTCAGGTCATCGATGGTACATTCACTCGTGGAAATGTTCCAGCACTCGGATGGGACTCGTTTCTTTTGTTTTATATTTTCTTGCAGCAGTTTATCAGAACATGTTTAAACCAGGGGTTTCCTTATCTCCTTTCTTAATCAGAGCCTTCACATTCCCTTGTTCCGTCTGTCATTCTCACTTTAATATGGCGGATAGGCCAAGTTCTGTGGCATTTTATTGCATTCAAGTTTTCTTTCTGTCTATCCCTCTGCCCGTTTGCCTATCTACTTGCAGATATACAGCTTTGTTAGCTTCTGCTTACTCGTCTGTTTATGTGTCTGTCTTATCTGTATTCTACATGCCTGTCTACATGTTTTTTTCTTTCTAATTGTGTCTGTCTTTCTTTTAATCTCTCAGTCTGTGTAGTCCATCTGTCAGTGTGCTGGCATGTTTATCTGTCTGTCTTTCTGTCTGTAGGTTTTTTTTTTGTTAGTCTATCAAGTATCTTTACCTGTATATCCATCTGTTGCTTTACTATTTTTTTGCCTGCCTGTATACACCAGCATGTCTGTCTGTATATGTGTCTGTCTGTATATGTGTCTGTCTGTATATGTGTCTTCTGTATATGTGTCTGTCTGTATATGTGTCTGTCTGTTTAAATATATATATATATATACAACGCATAGGAGTCATGACCCAGGCGGGCCCACATCCATTAGGGTGTCAAGAAGCTAGATGGCCGAAAACACTTTCTCGACGGGGGCTGCTGCTGATGATCAGATTACCTCCTGCTGTACAGCACTATATGAAGTTTCCTATTCTATCTATTGTTCTTTCGAGCCGAGGGCGGCACATAGGGCAGAACCACAATTTCGAAAACAGAAACCTTGCGTGCCAAAATGGCACATATTGCAGAGATCACTGCTCAAAAATCTATGGCGCTGTTTCCATAACAACACTTTATACAATGACAGCTTGCCAAGCCATCGATCAACCTCCTTAGTCGCCTCTTACGACATGCCTGGAAGGTTACAGTGTCACTATTCTTTACCTCCCTCATAATGAGGCCCCGGTAACACACGGGCCTTCCTATTACTCATATATATATATATATAATTTATCATAATGCGCATACATATATCGTTTGACTGTCTCTTTATACTTTAAAATTCCTTCGTTCACGCGTACAGCCATCCAAATATCCTTCCTTCCTTTCTTGATTGTGTGTTTGTTTAGTATTATTTGGAGACCAAGACCGCCCACCAGCGACGACTCACAGCTGACTGTTAGCATCGACGAGCATCAGAGCTGATCAAGACTCAACTCAACCTCTCATGGGTGCTCCTGGATACAGGCTAACCAGCTAAGCCAGTGGAGCAGGGGTCGAAGAAGGAGACAGTCCTGTTCTCAAAAGTACCGTGCTGATGTCGGATATATTGGGCCGAAGGTAGAAGTCGGATATGTTGTCCGGAAGGTAGAATTCGGATATATTGGTCCGAAAGGTAGAGATCGGATATATTGGTTCGAAAGGTAGAGGTAGGATATGTTGATCTGAAAGGTAGAAGTCGGATATGTTGATCTGAAAGGTAGAGAAGTCGATATGTTGATCTGAAAGGTAGAAGTCGGATATGTTGATCTGAAAGGTAGAAGTCGGATATGTTGATCTGAAAGGTAGAAGTCGGGTATGTTGGTCTGAAAGGTAGGGGTCGGATATGTTGGTCTGAAAGGTAGAAGTCGGATATGTTGATCTGAAAGGTAGAAGTCGGATATGTTGGTCTGAAAGGTAGGGGTCGGATATGTTGGTCTGAAAGGTAGGGGTCGGATATGTTGGTCTGAAAGGTAGAAGTCGGATATGTTGATCTGAAAGGTAGAAGTCGGATATGTTGGTCTGAAAGGTAGGGGTCGGATATGTTGATCTGAAAGGTAGAAGTCGGATATGTTGATCTGAAAGGTAGAAGTCGGATATGTTGATCTGAAAGGTAGAAGTCGGATATGTTGATCTGAAAGGTAGAAGTCGGATATGTTGATCTGAAAGGTAGAAGTCGGATATGTTGGTCTGAAAGGTAGGGGTCGGATATATTGGTCCAAAAGATAGAGGTCGGATATATTGGTCCGAAAGGCACACAAATTACTGCTTGGTTGCAAACAGAAACACAAGGGATGTAAGTCCCGGGTGAACCTAGAGGCGTTCTTGTTGGAATACATTGGGATGTTTTTTTTGTTTTTTTTTTTGGGAAAGGAGGCCGGATCTTTTTGTTCAGTAGGGAGAGGGCTAACCTCAAAACCCCCGACATCCATATGTGTGCAGGCCCGGGAGTTTGAATATGGACACTCAGGAGTATGTTATGTGTTGTCCAGCTCCCATATGTTTGGATTCCTGTATGAGCACGCGCCTTGTACGAGCGAACACACACGCACACACAGTGAGTCAAAAACACATACACGCGTCCCATAGATTCCCGCACCAATATTATTCTTCCGCGCACAAAGTGCACAAAGGTCAAGAGGTTGGGTTCGATCCCGATCGACGACTTCCGGTTTCACCGACCCTTAAATGGGTACCTGATTTTTTTTTGCTGGAAAGTAAAGCTGCACGGGTTTAATACCGACCACATTACCCCAAAAAATCATGTGCTGAAGGTCTGTACAAATTATGGTGACTAAGATATCATGTTCCCTATACGCCGCTTGGCGTGGCGAGGCTCTCTACGTTTTTTTGTTACGCACAACATGTATGTGAGTTGCTGTAATTGTATAATGAAAGCTTTTCATTCGTTGGTCCTGGGAAGCACCAGTTGGTTTACGTGTGTCACGAAGCCCTGATTGCCGTCTCATATATCAACAGCATGTGCTGTTAGCGCCCTATCAGATAAATAGTACAAACATCTCCAGTGACCGAGCGTCGTGCGACTGGCTGAACTCACGAGAAGTAGCTGGGTCTTACTCCTACTCAAGGAGCCCTGCAGCGAGGGCAGACCGCGGAACGTGAGTTTCGTTTTGACAAGCTATATGTTATTTGGGGCTAACAGGGGCACCTGTGTTGCTGGGGCGCGTGCCTGTAGTGTGAGACAAGCTTGTGGAGGCCGCCTGGTGAAACAGGCACTGTTTGTTTTAAGGTTTAGTTCAGGCGGGAACAGCTTCAAGTCAGGAAACTCGTTTCTTTCTCGACTGTTTCTTCTTCTCCCTCTTTCCACCCACCTTTTCTTTCCCTTCGTTCGACAGGTTTCACCTCCGGCGATGTCCTTAGAGACTAGGAACTGAATTTCGCAAGTTAATCCGTTTTTCCCTGGCAGCCTTGTGCACACAGGTCCCTCGCCGCACAGGGAGATAACACCGTTTTTCGGAGGTACTCATATTTTTTTCCGTCGATGAGTAATTGACATTTTAAGCCGGACCTCGCTGCTGAGACCAAGAGTGGTTACCGCAGAGAGAGAATCATAAACAAAAATCCCAACTGGTGCAGCCGAGATTTGAACTCACAACCTCTCTGTCCTTGAGACCAACCAGTCCCCCTGTTAGTGGAGAATGACTTTCTAATACATAGTTCAGTAGCCCCGCAAGAGCCATTTCAAGTCACGGAAATTCTTTTCATTTGTGTGTGTGTGTGGGTGTAAATGTATACAACAAAGATACCACTTAAAACTAAAGTCAGTTCACAACTTTATCCCCAAACTCAACATAAATTTTGTCAGAAACTATTTGACATAATGTCATCATTTTTGGCACGAAGTCTTAGATTTCCTGAACCTAAAGAATTTCTAAATAATAAGTCCAAAGCAAAATTGATTTTGCAAATATAAGTATTTCTTGTTTAAATTGTGTACAAAAACAGTGTACAAAAACAATGTATAAAACAGATAGTGTACCAAGACACTGTGAGACTACGTGACGTTTTTTTTTTAAACTTCAAATTTGAAAATGTGCCAATTATTGAACAGATGAGAGGATTGACTCTCTAACACATTTAATTATCTGCCCTTAAAATCTTTTGTGATTTTTACATACGCTATATCAGCAAAATCTTACAGTGGATCACTTTATTAATTGTAGAAATATTCTATAATGGTCCAGGAAAATATAAGACTGTAACCAAAATTTCACAACAATCCACCAAATAGTTTCCGAAAAAATTGAGTTTGGGCAATGGTTTCTGAACAGGTAAGATTATCTTATTAAACACTCTGTGTAACGTTATCTTTTCTTCTCTCTGTTATCTTGCTTCCCTCTTGTTCTAGTTCTCCTTAATAATCTCATTCATTTTTCTCTAATCCCGCTTCACTATCTTATTCTTATATTTTCTTTAATCTTCCATTCCGATCTTATCTACCTTATATTTTCTTTAATCTTCCATTCCGATCTTATCTACCTTATATTTTCTTTAATCTTCCATTCCGATCTTATCTACCTTATATTTTCTTTAATCTTCCATTCCGATCTTATCTACTTGTTTTCTAATTCTCATATTTTCTATAATCCTTCTTCATTGATTTGCTTCCATTAATTTTCTAATTTTTCTTTCATTATGTCATTCTCTTTTCTTCTATCCATTTTTTTTTCTTCTCCTGTTCTCTTCTGTCTATCGAGACATTCAGCAAGTGACATAAATGTCAATGTCAATTCCCAGCTTCCGCTGTAGCTCCCTCCTGCAACATCCCGAGTGCAACGCTCGCCTTGTGCCTTTCTCCAACCTAGTACCTTAAATCGGGCAATTACTCTGACTGAACGAACCGTTGGGGATTGAAGGAAATAAGAGAAATCACTGGCCTCATCATCTTAATTTTGTTTAAACAGCTTGGCTTTGTAAGGCAAGTAATCATTTCACTTCTGTCTACAATCACATTAACCTTTTAGCGGGGATGGGGTGCGAGGCACGACCGGTGTCACTAGAGTCGCATTTATTCTCCGACCTGTATACCCCCGGGGCAGACTCTAGAAATACGACAGCGCCGTAAGGATGATTTTTTAAATTGTTTTTATTATTATTATTATTATTTATTATTATATAATACTTTCACGTTGTTGAGAACATGTCAGCATCAAGTAATTATCGCCGTTTAATTTTTAAAAAATGTGTATACTAGCACAAGTAAATGCACCTTTCTCTTTCTTCTTTGTCTTTATTTCTGTTGTTCACCCGATGACAACTGAAGGAATTCATAGCTTCTATTGGTCATCAGCCCTTAAACAAACGTTATGTGGACGTAAGTACGTTATGTTGTGGTTTATTTGCTCGTTTCGACCCAACACCTCCGACTTCAGCACAGCATTCATCGGAATCACATTCCCTCTTCGATCCCTATACGCTTGGCCATGCTGGCTACTCTGTCTCTAGAGGCAGCGCGATGAGGTAGAATTAAGTCTTAATGGATCGGTTCACCGATCCTGGCGCATGCCATCCGCTATGAATCGCTGCCAGCTCTGTTCCTATTAGGCGCCTTACCCCAAGCAAATACATCAAACAATAAGCTCTTTATTCTAGAAATCGAGTTCATCTTTTCATTTCGCCCCTAATTTACCTTTCATCACCGAGAATATAGTCAGTTAATTGCTCTCTGATTGGCCTCGTCTGCTGTCATGTCTCCCTGATTATTTCTCATGTTCCTTTTATCTGTTTTTGCGCTGCGGAGATCGCCTTCATGGTCTGTTGTTAGTATTAGCCACTGAAATGAACTGATTAGTCCACATTGTAAAAGTTAATTACCTTAATTGTCACTTTTCTGAATATTTGGCTCCTAATTCTCCACTGACACGCTGTCTTCATGTGACGGTGACTCCCACTTGTCTTCATCTATCGGGTTACTCTCTCAGAGGTCCGACAGACCTGAGCAGCGTTTCCCAAACTCTGGTCCGGGAATCATTTCACGAGAAGAGGTATGTGTACAAAAGAAGTTTCCCTCTATAACAATATGCATTTATTATTATTTGTCCCCTATGATTACAAAACTCGGAACAAAAAAAAACCCAAATAATCTAATAATAGAAAGAAAAAAAAACTAAAAAGAAAACTGTTGATTTTGTAAATGTTGTTGATTATTTCCGATTTTTTTCCCCCCGAGTGTTGTAAACATACGTTTTGCCCAGAAATGATTCGTTGATCTATTGCCTCAGATGTTTCCTGCCATAATAATATTCCTGTATTATTAATTGTCCCCTAGGGTCCCTGGTGTACTCACCGGGCGTTCACGATGTCTGTTTTGTAGCTAAATGGAAAAGAAAATGTTTAAATTGAATTCTGGTGGTCCGCGACTACAAAACATATTTAATGGGGGTTTGCGACTTCAAACATAATTAATAGGGGTACGCTACTACAAAACATATTTAATAGGGATCCGCTACTACAATACATATTTATTTGGGGACGCTACTACAAAAACATAATAAATTGGGATCCGCTACAACAAAACATAATTAATTGGGGTCCGCGACTACAAAACATATTTAATGGGGTCCGCTGCTACAAAAATATAATTGATTGGGGTCCGCTACAACAAAAACAATTAATTGGGGTCCGCTACAACAAAAACATAATTAATTATTGGGGTTCGCTGCAACAAAAAACATAATTAATTGGGGTCCGCTGCAACAAAAACATATTTAATGGAGGTCTGCTACAACAAAAACATAATTAATTGGGGTCCGCTAGAACAAAAACATAATTAATTGGGGTCCGCTACAACAAAAACATATTTAATGGAGGTCCGCTACAACAAAAACATAATTAATTGGGGTCCGCTACAACAAAAACATATTTAATGGAGGTCCGCTACAACAAAAACATAATTAATTGGGCTCCGCTGCAACAAAAACATAATTAATTGGGGTCCGCGACTACAAAACATATTTAATGGGGGTCCGCTACTACAAAAGATATTTAATGGGGGTCCGCTACTACAAAACATATTTAATGGGGTCCGCTACTACAAAAACATATTTAGTGGGGGTCCGCTACTACAAAACATATTTAATGGGGTCCGCTACTACAAAAACATATTTAGTGGGGGTCCGCTACTACAAAACATATTTAATGGGGGTCCGTTACTACAAAACATTTAATGGGGTTCCGCTACTACAAAACATTTAATGGGGGCCCGCTACTACAAAACATATTTAATGGGGATCCGCGACTACAAAACATAATTAATGGGGTCCGCTACTACAAAAACATAATTAATTGGGGGTCCGCGACTACAAAACATTTAATGGGGGTCCGCGACTACAAAACATAATTAATGGGGGTCGGCTACTACAAAAACATAATTAATTGGGGGTCCGCGACTACAAAACATATTTAATGGTGGTCCGCCGTAAAGACGGGTTTGGGAACCGCTGGATTTGAACATCCATAGGTCCAGGAATCCACTCCGGATCATATTTCACGAGCTTATAAACGCTTCTGCGCTGTCTGTGGACTCATCACCATGACAACGGGCTGTTATGGAAGTCATCGTTTTAAATGGGTAGCCGTGGAGCCGAGACAGATAATAGAAGTCCGCCCGGCCCAGCTAACAAAACCAAGCGAGAGAATGGCAGGTCGGATGACCTCACGTCGACCGCAATCTTCGGTCCAGCGCGTCTCATAATACCCCCCGTCTCGGGGTCAACGGGTCAGTTCTGGCTCCAAGATATCATCTGTGATTCCACACGTCACCCCTGACCACAATACCCTAGGATTCATATTTTAGCTGTTAGCTCCAGACTAGTTATCTGAGTGCTGATATATGTGATGGCCTGGCTGGCCTCTTGACCCATGACCTTTCCCCTTTAGTGGCAGTAGCTTATTGTGTTCATAATGGATAAGTGTATATCGTGACGTCAGAAAAATATTTTTCTTTCTTTCTTTCATGCGCTCACCGCGGACGAATAAAAGAATCCTCTTCGTCATCTATCCTGAAATGGACGTTGAGTGGGCGTAGATTCATTGTGTTGTAGAGTACAATAAAGTTGTGATATTTACGCCTTTTGGCTTGACACATCCGACTTCATCATTCCATTTTTTTGGTTCAGGTTTGCCTTCTTTCTTGATACCTACTATCATGTCCAGGCTGATTAGGAGAAGTTTAAAAGAAGAGAAAAAAATGGAATGAGCAATAGACAACACAGTATCGAACGACGTTGCGCCCTATTAAGCCTTCAGCGGTGACAATAAACAACGCATACAGATACATAAGTAAATTAAATGAACACCACAAAATTATGTTTAACTACATAGTGGGTTATCATCATTTTTTGGCCATGCAATGAGAAGAGGGCAGCTGGAATATATTGTAACTATCTATTCTATCTTTACGACACATAGTACCATTGTTTGTGTATGTCGGGGTGGGAGGGGCAACGATAGAACCCGAGGGATAAAGGCCGCTTGGTCAAGCAGTCGCCACGACGTGTGAGACTCAGGATTTGTATTTTACCCCCGATAGAAAAAATCCTTTCTGTCTACCGCGGGCTTCGAACACCGTACGCCGGCTTTTCACCTAGCGGAACAGTGGTTTTAGCCGCACGGCCACGTTTGTAACAACTGGGAAAATTCAGGGACGAAGAGATAGAGGGAAGTAAAGAGAAAAGATACCAGACAGCTTAAAATGGCTTGGCAGAAGGTCAACAACAGAAATGATAAATAACTGTAGAGATCGAAAGTTGTGGAGAGGCATGATCGCAGCCCCGGTACTTGATGATGATGACACAGCTCTTTGTGTTGTTTATTGTTCCTGATGAATGCTTAATAAGCCGGACCGTCGTTCGATGTTGTGTTGTCCATTACTCATGTAAAGCTGTAACCAACCCTTTTTTTCTTCTCTTTAACCAACCAGCTTAACAGTAGCTTCGTATTGTGGTGCACTTTTATGCCTTGACACCCTGGCTCTTTAGTCTCTAGGGACACAGCGAAGAGGTGGAGCAAGTGGTGGGGTGTAACGTACGCTCCTATTAAGGTATGGTTACAGCTTTACAGGAAAAGAATACATCCAAATTCTGACGTTTCGGCCTACATCCGGTCTTCATCAGAGAACGAAAACACTAGTAGTCAATGGAATAAAAATAAACCCTGCTACGTCTAGAATGAGCGAGACAAGGTAGAGTCTAACTAACCTGAACACAGAAGAGGTGGGGAAGGGTTTGTATAGTTTAGGGTCGCCCATTATGGCTCTGACTGCTATAAGTCACTGATCGCTTCCAGCTCTGGTGCCAACATGCATCTTTTCTCAGAAAAAAATAATAATTGGACGAGAAGATTCTGGAAAGATTGGGGACTTGGTTAGTAAAGGAAGCAGAAGAAATAGAAACTTGTTCTGATCGTTTCATTTGATTCCGCAAACCTCTGCGTCTGTAGTTGTCTATCATTACGTCATCATCTCAAGAGTTTGCCGCGAGCGGATTTATAGGACCGGAGAATACAGGCCGCATGTCCAGTGCAGTCGTCGCAAAATTTTCTGGTCTATATTTTTATTTAAACCTTTATATAGAGAAGGGAGAGAAAACGGGAGAAGGGGAAAGTTGGAATACTTCGTTAAAACTTGCAAAATACAGAGAAAGAGATCGCGGACGACAAAGAGAGAAGATATTAGATAGCTTTGTGTTATGGCATGGAAAACAGTCAACGACAGAACTGATACAATGCACTGTTGATAGAGAATTCTAGAAGGACATCATCATTTACGTCAACCTGCATGGCACATGATGATTCTGAAGTTTAAACATTTTTTGTGTGACAAACTTTTGTCATTATTTTTTGTTGTATTGCTTTACTTGACAAACCTTTACACTTGTACGTTTAGACTTTTGTCACCAACAAACTATTCCGTGTACCACTTCAGCATGTTTCCTGATACAATTGCTTCATTTCTCGTGTGGGCACAATGTCTTCGGCAAATAACTCGACATGAGATGGGCAATATTAGTAGCCGAGAATGGGGTTGTATAGAAACGACGTTGCGCCCCTCTCCTCATCTTCTGAAGGTGGTTTTTATAGGGTGCTGGTGTTGGGGGATAAGTGGTAGAATGTTGATGAATGGCGCTGTATATTCGACGAGTAACAGTTAAAACGTGGGGGGGGGCGTTTAAAAACAGTATGGCGCTGTATATGCGACGAGTAACAGTTAAAACGTTGGGGGGGGGGGCGCGTTAAAAACAGTATGGCGCTGTATATGCGACGAGTAACAGTTAAAACGTTGGGGGGGGGGCGTTAAAAACAGTATGGCGCTGTATATGCGACGATTAACAGTTAAAACGTTGGGGAGGGGGGGCGTTAAAAACAGTATGGCGCTGTATATGCGATGAGTAACAGTTAAAACGTTGGGGGATAAGTGGTAGAATGTTGATGAATGGCGCTGTATATGCGACGAGTAACAGTTAAAACGTTGGGGGGGGGGGGGGGCGTTAAAAACAGTATGGCGCTGTTCTAGTAAATGTGAAGGTGTTCAAGCTCAAGATGTGGATTGGGGGCGCTTCTTGTACGTCAGGTTGGGCGGGCCGTTGAAGTTCTAGTTTCGTCTGTCTGTTGTCATGGGGCAGTCGGTCTGTTGTCATGGGGCAGTCGGTCTGTTGTCATGGGGCAGTCGGTCTGTTGTCATGGGGCAGTCGGTCTGTTGTCATGGGGCAGTCGGTCTGTTGTCATGGGGCAGTCGGTCTGTTGTCATGGGGCAGTCGGTCTGTTGTCATGGGGCAGTCGGTCTGTTGTCATGGGGCAGTCGGTCTGTTGTCGTGAGGAAGTCTGTTTGTTGTCAACACCAACAAGATGGACAGCAACACGTCGTCCGAAAAAAGACAGTGGACATTTATAAAGAGTTTATGAGAATATCTATCTATCTATTGACCTTTCGAGCCGTAACCGGCCCATAGGGCGTAGACCAAGATACACCTTCTCCTATATGAATTTTTGTTCTAGCAGTTTTCTTTTAAAATAGAGAATAGGGGAACTATAACACACAGATAACATGATCAAACTAAGAGAGAACTATGCACAACGGATTGCACAGTGAGCCGATACAGGTCAGTCTGATCATTCTTGATAGCAAACACCAACCACATACATACGCTAGACCGGTAAGGAAGTTACATAACAACACTATCGTCTGTGTTAACCGCAGCGCAATTGAAGGAGTTGCATGGCGCGTCTCGACATTTCTAACAACTGTATGTAAACATATCATGAATACAGGTATATTTGTCTCTGTAATTAATCGGTGTGGTAGTGAAAGAATTCATGTTAATTTTTTTGCGATCGTGTCCACCCTTCAGCTTGTGAGGATGATCCTTCACAGAGACGGTGATGTGAATAATTACTTTCACGGGGCGGTATATGCCGACGTAGAAGTGTTTATGAAAGTAAGGAATGGTTAAGTTACCAGTCAAGTCATTGCAAATTCGCAAGGTATTTTAACATGAAACAAACGCGCTGACATTTAGCAGATATTAGATTTTCTCTGGGTGACTGGATGGTATCGAGGCAAGACGCCAGTACCAAGACAGAGAGGTTGTGAGTTCAAATCCCGACTGGACCAGTTGGATAATAAAATAAAGGCTTTAACTAAAAAAAAAAAATGAGTGAGGCTAGAAAATTTACATTTTGTAATTTACATGTTACATTTTTAATTGTAATAATTGCATTTAAACAACCTTCACAAAATATCAATTTTCAAAATGAGTGAAATCAAGTAACTGTAGAAGGTAATGGCGCCTCTCGTCAGCGACCCGCAGATAATGGCTTGCGCCAGGATCGGTGAACCAGAACCATCCAGACCCTACTCCACCTCTTCGCGGTGCCCCAGAAAGAGACTAACCTGTCTAGTCTGGCTAAGCGAGTAGGGATCGAAGAGGGAAGATAACCCGGTACTCAAAAATATCTTGCTGGTCGGATGTGCTGGGCCGGAAGGCGTAAATATGACAGTAGCGCTACTGCAAGCTACAACACAACGTATCTACGCCCACTTAACGTCATTCTAAGGGCGGATGACGATGAGAAGAATTAATTCCTTTAATAGTCATCGGGTGAACGACAGAAAGAAAAAGAAAGAAGTTGCTGCAATTTTTGTATTCGTTAATTCTGTAGGGATGGGTAGTCGTTAATTCTGTCTGTAAGGGTGGATAGTCGTTAATTCTGTAGGGATGAGTAGTCGTTAATTCTGTAGGAATGGGTAGTTGTTAATTATGTCTGTAAGGGTGGATAGTCGTTAATTCTGTAGGGATGAGTAGTCGTTAATTCTGTAGGGATGAGTAGTCGTTAATTCTGTAGGGATGAGTAGTCGTTAATCCTGTAGGGATGAGTAGTCGTTAATTCTGTAGGGATAGATAGTCGTTAATTCTGTAGGGATGGATAGTCGTTAATTCTGTAGGGATGGATAGTCGTTAATTCTGTAGGGATGAGTAGTCGTTAATTCTGTAGGGATGGATGGATAGTCGTTAATTATGTAGGGATGGATAGTCGTTAATTCTGTTTTTAATTCTGTGAGAGATAAACAGAAATATAAAACATGAAATTCTATGGTGGGCTCCTCCCTCCACCAGCCCTCTGGGTACCCCATCCCCTTGTTCACAATGTTGACTCCTACCTGCCCTACGGACTTTTTATCTTTTAACCATTTTTTTTAAGTAGGCACATAAACCCTGGCCATTTGATCCTTCTTCTCCATTTTGTGATTTCAAATTAGTACTTTTTTTTCGTGTTTGATTTTGTATTAATATATGTTATTGTTCACCTGACGAAGTCTTTTGCCGCAACGTCGTAGGCAAAATCTCGCCTCACTACTAGTTTAGCTGCTTGATACAATTTTATGTTTAATTTACGTTATTTCTATAACACTTCTAGGACATAACTAAAGCGCCACTATGTGATTACATAAGCAACTGTGACTGGTTTGCCTACGTAGGTATTTTAATTATTGCTTTTTCTTTGCCTACATATCTGCTTTTTGTATTTACTTTCTCATGTTTGTACTGGCTTGATCCTGTCATCTTTCTGACGTCATAATTTCCTTCCGATGCGAGATCTTCAAGTTAGCTGTCTACATCCTTCCAGTGTGGCTTTGCTTCTGTTTTTTTTGGAGCTGGTCTTCTAGTGCGTTATTTCTTCACTTCACAAGTATTCCTCAGTATTCCTTGTTACCTAATATTTATTTCTTCACTTCACAAGTATTCCTCAGTATTCCTTGTTACCTAATATTTATTTCTTCACTTCACAAGTATTCCTCAGTATTCCTTGTTACCTAATATTTATTTCTTCACTTCACAAGTATTCATTGTTACCTAATATTTATTTCTTCACTTCACACGTATTCCTCAGTATTCCTTGTTACCTAATATTTATTTCTTCACTTCACATGTATTCCTCAGTATTCCTTGTTATCTAATATTTATTTCTTCACTTCACATGTATTCCTCAGTATTCCTTGTTATCTAATATTTAGTTCTTCACTTCACAAGCATTCCTCAGTATTCCTTGTTACCTAATATTTAGTTCTTCACTTCACAAGAATTCCTCAGTATTCCTTGTTACCTATAGCTTGTTTCATAAGTCGTGCCCAACTTTAAAAATCAATATCTTTTAACCCGCTTTTTGTATTTTTTTCAAAATTTGCATGTATAGTTATAATGATTAGAACCCAACAGGGAATTAATTTCATTAAAAACAAACATTTGGTTATTATTATTGCTTATTTGATTTATATAAACTTATAACGACCCATTGATGTAGTCAAAACTTAGTGTTTACAGTATTTAAGTTAAAAATAGCGATTACAAATCTATACACGCTCAAATTTACGATTTTGCACGCTTTCCGCGTGAGTAATCTGACACAATTAGACACTTGTAGTAAACACGAGACATTGTGTGTTCCATTTCCGTTAATTCAGCGGCGTAGCGTGGAACAATAACATTTATCATGAGTCTTAAAATGAAATTCTGCAGTTTACAAAACATCGCAATAAAAATGTATGACTATTTTTGCAAAGAGGCTAAACGAGGAAGATTATTTCATTCTTTAGAAAACCCTGAGAATAGGACAAGACACATTTTGGATTTATCTAAACGGTCATTTAATCGCTGGATTCAAGCACGTGACCGTCAATGTTCCAAATATACAAAATCACAAGGAAGAGCAAAAATGTTGGATAATTTCGACAGTGAACTTATTAGAAGTGAAATTCGAAAAATGTTGGGTATGAATGAAACTGTTACAATAAGAAAATTAAAAGTATCGCTGAAAAAGAACAACAGTATTGAAATATCAAAGTCTACATTATGGAGGAATGTGAGAGCTGCAGGCTTTACATTCAGAAAGTATTCCAATGGACGAAACATCATCTGTGAGAAGCCACATATAGTAGTCATGAGAAGCAAGTACTTACGTGAAGTAAAAGAGGTGCGCAAGCAAGGTTATGATATTGTGTACTTGGATGAAACATGGATCAATGCTCACCACACTAACCAAAGGGAATGGCAGTCATCAGATGGAAAGATTAAGAGATTAATACCTAGCAGCAAAGGACAGCGCTTGATAATTGCTCATGCAGGTAGTCGACAACATGGACTAATACAGAATGCAGAGCTCATTTTTCTTTCAAAATCCATAGACAATCGGGATTATCACTCTGAGATGAATGGTCACATATTTAAACATTGGATTGAAAATTCTGTTCTCCCAGCACTAGATCGACCATCTTGCATGGACAATGCAGCGTATCACAACATTGTTGCACTTGAAGATAAAGTCCCGACGTCATCCAGTACAAAAGATGCTATTAAGATATGGCTCACAAAGGAGCACATACAATTAATAACATGTACTTAAAACCTGAATTACTATCTCTAGTAAAGCAAAAACAGAGGACAAAGATTTTTCAAATAGATAAGATTATCCAAGAGCACGGTCATATAAGTTTGAGGCTGCCACCTTACCATGTTCATTTAAATCCAATAGAACTAATCTGGGCAAAATTAAAAGGACAAGTGGCAGATGAAAATACAACATTCAAAATATGCGATGTAAAGACTCTTGCTAATCTCGCTTTATTAAATATAGACAAAGATTATTGGGCTAAATGTGAAGACCACATCTTAAAACAGGAAGAGGAATATTGGAAAAATGATGGTTTGTGGAATGTTCAACCCCAAAACAGTTATTAATCTTTTAGACTCGTCTGATTCAGAATGAAAGTATATAGCCCCCACAATGTTGGCCCTATATTACCTTAAATTATTTCAACAAACGGTCCTTTTCAGGACCACACAACTATGAAAATTGGACATACAGGTATACCTTGATATTATTATCGTCCGTCCTCGAACTGAGCAGACAATAATTCTCCTGGTGTTTTGTTTTATCCAGTTATTTACCCATTACGGCCACGCCTTTACCTAGTGAAAATTAATCATAGACCAGCAACTACGGTAATTTCTATTATTTAGGGGTTCACAATTTACAGTTTTGACAAACATCAAAGAAATTCGGCGCTTTAAGAAAACTGCAGCTGCAAGATATTTGTTAAATATACATTTAAAGGGTCTTTTGCATTCTAATAACATTTGGAAAATTTCAAAAGTATTTAACAAACGGTTAAAGAGTAATAGCGTTTTGAAGTTGGGCATATGTTTTGAAACGAGCTATAATATTTATTTCTTCACTTCACAAGTATTCCTCAGTATTCCATGTTATCTAATATTTAGTTCTTCACTTCACTAGCACTCCTCAGTATTCCTTGTTACCTAATATTTATTTATTTATTCACTTCACATGTATTCCTGAGTATTCCTTGTCGCCTAATATTTATTTCTTTACTTCACAACTATTCCCTGTCGCCTAAGATTTATTGTTTCACTTCATAAAGTATTTATTGTTGCCTTTTATCCGCACACCTCTATTATATACTCAAGATTAAAATACCTCACTTATGTCTCTAATTTCTTTTGCTTTTTATTTTATTGCGTCCACGGAGATGCCATGTTGTTTTGTTTGGTTTTCGTATCTTGACCACAGAGGTAACTTTGACCTGTTTTGAATATCCACGACAGGTAAACTCAGTGGATACCTGTCCGTTCTGGTGGTGCAGGAAATGAAGAGGCTGACAGCTTAGCTAAAACATGCACATATAAAGACGAGTTTCAAGACAGTGATGAAAGAATCATATATAAAGACGAGTTTCAAGACAGTGATGAAAGAATCATATATAAAGACGAGTTTCAAGACAGTGATGAAAGAATCATATATAAAGACGAGTTTCAAGACAGTGATGAAAGAATCATATATAAAGACGAGTTTCAAGACAGTGATGAAAGAATCATATATAAAGACGAGTTTCAAGACAGTGATGAAAGAATCATATATAAAGACGAGTTTCAAGACAGAGATTAAATAATCATATATAAAGACGAGTTTCAAGACAGAGATGAAAGAATCATATATAAAGACGAGTTTCAAGACAGTGATGAAAGAATCATATATAAAGACGAGTTTCAAGACAGTGATGAAAGACACAGTTGTATAATAATTATGATGACTTCAATTAATAACTGAATTAATGGAGAGATAACTCTCTCTTTCCCTCTCCCTTCCTCCACAAAATGCTGATCCTGGGAATCTCAACGCAGGAAATGCTGATATATTCCTGTGCCATAACAAAGCTCTCACCGACTGATGTCATTGCCCGTAGCTCAAATGTCTACCCAGAACTAACACTCAAATGTGTCCCTGTACCCGCACAAACAAGACAGGGACTGTTTCATAAATTATCAAATTTCAAAGATAGACATCAATACAAGCTTTACTTAAATCGTCAAAGAATGTTCTGTATGAAATGTTGTTCGTATCTCCTTGACCCACCCTCCAAGCTGTAGCAACGTGCAGTTACAGACCGGTTTTGTGTTTGTGATCGAATGATAGCTTCCAGAGTCTGGTGTTTACGTTAGCAGTTTATTTTATTTTATTTTATCTTCTCTGTTATTCTCATTTACCATGAATAACAGATACGGCCTTGGCTCACAGCCGCGTAGTTAGAAACGGGGTATGAGGTGATACCCGGCTGAATTTTCAGCCGTGAAGCTCTGGTCACATCTGTATATCTCAGATCACAGATAACTCGCTAGTCTAAGCTATAAGTTTTTTTTTTTTTTTTTTTTTTTTGCGCTTTCAAACTAAACGTTTCAGTTTCATATCAGTGACGGATTTAGTTGTGTGTGTGGTCCTGGAGCAAAATAAACTGTGCTCTCTATAACAACAATCCCAGGGACTGGGTGGTCTAGAGGTAAGGCGTCAGCCTCTTGACAAGAAGGTCCCGGGATCGATTCCCACAATGGTCGGTGATAATTTAAAAATAAAAGTAAATTCGTGGTTTCTTCGTGGCTCTAACCTGGTTTCTGGGTAGTGAGATCCGATGTCTGGCCCTTTCTGGGTAGTGAGATCCGATGTCTGGCCCTTTCTGGGTAGTGAGATCCGATGTCTGGCCCTCTCTGGGTAGTGAGATCCGATGTCTGGCCCTCTCTGGGTAGTGAGATCCGATATCTGGCCCTCTCTGGCTAGTGAGATCCGATGTCTGGCCCTCTCTGGGTAGTAAGATCCGATGTCTGGCCCTCTCTGGGTAGTAAGATCCGATGTCTGGCCCTCTCTGGGTAGTGAGATCCGATGTCTGGCCCTCTCTAGCTAGTGAGATCCGATGTCTGGCCCTCTCTGGCTAGTGAGATCCGATATCTGGCCCTCTCTGGCTAGTGAGATCCGATGTCTGGCCCTCTCTGCGTTGTAAGATCCGATGTCTGGCCCTCTCTGGCTAGTGAGATCCGATGTCTTGCCCTCTCTGGGTAGTAAGATCCGATGTCTGGCCCTCTCTGGCTAGTGAGATCCGATGTCTGGCCCTCTCTGGGTAGTAAGATCCGATGTCTGGCCCTCTCTGGTTAGTAAGATCCGATGTTTGGCCCTCTCTGGCTAGTGAGATCCGATGTCTGACCCTCTCTGGCTAGTGAGATCCGATGTTTGGCCCTCTCTGGCTAGTGAGATCCGATGTCTGGCCCTCTCTATGTAGTACGATCCGATGTCTGGCCCTCTCTGGAAAGTGAGATCCCATGTCTGGCCTTCTCGGATAACGACAAAGGACAGGAGGTCCCGTGTACACTATGTGCACGTCAAAGAACCCTTGACAGATGGATATCTAAGATAGTATGCCAAAAATGGCCGTTCTCCGGGCAAAATTAATAGGACAAATTCTACCCCAAAGTTTTTTTTTTTTGCCTTCGCCAGCTTTCTCTTCTAGCAAAGTCTCTGGAGACTAGGAACTGAATTTTGCGTGTTAAACCGTTTTCACTGGTAGTCGTGTGCACAGGTGTCCCTCACCGCACAGGCAGAACTTCGTCTTCTGAGGTTTCCAAAACGTTTAAACTCTCGACGATAAAAATATGAGAGTACTTCTCAAGTTGAAGAATACCTGCATGTATGGCGGGAGCACGCGGCTGCCAGTATGAAAAGTGATATTCACGAAAAATTGGATCCCACGGGACTTCGCTAAAGATGTAAAGTTTGTGTGCGCAAACAAACAAACAACATAACAAACCTGACCGTCTTCGGTTCGCTCACCCAGCAACTGAAGATTTGCTCCAGCCAGTTTCTCTTGAAAAAAGCTCGCTTTGTGTGATACTGTCTGATGAATGGTCTGACTGTCAATGGGGAATGCTGTCAAGGTTATGTTGTCAATGGTGATGCTGTCTAGAGTGATGTTGTCTAGGTGATGCTGTCTAGAGTGATGTTGTCTAGGTGATGCTGTCTATGTGGTCCTGTATAATTGATGCTGTCAAGGTGATGCTGTCAAGGTTATGTTGTCAATGGTGATGCTGTCTAGAGTGATGCTGTCCAGAATGATGTTGTCTATGTGATGCTGTCTAGGTGGTGCTGTTTACAATGATGTTGCCTAGAAGGACGCTGTCTAGGGTGGTGCTGTCTTGGTGATTTTGTCTTATGGTAACCGTAGAAATACACAAACCATTTGATTTTTTTTTTTTTTCAGTATGAGCCAGCACTTGAATACGAACTAATTTTTTAAAAAATAATTTATCCTCACTTTTATTTGTTGCTGCATATCACATTTATCATTCTTCTTAAGTATCTCATATCTGTTGTTACTTTCTGTTCTTTTCTTCTTTGATGTTAATGTCTAAGGTTGGCATGTACAGCGAACCCCTAATGTCAATTCCAGTCCATAAATATTCCGATCTTCATGAATATTGGGACGCATACCACCGCCATATTCTCCATCCGCTGCAATGCATGACGGACACTGTCTACGCTCTTGTGCACGTGACACACTTAACATGACTGGATCATGAAAAAAGACGTAACGATAACTCCCCACGTATCTTGTATGTGTGTTCAATGTTATCTCATCATCATCATCATCATCATCGAGTGCCATCACAGCAACGAAGCTTGGCTACCATTGAGCGCCATTCTGCTCTGTCTCTTGCTCTGATGGTGCAGGTTGTCATAGACTGGTTTGTCCATCTTTTGATGTTACTCGTCCATGTTAGTCTTGGTCTGCATCTGCCTCTTTTACCTTGTATTTTCCCCTCCAGGATTACTTTTAGTAGGCTGTTGTGTCTTTTAACATGGCCCAAAAATCGCATTTGTCTTGTGTAAATTGTGTTTAGTAGTTCTCTTTTCATTTTTAGTTGTTTTAAAACTTCATCGTTTGTTTTCTTTTCCTTCCATCCAATTCTACCTATTCTTCTATATATCCACATTTCAAAGGCTTCAATTCTCTGTTCTGTTTTCTTGTCTAATGTCCATGTTTCTGCACAATAGGAATGTTGAGAAGACATAACATTTTGCTATTCTTAGTTTTAGCCCTGGTGTAATTTATTTTGATGTTAGTATATTTTTCATGAAATTAAAATTTCTTTTTATAATTCCTGTTTGTTTTAACTAGATTTGAACTTATTCCTGTTTGTTTTAACTAGATTTGAACTTATTCCATGTTAACTAGATTTGAACTTATTCCATGTTAACTAGATTTGAACTTATTCCATGTTAACTAGATTTGAACTTATTCCATGTTAACTAGATTTGAACTTATTCCATGTTAACTAGATTTGAACTTATTCCATGTTAACTAGATTTGAACTTATTCCATGTTAACTAGATCGCCTCAATAAGATGGTTGTACATATTTCAACAGAAAACGGGACATGTTTGGCTTCCCAACAAAATGTATCGATTAAGACACTCAGACTTCCGAACGAGTGTCTCTATAGGACATAATTTCATTAGTAAACTTGCAGTGCGGGTTTGCCAAACCCACAGTAATGTACGGCCTCAGACATATCGAGGGGATACTAAAGTTTAGGATAAGTTAGAGTCTAACTGGTGTTCTTCGGGCAGTTTGGTGCTGAAACTTTAGTTCTCTAACTTATTTCAGAAACGTAATCTATGTACAAATTAAAAGACGATTAGAGGCCACAGAGTTGGGATTTCTCAGAAGAATGTTGAAAGTTCCCTGGACAGCTAAAAAGACCAATGAGGAAGTTCTCAAAGAGGCCAACACAAAAAGGGAGCTCTTAAAAATCATCAGAAAGAAGCAATCAACATTTTTCGGGCACAACATGAGAAGAGGACAGTTGGAATACTTGGTTACAACTGGCAAAATAAAAGGAAAGAGAGATCGCGGGCGACAAAGAGAGAAAATACTGGATAGCTTGGTGTCATGGCATGGAAAACAGCCAACAACAGAACTGATACGATGCACTGTAGATAGAAGATTGTGGAAGGACATGATCACCTACGCCAACCGGTATGGCACATGATGATGATGATGAATCTATGTACTTTAGTTCTCTAACTTATTTCAGAATCGTAATCTATGTACTTTAGTTCTCTAACTTATTTCAGAATCGTAAGTTCTCTAACTTATTTCAGAATCGTAAATCTATGTACTTTAGTTCTCTAACTTATTTCAGTATGGTAAATCTATGTACTTTAGTTCTCTAACTTATTTCAGAATCGTAAATCTATGTACTTTAGTTCTCTAACTTATTTCAGAATCGTAATCTATGTACTTTAGTTCTCTAACTTATTTCAGAATCGTAAATCTATGTACTTTAGTTCTCTAACTTATTTCAGAATCGTAATCTATGTACTTTAGTTCTGTAACTTATTTCAGAATCATAATCTATGTACTTTAGTTCTCTAACTTATTTCAGAATCGTAATCTATGTATTTTAGTTCTCTAACTTATTTCAGAATCGTACATCTATGTACTTTAGTTCTCTAACTTATTTCAGAATCGTAATCTGTGTACTTTAGTTCTCTAACTTATTTCAGAATCGTAAGTTCTCTAACTTATTTCAGAATCGTAAATCTATGTACTTTAGTTCTCTAACTTATTTCAGAATCGTAATCTATGTACTTTAGTTCTCTAACTTATTTCAGAATCGTAAATCTATGTACTTTAGTTCTCTAACTTATTTCAGAATCGTAATCTATGTACTTTAGTTCTGTAACTTATTTCAGAATCATAATCTATGTACTTTAGTTCTCTAGCTTATTTCAGAATCGTAATCTATGTTTTTTAGTTCTCTAACTTATTTCAGAATCGTAAATCTATGTACTTTAGTTCTCTAACTTATTTCAGAATCGTAATCTATGTACTTTAGTTCTGTAACTTATTTCAGAATCATAATCTATGTACTTTAGTTCTCTAACTTATTTCAGAATCGTAATCTATGTACTTTAGTTCTGTAACTTATTTTAGAATCGTAATCAATGTTCTTTAGTTCTCTAACTTATTTCAGAATCGTAATCTATGTACTTTAGTTCTCTAACTTTTTTCAGAATCGTAATCTATGTACTTTAGTTATGTAACTTATTTCAGAATCGTAATCTATGTACTTTAGTTCTGTGACTTATTTCAGAATCGTAATCTATGTACTTTAGTTCTGTAACTTATTTCAGAAACGTAATCTATGAAATGATACAACTTTAGAAAGGACGTGAAATCCACACATAATGTGGTTAATTTTGTAAATTACGTTGTAAATCATTTAATCAATCATTCATTCAATCAATAAGTCAATCACTCATTCAATCACTTATTCAATCATTCAGTCGCTCATTCACCGAATAATGCAATCGCTCATTCGGTCACACATTCAATCAATCACTCAATTACTCATTCAATTAATCCTTGTAATCACTCATTAAATCAATCAGTGTAATCTCTCAGTACACAATCATCATCATCATGTGCCATCTCCGCAACGAAGGTTAGCTATCATGGAGCGCCATTCTGCTCTGTCTCTTGCTTTGATTGTGCAGGTTGTCATAGGCTGACTTGTCCATCTTTTCATGTTACTTGTCCATCTTTTCATGTTACTTGTCCATGTTAGTCTTGGTCTGCATCTGCCTCTTTTACCTTGTATTTTCCCTTCCATATTACTTTTAGTAGGCTGTTGTGTCTTTTAACATGTCCCAAAAATCGCATTTGTTTTGTTTGAATTGTGTTTAGTAGTTTTCTTTTCATTTTTAGTTGTTTTAAGACTTCATCGTTTGTTTTGACCTCATCAAGGCCAGCTCCTTGTCGTGGGATGGGGCTTAACAGTCACCAGGGACTGAAAACCAAGACTGGCCAGGCCTTCCTACACCCGTGCAAGACCACAGTCTGCTCTAGCAATTTTAAGTGCTGAAGTCGGAGGCAACCAGCCAAAAGGCGCACTACAAAAATCAGGATGCCACGCACTCACGCCAATGGGAAGCATGCCTATAACTGCAAATCGATATGGCACTCGCCCTGTGATGGACACTCAGGCAGGTGCAGCGCCGGGCCCTCAGCCTCGAAAGGGCCCAACCTATATTACTGGATGTCCTTCTCAATCGCTCTGTGGAGTCAGGGGCGAGAGAATAGAGTTACTGGCCAACCCAAAATAAGACCACTCAAAATAATGCACTGGAATGCTGAAGGCATCAACAGCAAAAGAGATGGGTACAGTAAAAAGATAGAATTAGAAAATATCCTGCATGAAGAACAAGTAAGCATATGCTGTTTGCAGGAAACCCATCTAAACAACGACATAGCCTTGAAGATTAGGGATACCAGTGCTACCGATCTGACAGGAAAAACAGACAAAAGGGCGGAATACTGACTCTTGTAAGGAACAACATTAATGCATGTCAGATTGAAGTGTATATGGATGGGGCGGAATATCAAATACTGCACCTCAGGACAGGAAATACAGACTTCCATCTACTAAACTACTACTGTCCGAGTGACCGCCCACTAGCACTAGACACAATTACATTAAAAGAAAGAATAATTGTATGTGGAGACTTTAACAGCCATTCACAGAGCTGGGGCTATGAAGATATGGACAAGAGAGGTGAAGAACTTGAAAATTGGCAGGATGACAATGGGCTTATACTATTAAACCAGGCAACAGATCCACCAACATTCTATTCCAGATCATGGCATACCACATCTACACCAGACCTTGCTTTCCATTCACCAGACCTGGATTGGAATATCACACGTATTGTTGGGAAACAACTTGGAGGCAGCGACCACCGACCTGTCTTTTTAGTGGTGCAAAACGAGGCCGTCAGGGAGAGCAGCACTCTCTCCAGATGGAATTACAAAAAGGCAGACTGGAAAATGTATCAACATTACACCAGTGTACTGACTAAAGATCTAAATACAGACAGAGACATCAACAAAATAGTTGATGAATTCAGTAGACTAATAATACAAGCTGCCAGTGAAACAATACCCAGAGGGGCACGGAAACACTACAAACCATACTGGAATAGTGAACTAGAGCAACTGCACAATGACATGGAAACATCTCGAAAACAAGCAGAAAATAACCCCTGCCAGGAACACCACAATAACTATCAGCATGCTAAAGCCAAATTTCAATGGGCTAAACTACAAGCCAGACGGAGAAGTTGGAAAGAGAAAACAGAGTACATGAATCTAGAACGAGACACAAGAAAAGTGTGGAAGCTTGTAAAACAGCTGAATGATGAGGGTACAGAAGGGAACACAAAAATTACACTGAAGAAGGATGGAAACATTCTAACAGGTAAACATGCAGCAAATCACTTTGCAGACTCCTTTGCAAATGACAACAATATTGAAATTAGCCTAGAGAAACGTCAAGAGACCCGTCTAAAACAACAAAATGCAAGACAAGAAGAGACTGCACATGAAGTCATGGAAATACCCATTACACAAAGAGAGCTAGAGCTGGCAATATCCAAATTAAAAATGAAAAAGTCACCAGGTAGTGATGGAGTGTCTAATGAAATGATTAAGAACTTGGGAACTGCAGCTAAAGCAAAACTACTGCAGATCTACAACATTTGCTGGATCACAGGTAAAGTGCCACAGGCATGGAGAGAAGCAATTATGATACCATTACTAAAGCCAGGAAAAGATGGTTCAATGACATCCAGCTATAGACCAATCAGCCTTACAAGCTGTTTGTGTAAAACAATGGAACGTATAATCAATCTCAGACTGCAGTGGTACCTGGAAAGTGAAAATCTCCTTGTCCCACAACAAGCAGGCTTTAGACAGTGTTACTCTACCGAAGATCAGGCAACCTATCTTTCCCAGGAAATTGAGGATGCGTTTCAAGAAAAGAAACTGGTACTAGCAGCATGGATAGACCTAAAGAAAGCATTTGATAAGGTATGGAAGGAAGGGCTTTTGAAGAAACTGAGAAATTATGGAGTAAATGGCAGGATGTACAAATGGGTCAAAGCATACCTGCATAACAGGAGAGCCAGAGTGCAACTGGATGGTCTTAAGAGTAAGAAGGTCTTACTGCGCCAGGGCGTTCCACAGGGAGGGGTACTATCTCCAACACTTTTCTGATCTACATCAATGACCTAGTTACTGAACTACCACATGGTATCAAAGTGGCAATGTATGCAGATGACTTGGTAATGTGGTGCACAGAGGAGTATGCAACAGTGGCCTCCAAATTGTTACAAAGAGCTATGAATGCACTGAATTCATGGACAAATAGATGGTGTATCAGCATCAATACAGACAAATGCAGTACTACACTTTTCACTCTTTCCCCAAAACAAAAAGCAGGAGCCATCTATATAAACAATGAGCCTGTGAAAGAAGACATACAGGCTACGTATCTCGGAGTTACATTTGATAACAAACTATCTTGGAAACAGCAGATAAATAAGGCAACCCAAAAAGCAAGGAGAAAATTGGCTATTCTAAGAAAGCTGTGTGGAACTACGTGGGGTGCGAGTGGGAAAATACTCAGTAAAGTTTACCAACAGAGTATACGCCCACATTTAGAATATGGATCATCTGCATGGTGTTCAGCATCAAACACCACACTTCAAGAACTGGATAAAGTACAAAACCAGGCACTTAGGGTCATCACAGGAGCAATGAAATCAACACCAATATTAGAGATGGAGAAATTGTGGAGGATACCAGCACTGAGAGAACGGAGGGACACAAAGGTGCTGATACAGGCAGAAAATTTGCTTGCATGCCGAGACATCCAATGAAGGACCGATTCCAAAATCTTGCATTGGGACGACTTAAGAGAAGCAGTTTATCCACCAAGCCAAGCGTATTAGTAGACAAACACCAGACATGCCAAGAGTTGTTAACCCCCTACTGCCCATACCAGAACAGACTCCCTGGACAGAGGAATCTGGATTATCAGTTCAAATACGGACAGAAGTGAAAGGAATAGTTGATAAAGAGGAACAGAATAGTCTACAGCGAAAAACAATAACTCTCAGTTTCCTGGATGAAGAATACCCACAAGACCTATGGATTCGTGTGTATACAGATGGATCAGCACAGAATGCAGTAAAAAATGGGGGAGCAGGTGCATATATAGAACACCCAAATAACACTAGGGATATGAATAAAATAGCAACAGGGAAATATTGTCACAATTATGATGCAGAAATACAAGCAATAAAGTTAGCAATAGAAAAACTGCTGAACATTAATCTTAGCCCGCAGCCTGTAGTGTTTTTGACAGATGCAAGATCAGTACTCCAGGCACTACAATCCAGAAAATTACCACATCTGCAGACCTTATTGACTGAACTCTGCAAGCACCACAGGGTTGCCCTGCAGTGGATCCCATCTCACTGTGGAATACCAGGAAATGAGAAAGCAGATCAGTTGGCAAAGGAAGGTTCAACAGGCACACAACTAGATACACCTGTTACATACCATCATAAGAAACAGATAATCAAATCAATCAGAGGACCACAAGCCCCAAATCAGGATGCCTTTTATAATATGAATAGATATGAACAAGTTATCATTATACGTCTCAGAACAGGACACAATCGACTCCATAGTCACATGTATACAAAATTCAAGATCGGCACCTCAACTACTTGTACATGTGGACAGGCGCCCCAGACTGCTGAACACATACTTCAAGACTGCACTGAATATAGTAGACTGAGGAAAATCCATTGGCCCATAGATACAACACTACAGACAAAACTATATGGGCCACTGCAAGAATTACAAAAGACAGTAACATTTATACAGGAAACGACATTGCAGATATAGACAATGCTTCAGGCGAACGAAAGATAGATAGATAGATCGTTTGTTTTCTTTTCCTTCCATCCAATTCTACCTTTTCTTCTATATATCCACATTTCAATGGCTTCGATTTTCTGTTCTGTTTTCTTGTCTAATGTCCATGTTTCTGCACCATATAGGAATATTGAGAAGATGTAACATTTTGCTATTCTTAGTAGAACAAAGTAGAGGAAAAATATCAAAACGTGACATATTTGTCTTGCCCTGTCACAAGCTGTAGATGTAGATAGAACATATCAGTTTTCAAATGAGTCAAACAAGACCAACGAGAAAGTTCTCAAAGAGGCCAACACAAAAAGGGAACTCCAAAGAAACATCAGAAAGAAATAATCAACATTTTTGGAGCACATCACGAGAAGAAAAACGTTGGAATACTTGGTTACAACTGGCAAAATAGAGGGAAAGAGATCTCTGAGAAGAGAGACGATACTCGATAGCTTCAAGTCATGGCACGGAAAACAGTCAACATCAAAATGGATACGACGTATTTGGATAGAGAATTATGGATGGAGAATATCGCCTACGTTAACTGGTGTGGTACATGATGATGATGATGAAAAGCAGAAGAAAATGTTCTCGAAATATCTTCACTTACAAACTGTTACACACTTGTATGGTCAGAACTAAAAACCCAACGTTAGGTACAGATGAACAGCTGTGTCTTAAATAAAGTCACGGACGAATAAATGATCTGGGTAAGTAAAGCGGCACGGGCGTAATACCGACCACATTACCCAAAAATTATGTGATGAAGGTCTGTAAAATTTATGGTCACTAACACCATAATCCCTATACGCCACTTGGCGTGATGGGGGTACTTTATTTTCTTTATTTTATTTTATTATTATTATTTTTTAAACGAATAAATGAACACCATCCATTTCAAATATCTTCTTCTTTTTCCCTTCCTCGTTTGCCTTTCAGCGTCGAGGGGAGATATAATATGTGGTCTTCTGCTCGTCTGTTCGCCTCTGCTGCTGTTATGTTTCCTTGTGTTTCTAATTTTCCATCGATCCATCTTTTTCGCGGTCAACCCTTGAGTCTGATGTTTTCGCAACGTTTATTGAAGGCTCGTTGTGTTGTGTTTTGTCCACTCTGCCTTGTCACATGGTCTAACCATTTTATCTGTTTTTTCTTTATATATATATATATATATATATATATATATATATATATATATATATATATATATATATATATATATTCTGTGGCAAGGGCTATTCCTAGCTTTTTTTCTCAGTTCTTCATTTCTGATCTTATCTCTCAGACTGTTTCCTGTCATTCGTCTAACACATTTCATCTCTGTAGAGGTTATTTTTCTTATTGTTCTTGCACGTAGAGTCCAGGACTGGCATTGTTAGCTCAACATTGGGATGAAGATTGTATTGTACAGTGCCTGTTTTGCCTCTAGAGTTATCTCCTTGTTGGACAATAATGGTGATAGCTATCCAATGATACGACAATCTTTGTTGTGTCTTGAGTCTTAGCTTTCAGTATCACATGTTGTGAATATTTCGTTGTTCGTGTGTTTGTCAAGATTAGATAAAGCGGCTGCGGGAAAGTCTTGAAAGTAATAAATAGTGTGAACTATGGCTGAGCTAACCATGCATGCGAATTCTAGACACGGGAGATTGCGCGGCAAAAATTCAAGGCGTCTGAACGATGTTTTTTTTTTTTTTTTTTTTTTTAAAGTAATAATAAGCGCTGCTTCATTGTAGAAGAAAGATGTTTTTATAGCTTGTTAATGGCTGTTGTGGTCGAACGCTTTAGTCTGATGTAGAATTGGTCCTGCAACATGCCTAGGCCTTCTCATGTACCTGTCTATAGTTCCTGCTGTTTTACACAGCGCTATGGTACGCGAACTGATGGATGACATTGCCATGCCACATGATATAGCGTTTGACATTGCCATACCACATTAACAAACCGATGACATTGCCGTGCCACATTAACAAACCGATGACATTTCCATGTCACATTAATGAACGGATGATATTGTCATGTCACATTAATGAACGGATGACATTGCCATGCCACATTAACAAACGGATGACATTGCCATGTCACATTAATGAACGGATGACATTGTCATGTCACATTAATGAACGGATGACATTGCCATGTCACATTAATGAACGGATGACATTGTCGTGTCACATTAATGAACGGATGACATTGCCATGTCACATTAATGAACGGATGACATTGTCATGTCACATTAACAAACCGGTGACATTGCCATGCCACATTAACAAACCGATGGCATTGTCATGCCACATTAATGAACGGATGACATTGTCATGTCACATTGATGAACGGATGATATTGTCATGTCACATTGATGAACGGATGACATTGTCATGTCACATTGATGACCGGACGACTTTGACATGCCACATTAACAAGCGTATGACATTGCCATGCCAGATGAACTAACGGATCTTGGATGAGAAAGTGAGGCAAACCTCACGTAAAGGGATTCACACCCCACCCACGTCTCGTTGAATCATTTAATGGCTGTAATTTCACCCACAAAATTACACCACGCAGAAGCGATGAAATCCCCCCCCCCACCACCCCCACCCCCACACGACAACACAATCAGCTTGTTCGGCAAACAACACGTCCAGGATATTCTCATTTCGCCGAATCGCATTAACCTCACCAGCCATCGCCGAACCATATCTGACAGAGAACATATCTACATCTATTTCACGACTAGTTAATGACCGCCGGTTGATGAAGTGGGATAATCGCTGGGTGAACGCAAAAAAAAAAATAATAAAATAAAATAAAACCCGTTTTCTTTTTCTTCAGACCTTTTGTCTTTTCTCCGGGGACTGAGTGGTCTAGAAGTAAGACTTCAGCCTTTACACAGAAAGGTCCCGCGTTCAATCCCCATCACAGACGGTGAGAAGATTTCAAAAATCGAACCCGTGGTTTCTTTGTGGCTTTACCCTCCACTGGTCTATGGGAAGTGAGATCCGATATCTAGCCCTCTCTGGGAAGTGAGAGCCGATGTCTAGCCCTCTCTGGGAAGTGAGATTCGATGTCTAGCCCTCTCTATTGGAAGTGAGATTCGATGTCTAGCTCTCTCTGGGAAGTGAGATCCGATATCTAGCCCTCTCTGGGAAGTGAGTTTCGATGTCTAGCCCTCTCTGGGAAGTGAGATTCGATGTCTAGTCCTCTCTGGGAAGTGAGATTCGATGTCTAACTCTCTCTGGGAAGTGAGATTCGATGTCTAGCTCTCTCTGGGAAGTGAGATTCGATGTCTAGCCCTCTCTGGGAAGTGAGATTCGATGTCTAGCCCTCTCTGGGAAGTGAGATTCGATGTCTAGCCCTCTCTGGGAAGTGAGTTTCGATGTCTAACCCTCTCTGGAAAGTGAGATCCGTTATCTAGCCCTCTCTCTGGGAAGTGAGATTCGATGTCTAGCCCTTTCTGGGAAGTGAGATTCGATGTCTAGCCCTCTCTGGGAAGTGAGATTCGATGTCTAGCCCTCTCTGGGAAGTGAGATTCGATGTCTAGCCTTCTCTGGAAAGTGAGATTTGATGTCTAGCCCTCTCTGGGAAGTGAGATTCGATGTCTAGCCGTCTCTGGGAAGTGAGGTTCGATGTCTAGCCCTCTCTGGGAAGTGAGATTCGATGTCTAGCCCTCTCTGGGAAGTGAGTTTCGATGTCTAGCCTCCTAAAAATGGCGAAAAGCAGGAGGTCCCATGTGCGCTAGCGCACGATAAAGAATTAATGGCAGTTTAAAGTCGAAAAAAGAGTAAGGAAAAAAATGGCCGCTGTCCATGCAAAAATTGTTCAGGAAATCTAACTATTCATGCCGAGGATGTGTCGGGCCGAAAGGTTCAGATATGGTGGCTTTGCTGGAAACTAGCGACACAACGCATAAGCGACTATTTAACGTTTGGGCGATATGAAGATGAAGAAGATTATTTGTGGCTAAAACTATAGCGTCCCTAGCATGACTGATATTAGTAAGTAAAAGTAAAGAGCCCCGTCACGCCAAATGGCGTATAGAGAATATGGTGTTAGTGACCATACTTTTACAGAACTTCGGCACATGATTTTTGGGGTAATGTGGTCGGTATTACGCCCGTGCCGCTCTACTTTCCCAGGAAAAAATACGGTACCCATTTACAACTGGGTGAACCGGAAGCCGTCGGTTGAGATCGAACCATACCCATAGTCCTTTGTAGTCCAGTTCACTAACCACTGAGCTATCGCGGCTCCCAACTGATATTAGTAGTAAGTAAAAAAAGACACACGTCACGCCAAGTGACGTATAGGGAATATGGTGTTAGTGACCATACTTTTTACAGAACTTCGGCACATGATTTTTAGGGTATTGTGGTGGGTATTACGCCCATGACTCTTTATTTTCCCAGAAAAAAAAAATCCGGTATCATATAAGGCTGGGTGAACCCGGAAGCCGTCGACCAGGATCGAACCCGACCTCTAGTCCTTTTAATATTTGTAGGGTCCAGGCAAAAAAAAAATGAATTTTTTGCGAAGATGCTGTAAAGCTAATTGTAAGGAGAAATGAAAAACAATTATATATTTAACAAAAAAAGAAATAGAAACCTGATGGTTAAATCTTTACGTAATAAACGGACGACACAAATTAGAAGGATGTTTCGGCTTAATAGGCCTTCAGTACACAGGGAAGACATTTTATTTCTATTTATGTTTCTCATTCTAGTTAGAAATTATTTTTTGTATTATTTATTTTTTTAAATTTTAAATACTCCATTATTTATGTGTGCTTTGTATGTTAGTTCCTGCTGAAGGCCTATTGAGCCGAAACGCCGTTCTAATTTGTGTCGTCCATTTATTACGTAAAGATTTAACCACACTGATTTTTCTATTTTTTCTTTTCTCCATAACAGATGTTATTGCTATTTCTTTATTTTATTTGCTTACCTTTCATGCTGTGTATTACACTGGTGTTGTGTTCATATCTTTTAGGAAGAATAGACCAAGAGGAGAATATGGAAAATAACACGTTATAGCTCGTTTAGAAATTCGTGCCCACAGAGTTTATTAATTATCTCGGAAACTGATTGATAAATTTCAATATTTTTTTTTCCATGAAATCTTATTTTTCATCGTCCGTAAGCCTGATTTTTTTCCCCAGCTGTCATGCTTTTGGGAAAGATTGTTTTTTCTTTGAGGTATATAAAAAATATGATTTTCTTGGTTGTCCTAATTTTTATGAGTTTACAATACCCACATTTGTTGTAATCAACATTGTCATTTAAAATGGCAAAATGTCACGTGTTTATCCACACAATCTTAGCACATGCTCGCACTTACTGAATGTGATTTTGAAAGACGCGCCTCTTTTGACATTTCCGATTTCTTGTTAAATAGGTCCAGAGGCACACTTTGACAAAAATATTTACTATTAATATATATTCCTTTATATATGATAATTTGTAAGCTGTTGTGAAGTGACTACTTGATTTTTAAAACCACGAAGAGTTTAAAGTGTAAATTCATCACTATGCAAAAGCTATCCGTGTTATTGTACATGCACTTTTGCAATTACCTATTTATATGACGAAGATATAAAATCAAATGAAAAATTGTGACCCTCTTCAATGCGATACGGATACGCCTTTGACTTGCATTGTTAGAAAATTAACAAAATATACAGTAAAATCTAATGTTTATAGCACGCGGTTTGATATTTTCCTAAAATTATATAACAAAAAACGATTTGTGCAAAATTCAGACTACCTTTGTACTTAAATGTTATAACATCTGACGGTCGGTGAAAAAAATGAGATTTCATAAAAAAATAATTACAGAAGTTCATGAAACAGTTTCCGAGATAATTGATCAACTCTGTGGGCACGAATTTCTGAACCAACTATAGTTACATTTATTTCAAGAAACGTGTGTGGTGCATTAACCTACTGTTTTACGCGGGGCCTTTGCTTATATAGGGGGAGGGGAGATGTATAACAATTCGTCGTATGTGATTGCGACTTCCTGTGACTCTTCATATGTGGACGTGTTCTCCTGAATAGGTCAATATTTAAAAAGACATGTTCTGACACGTGACCTTTTAAGGTCGTGCGAATTTTGTGTGTGAGCAGAACGATTTGATAGGAAGCATCTGATTGGCTGGATTGATAAGCTCCATTCATAGGGCACGTGTAACCACTCTACGTCACATTATCAGCGATCAAAGGGTGCTTGTCTGATTATATCTTCTTGTGTCTGTTTCGCTTTATTTTCTTATCTCTGCATTACTTTTATATTACCTTATCTTATCTCTGCCTCACTTTTATATTACCTTATCTTATCTCTGCCTCACTTTTATATTACCTTATCTTATCTCTGCCTCACTTTTATATTACCTTATCTTATCTCTGCTTCACTTTTATATTACCTTATCTTATCTCTGCTTCACTTTTATTTTACTTTATCTTATCTCTGCTTCACTTTTATATTACCTTATCTTATCTCTGCTTCACTTTTATATTACCTTATCTTATCTCTGCCTCAATTTTATATTACCTTATCTTATCTCTGCTTAATTTTTTATATTACCTTATCTTATCTCTGCCTCACTTTTATATTACCTTATCTTATCTCTGCCTCACTTTTATATTACCGTTTCTTATCTTTGCCTCACTCTTACATCCCTTTCTCTTATAATCATCTGCTGCTTATTTAAAATCTACATTTTGAGAAATGAAGACAAAAAACAGACATTTTCCTCCTCTAGTAATTTATTTCTCTCCCATTTTTCCTCCTTTTACAATTCATTTCTCTCTCATTTATCCTCTTTTAGCAATTTATTTCTCTCCCATTTTTCCTCTTTTAGCAATTTATTTCTCTCCCATTTTTCCTCCTCTGGTAATTTATTTTTCTTCCAATTTTTCCTCCTTTAGCAATTTATTTCTCTCCCATTTCCCCCCTCAAGTAATTTATTTCTCTCCCATTTTTCCTCCTTTAGCAATTTATTTCTCTCCCATTTTTCCTCTTTTAGCAATTTATTTCTCTCCCATTTTTCCCCCGCATGTAATTTATTTGTCTCATATTTTTCCTCCTTTTGTAATTTATTTCTCTCCCATTTTTCCTCATTTAGCAATTTATTTCCCTCCCATTTTACCTTCTCTAGTAATTATTTCCCTCCCATTTTTCCTCCTTTCTCGTTTTTTCTCTATTCAGTTATCTATTCGCCCAACTTCTCTTATTCATCAAATAAGATAAAAAGATGCCATCCCGTCTACACTCATTTTCTTGAGAAAGGCGCGGAAAGGGGGGGGGGGGGGGGGGAAGAAAGAAGAGGCATTAAAAATGCGAAGCTGCAGTAAAAGTTGGCGATAAGGGTGAAAGGCAACCAACAATTAAAATAATAAGTTTGAGCTTTACTAGGGTGAGTGACAAAACAAAATCAAAACGACGTTGTGGCTCAGTAGACCTTCCCCCTTTCAGACAAAATAATAGCACAGGCAACATACTTGTCCTTCGTGATGATATCGTATGACGAAGGGTAGTTCAGCTGCGCCCACTTTCAGTGCCGCTTGCCCTCGTGTCTATAGGTGTGTGTTGTAGCGGCTATGATGGGGACTGCAGCTGTCTTTCTTTACTTTGATGCTCAATGAGATGTTAATTCAGATGATTCCACTGGCATCGGGGAGGAGGGGGCGTCAGCAATTATGGGTTTTCATTCTTTTGCGGCGATACCGGGGCCTTCAAATAACTATAACTATCGAAATATGAAGCGTTTCAGGAGAAGAGGTATGTTTACAGCATTGCTTAGTTGGACGTGTGCTGTAGCGTTTGTTTCTCGTGGCAAGGCGCTGTGCGAAGAATACGGGTTCGATCCATCTTCGGGCTGTCTATTTTTCTCTTTTTTTTTTTTTTTTTCTTCTGTTGATTATTTCTGAATTTTTTCCCCACTGTTATAAACATATCTGTTGCTATGAAATGATTCGCTGATCGTCCCGGAAGTTTCCCTCCACAATAATATTCATTCTTTGTTATTTGTACCCGGTGTATCGAAATCTCTCCCCAACCCCTGTCCAGGCACTTATTCCCGACACTTAAATAGCATCATCTGTCACTGCTTGTCAAGCGTCCTGCTGGGCGTCTTTGAAACTTCTGATGGCAAAAACAATTCGTTTTATAGGGCTCATACGTGACGTCATTCTCCATTTTAGCGGTGGAACAACTCTCACTTCCTGTTTGTGGGAGTCATTCATGCCGGGAATTTTGAGCGCGAAGGCTGGGGATTTCTGCTGTCGGGACGTCCTCGTGTTTACTGTTGGGATGTTGGGAATATTCAGGGTAGTGTGTTGATTCACGGAGGAGTGGGGAGTATGGATGTCTGCATCAGATTTAGCTCGACAGACAAACAGACAGACATATAGAGACAGACAAGAGGAATGGATATTTAGGAAGGTTAAGTTTCGCCATAAAATTGTAAAGTCATTTGATTCAGATTTGAATGTCAGTACATCCTTTTTAAAACACATTGACGTATTTGTTTTATTGCTTTGTATCGTTTGTTTGTTATAACTGATAAAGGCTTTTGCCGAAACGTTGTAGTTTGTCTTGTCTTTCAATTAGTTTAGCTGCTCTATACGATTTTATGTTTCATTGTATATGTATATATTGCTTTCTGCTGGCTCTTTTACTAGGTATTCCGCAATATTAATTTCATTGTTATTGACATGATCACATATACCCGTGTTCGTCTTCTTTCCTTCCTCATTTGCCTTTCAGCGTCGAAAGCAGATATACTTTGCGGTCTGTTTCTCTTCTATTAGCTTTTGCTGATATGATTTTAAGTGTTTCTAACATTCCAGCAATCTGTCTTTTTCGTGGTCGGCCTTGAGCCTGATGTTCTCGCAGCGTTTATTGAAGGCTCGTTGTGTTTTAGCTTTCATGTCTGGTGAAGCTCTAAAAGTTAGCAACTGAATTGTGCGTGTTATTCCGTTATTCCCTGCCAGCCGTGTGTGCATGGGTCCCTCGCCGCACAGGCAGATAATTCTGTCTTCGGAGGTTCGTTGAGTTGTGTTTTGAAGATTCTGTCTTATCAAACGTCCAAGCCACCAAACGTCCAAGCCAGCAAGCGTCCAAGCCACCAAGCGTCCAAGCCACCAAGCGTCCAAGCTACCAAGCCACCAAGCGTCCAAGCCACCAAACGTCCAAGCCACCAAACGTCCAAGCCACCAAGCGTCCAAGCCACTAAGCGTCCAAGCTACCAAGCCACCAAGCGTCCAAGCCACCAAGCGTCCAAGCTACAAGCCACCAAGCGTCCAAGCCACCAAGCGTCCAAGCCACCAAGCGTGCAAGCCACCAAGCGTGCAAGCCACCAAGCGTCCAAACACCGAGCGTCCAAGCCACAATGCGTCCAAGCCACCATGCGTCAAACCACTGTCCACAAGCGGCTCTTACTTCAATTTTAATTTTTAGTTAGCTGAGTGGCAGTGTCCCCAACCGTTCGGCTTCTCGTGGCAAGGCGCAGTGCCATGGAGTACGGTTCGATCCTGCGTCGGACCATATATTTTTCTTTGTTTTTTTTCTGTTGTTGTTTATTTGTCATTTTTTTCTTGGTGCTGTAACACCTACCTCTTCTTCCTATGATTCCTTTCTTACTCCAATATGTTAAGTTGTGTTTTGATCTTTCTGTCTTATCAGGCGGACAAACCACCATGTGTGAAACCACTGTCAACAAGCGGCTCTTAGTCCAATATGTTTAGTTGTGTCAACAGTGTGATACTGTTATCTCCGTAGAGAGTATGGGCCTACAACAAGCCAACTCTGCCCTGTAGATGTGTCAAACTGACAAAGATTAAACAGTTATAATTTATGAGAAGAAGACAGTTTTTAGCACATAGTGACAGCCAGCAAAGAATAGGGAAAAAGAGACCGTGGACGACGGAGGAAAGTAATATTCGACAGCGTGACATGGTGGCATGACGGACAGTCACCTACAGAATTGTTTCACTGAAACAAAACGGAGATTGCGGAAGCACGTGATCGCATACAGTTACCGACATGCCACATGATGATAATCTGTATCTTTAAACTGCTTCTATTTGCACCTTTTCCTCATTGACCTGTCTCCAACTCTACATAATAACATCAGTGGCTATCAGTTGTAACACAAGATGTTGAACCACTTGAAGGCAGGGAGCACAACAACATCAATACATCAGAATTCTTTTATGGAAACTTGAAAAGTCTTAAATATAAAAAAGACTAACACTATGATCATAAAGAAAGATAGCACTCAGAACCTACAAGTAGATATCAAAATTGAAGGAATAGACCTGGAGACTGTTCCGAGCTACAATTACCTTGGACATACTATAACCAGTGAAGGAAAATGTACAACTGAAGAAAAAAGAAAGAGTAGGAACGGCAACAAGTAATTTTAATGTCATGAAAAACACACTAACATCAAAACAAATAACACCATGATTAAAACTAAGAATAGCAAAATGTTATATCTTCTCATTACTGTATGGTGCAGAAGCATGGACAGTAGACAAGAAAACAGAACAGAAAATTGATGCCTTCGAACCGGTGTAATGTTTGTATGTAGAAAGAAAAGTACTGACATAACCAGTGTATGAAGTGCATCGGTCTCCTGCTGGGCTGATCGTCAAATTCCAAATTTGTGATGAAGATGAAACCAGGACATCCCACCGGAAGACATTTCTCGAACACAGAGTGGAATATTTCTGGAGATGCCACACCCAGGTGTTGTCCTCGTGCGGGGGACTTCGTGATGGGTTACCTGTTTGTTAGCGCCGAAGACAACACAGGGGCCGTCTTGTTAAGCATTCTGTTTGTCTTTCAAGTTCATTCCATGTCGGTCTATATGTCTGTTTGTTCTTCGTGGCACGTGTCGGTCTGTTCTTCGTGGTATATGTCGATCTGTTCTTCGTGGTATATGTCTGTCTATTCTTCTTGGTATATGTCTGTCTGTTCTTCGTGGTATATGTCTGTCTGTTCTTCGTGGTATATGTCTGTCTATTCTTCTTGTATATGTCTGTCTGTTCTTCGTGGTATATGTCTGTCTATTCTTCTTGGTATATGTCTGTTTGTTCTTCGTGGCACGTGTCTGTCTATTCTTCGTGGTATATGTCTGTCTATTCTTCGTGGCATGTGTTGGTCTATTCTTCGAGTATATGTCTGTCTGTTCTTCGTGGTATATGTCTATCTGTTCTTCGTGGTATATGTCTGTCTGTTCTTCGAGTATATGTCTGTCTGTTCTTCGTGGTATATGTCTGTCTGTTCTTCGTGGTATATGTCTATCTGTTCTTCGTGGAATATGTCTGTCTGTTCTTCGTGGTATATGTCTGTCTTTTCTTCGTGATATATGTCTGTCTGTTCTTCGTGGTAAATGTCTGTCTGTTCTTCATGGTATATGTCTGTCTGTTCTTCATGGTATATGCCTGTCTGTTCTTCGTGGTATATGTCGATCTGTTCTTCGTGGTATATGTCTGTCTGTTCTTCGTGGTATATGTCTGTCTGTTCTTCGTGATTATGTCGATCTGTTCTTCGTGGTATATGTCTGTCTGTTCTTCGTGGTATATGTCTGTCTGTTCTTCCTGGTATATGTCTGTCTGTTCTTCGTGATTTATGTCGATCTGTTCTTCGTTGAATATGTCGATCTGTTCTTCGTGGTATATGTCTGTCTGTTCTTTGTGGTATATGTCTGTCTGTTCTTCGTGGTAAATGTCTGTCTGTTCTTCGTGGTATATGTCTGTCTGTTCTTTGTGGTATATGTCTGTCTGTTCTTCGTGGTATATGTCTGTCTGTTCTTCGTGGTATATGTCGATCTGTTCTTCGTGGTATATGTCGATCTGTTCTTCGTGGTATGTCTGTCTGTTCTTCGTGGTATATGTCTGTCTGTTCTTCGTGGTATATGTCTGGCTGTTCTTCGTGGTATATGTCGATCTGTTCTTCGTGGTATATGTCTGTCTGTTCTTTGTGGAATATGTCTGTCTGTTCTTTGTGGTATATGTCTATCTCTTCTTCGTGGTTTATATATGTCTGTTCTTCGTGGCATGTGTCTGTCTGTTCTTCGTGGCATATGTCTGTCTGTTCTTCGTGGCATATGTCTGTCTGTTCTTCGTGGTATATGTCTGTCTGTTCTTCGTGGCATATGTCTGTCTGTTCTTCGTGGCATATGTCTGTCTGTTCTTTGTGGTATATGTCTGTCTGTTCTTCGTGGTATATGTCTGTCTGTTCTTCGTGGCATATGTCTGTCTGTTCTTCGTGGTATATGTCTGTCTGTTCTTTGTGTCATATGTCTGTCTGTTCTTCGTGGTATATGTCTGTCTGTTCTTCGCGGCATATGTCTGTCTGTCCTTTGTGGCTTAAACATCGCCATATGGAGCTCAAGATTGGGTGGTGATCGGAGGCAGAAGCATTTGGTTTGCTGGGAGTGTATGGGAAGGTAAAAAAAGGGGGGGGGGGAAGAGGCGGCTTCAACTTTCAATCCTGTATGGTACCTAAATCATTATCATGTGCCATACCGGTTGGCATAGGCGATCATGTCCTTTTATAACTCTTTATCCACAGTACATCGTGTCAGCTCTGTTGTTGTTTGTTTTCCATGACATGTGACACCAAGCTATCTAGTATCTTCTCTTTGTCGTCCGCGATACCTCTTTCCCTGTATATTGCCACATGCAACCACGTATTCCAACTTTTCGCTTCTCATGATGTGGCCAAAAAAATGTCGATTGTTTTTGTCTGATTGAGTTATTTAATTATTGAGTTATTGAATTATTGATTTATTGAATTATTGAGTTATTGAATTATTGATTTATTGAATTATTGAGTTATTGAATTATTGACTTATTTGCCAGTCATCATCATTACACTCCGAATATGTCCGTAGGTGCTCAGATCCTCTTCTAAGCATGTTCTGTAGTGTCCAGCGACTGACGACTCCAGTTCTGTGTTGGTTGATAAGTCTTCTTATACACCCACTTTTCTAGTTTCTGGCTGTGCCCATCTTAACTCCCACCTCTTTTCCTATCTCTTCTTCCCCATCTCTTTCATCTCCTTTTTTTTTTCTGATGTGTCTTATGAGCTCCCTTTTTGTTGTTGGCCTCTTTGACAATTTCCTCGTTGTCCAGGGAACTCTCAACATTCTTCTGAGAAATTCCATCTCTGTGGTATAAATACAGTACAGAAAAAAATGGCGCAATGGTTGGTGAACTAAGACGTTGTTCAAGACGTATTCCATCTCTGTGCAGTAGCTAAGTTTTATATTACATCTAATTTAACACAGTTGCTCGTCTTATGTTATCACCTTATCTATTGAACATATTTGCAGACAATATCTTGAGAAGTGTCATAGAAATAATAATAATAATAAAAAAAGTTTTCTGCTTTTCTGGAATAGAGGTCAGGCACATGGGATATAGGATACGCCGATGCTGTTATACCTTCATCCACCTCAATTACTGGCATTGAGATAACATCAGTTCAGTTCACATGAAAAAAATATCACCTTTAACTTAATGCAGAAAAAATAACAGATATAAAAAATAATGTATATACAGTAATCCCTCAGTTATCGCTGTTAATAGGGACCAGAACCGGCCGCGATAAGTGAAAAACCGCAAAGTAGTGTCACCCTCTCATTTTTAACATACGTACATTTTTTGTGTCTGTATAATATCAATAAGTGTATATGAAACCATATAAGTGCATATGTTATCATTAGAACATTAAAGAATAGTTTCAAACATGTAAATAAAATATTAATAGTATAAATAACATACATAAAATAATGTTTGTTTTTTTAAAATAATAATTCCTCAATTTTGAATTTTTGACCAATCAGCGATGTACTGAGGTCGCGATAAATGAACCGCGAAGTAGCCAGGGATGACTGTAATATATAAATAATAATGTATATATTATATAAAAAATAATGTATATATTATATAAAAAATAATGTATATATTATATAAAAAATAATGTATATATTATATAAAAAATAATGTATATATTATATAAAAAATAATGTATATATTATATAAAAATAATGTATATATTATATAAAAAATAATGTATATATTATATAAAAATTAATGTATATATTATATAAAAATTAATGTATATATTATATAAAAATTAATGTATATATTATATAAAAAATAATGTATATATTATACATGTATAAAAAATAATGTATATATTAATGGACAAACAATTGGAATGAGTAGACAGTTTTGAGTCTTGACTCGTTGATAACAAAGATGGAGAGACTCTCAATGAGATAATTACCTTCTCCTTCTGTCGTTCATATAATGACTAGTAAAGGAATTGATTCTCCTCTGTCATCCGTCCTTAGAAGGGCGTTACATGAACGTGTATTAAACGTTGTGTTATAGTTTGCATCCGAGCTGTGATATTTGCGGCTTTTATCCCGACACATCCGATTACAGTATTATTTTCGAGTACCGGGTTGTCTTCCATCTTCGATCCCTACTCGCCAGACTAGACAGATTAGTTTGACAGTTTAATATAGCACCGCGGAGAGGTGGAGTTCGTTCGTTCGTTCGCTTTCGTCAGCTTTGACCTCTGACGAAGTCCCACCCACTCAATTTTGTGGGACTGAATTTTGCGTGTAAAGTCTGTTTTATCCCATTACAGGATGCCCCTCGCCATGCAGGCAGATTTATTCCGACTTCATAGGTACTAATTTTTAGGGAATTAGTAAAACCCAGGTGTCCTCGCCAGGGTACGAACCCCGGCTGTTGCCGTGGTAAGCCAACCGCCTATCGATTGCGCTAACCGGACACCCGGAGAGGTGGAGTAAGGTCTTTATTGTTCTGGTTCACCGAGCCTGGTTTAAAGCAATCAGCTATGGGTCGCTAACAGGTTCCAGCTCCTGTGTAGTCCTTACCTCCATCAAGGAGATCAGAAGGAAACTAAACAAATTCACAATCACATATACATATGAATACATTACACCACCTGGACAACATATGGCACTATGTTTTTATAAATATAAAAATGATGTTTTTATGAATCTGTATTTTACCCATAAAAGGTATTTTTGTTTCAAGTGGAACAATATTAAAAACAGGTAAATGAATTTAAATATTTGGGAACTTTGTTAACCTCAGACGGAAAATGTACAAAAGAGGTGAGATGCAGAATGGCTCAGGCAAAAGCAGCTTTCCAAAAAATGAGGAAGATACTATGCAATACATTTTTGACAATAGAAACAAGAAAGAGAGTTCTTAAATGTTATGTAGAGCCAGTCTTGGCATATGGATGCGAAGCATGGACAATAGGACAACAGACAAGAAAATCACTGGAGTCTGTAGAAATGTGGTTTTACAGAAGAATTTTGAGAGTACCATGGACAGCTAAGAAGAATAATGAAAACGTTCTGAAAGAGGTCAAAGCAAAAAGAGAGCTAATTTCCAATATTAGGAAGAAACAATCATCACTTTTTGGCCATGTAATGAGAAGAGAACAACTGGAATATATTGTAACAACTGGAAAAATTGAGGGACGAAGAGATAGAGGGAAGCAAAGAAAAAAATAACAGACAGCTTAAGAGAATGCTTGGCAGAAGGTCAACAACAGAAATGATAAATAGCTGCCGAGATCGAAAGCTGTGGAGAGACATGATCACCTACGCCAGTAGGCCCGGTACTTGATGATGATGATTTTACCCATATCAACATATGGCTACGAAACGTTGACAATTAACAAATTTGCAGAGAAATATATCAATGCCTTCGTATGTTAATGCTACAGAAAAATAAGCATATTATCATGGACAGATAAGTGCAGATATGTCCACTTAGGAGGAATCCAACTTCCTAGCAAACTGGACTAAAGAACATCAAAACAAGGAAAATCAATTAACTTGGTCATGTAAAATAACATAACGGCCTAGAAAAGAGAAATATGAAAAGCTTAGTTCAAAGTAAACGAAAGTGAGGAAAACTAGAAGGTGGGTGGAAGACGAGTTGGAATTGTCTATTGCTGATAACCTTACATCATGTCTAGTGTAGCTTGGGGGGGGGGATGCTCTAACAGGTTCAGCTTAATTACGGTATTCTTTTATAGTAAAAAAAAAAATAGAAAAAAAGGAAAGCGCCCCCCCCCCTCCCCCCGTCACGCCAAGTGGCGTATAGAGAATATGGTGTTAGTGACCATACATTTTACAGACCTTCAGCACATGATTTTTGGGGTAATGTGGTCAGTATTACGCCCGTGCCGCTTTACTTTCCAAGAAAAAAAATTAGGTACCCATTTAAGGCTGGGTGAACCCGGAAGCCGTCGGTTGGGATCGAACCCTACCTCTTGTCCTTTGTAGTCCAGTTCACTAACCACTGAGCTATCGCGGCTCCCATTATTTTGTAGCACCTTTAAATTAACCTCCGCACTTCTTTTATAGTACTTTTAAATTACCCTTTACACTTCTTTTATAGTACTTTTTAATTACCTTTTACATTTCTTTTATAGTACTTTTTAATTACCCACTACACTTCTTTTATAGTACTTTTTAATTACCCACTACACTTCCTTTATAGTACTTTTTAATTACCCACTACACTTCATTTATAATACTTTTTAGTTACCCACGGCATTTCTGTTATAGTACCTTTTAATTACCCACTACACTTCATTTATACTTCATTTATAAACACTTTTATTTAACCTCTATACTTTTTTACACATACTTTTGAATTACCCTCTACACTTCTTTTATAGTACTTTTGAATTACCCTCTTCATTTTTCCTACAGTGATTTCAAGTTAATATCTTCACGTCTTTATAATACTATAAAGTTAACTTTACACTTTTTTGTAGTACCTTTTATTTAATCTCTACACTTCTTATACAGCACTTTACAATTAATATATACATTTCTATTATTGTGCTTTTAACTTTTACATTAATAATGAATTTTTACACTTCTCTTTTAGTACTTGTAATTTGCTTATAGGAGTTTACTAGTTTAGATCTCAAGATATTTTTGTTCATAAATTGTGAATTCTGTTCTAGAAAGTAGCAAATTAGGTATTGTTCTCAATGTTATTTTCTTACTTACCCAAAACGTCATTAACAAAAATAATAGCTACTATTATTTAACTAGAACAGTCATATTTTTCTTCTCATATTTACTACCCAAATTCACAATTGTTCCTCCATAGTTACTACCTGTATTCACATTTTCTCTCCATAGTTACTACCTGTATTCACATTTTCTCCCCATAGTTACTACCTGTATTCACATTTTCTCCCCATAGTTACTACCTGTATTCACATTTTCTCCCCATGGTTACTACCTGTATTCATATTTTCTCCCCATAGTTACCACCTGTATTCACATCTCATACCCATAGTTACAACCCATATTAACATTCTATTCCTGTAGATACAACCCATATTCACATTCTATTCCTATAGATACAACCCATATTCACATTTTATTCCTATAGATACAACCTATATTCACATTCTATTCCTATAGATACAACCCATATTCACATTCTATTCCTATAGATACAACCCATATTCACATTCTATTCCTATAGATACAACATATATTCACATTCTATTCCTATAGATACAACCCATATTCACATTCTATTCCTATAGATACAAACCATATTCACATTATATTCCTATAGATGCAACTCATATTCACATTCTATTCCTATAGATGCAACCCATATTCACATTCTATTCCTATAGATGCAACCCATATGCACATTCTATTCCTATAGATACAACCCATATTCACATTCTATTCCTATAGATACAACTCATTTTCACATTCTATTCCTATAGATGCAACCTATATTCACATTCTATTCCTATAGATACAAGCTATATTCTCATTTTATTCCTATAGATGCAACCCATATTCACATTCTATTCCTATAGATACAACCTATTTTCACATTCTATTCCTATAGATACAACCCATATTCACATTCTATTCCTATAGATACAACCCATATTCACATTTTTTTCCTATAGATACAACCTATATTCACATTCTATTCCTATAGATACAACCATATTCACATTCTATTCCTATAGATGCAACCCATATTCACATTCTATTCCTATAGATGCAACCCATATTCACATTCTATTCCTATAGATACAACCCATATTCACATTCTATTCCTATAGATGCAACCATATTCACATTCTATTCCTATAGATACAACCTATATTCACATTTATTTCTATAGATACAACCCATATTCACATTCTATTCCTATAGATACAACCTATTTTCACATTCTATTCCTATAGATACAACCCATATTCACATTCTATTCCTATAGATACAACCATATTCACATTCTATTCCTATAGATACAACCATATTCACATTTATTCCTATAGATACAACCTATATTCACATTCTATTCCTATAGATACAACCCATATTCACATTCTATTCCTATAGATACAACCCATATTCACATTCTATTCCTATAGATGCAACCCATATTCATATTCTATCCCTATAGATGCAACCATATTCACATTCTATTCCTATAGATGCAACCTATATTCACATTCTATTCCTATAGATACAACCCATTTTCACATCCTATTCCTATAGATGCAACCCATATTCACATTCTATTCCTATAGATACCAGCTATATTCTAATTTTATTACTATAGATGCAACCCATATTCATATTTATTCCTATAGATACAACCCATTTTCACATTCTATTCCTATAGATGCAACCCATATTCACATTCTATTCCTATAGATACAAGCTATATTCTCATTTTATTACTATAGATGCAACCCATATTCACATTTTATTCCTATAGATACAACCCATATTCACATTTTATTCCTATAGATACAAGCCATATTCACATTTTATTCCTATAGATACAAGCTATATTCTCATTTTATTACTATAGATGCAACCATATTCACATTTTATTCCTATAGATACAACCCATATTCACATTTTATTCCTATAGATACATGCTATATTCTCATTTCCTCGGGGAAACAACAAATCGTAGGTAAAAATGAATGGAACAATCAGACTTTGAATAAGCTCCCTAAACAAACGTAGTCATATTTTAAAGACTAGAACTATTATTCACATTCTAGGAAATGCTGAAATCTGTGACAGTGTCCCTTAATTACGCTTCTGTGATCATGTTTCTGCAGAAAAACCACCTACTGTGTGTCGTTGTTTGTGTTTTTGCATTTTTGTGAAGCTACCCTTCATCAACTGTTTTATAAATGTATGCCAGCTGATTCGAGTGTTCGGTTTCCGGTAACAAAGAGTCCTCGGAGGAGTCTGAAAGTCAGCCTTGTGGGGGAAGTATTTTTTTCATCGTTGTCTGCTTGTAGATCTAACACAATGCTAGAAGTTTATGAGATTAGTTGACGCCATAGCTGAGATGGTGACAACCTGATCCATCGAATTAAATGTATGGCTCTAGGTATTTATACAAGATTTGGTGGATCTGCGAGACTGATGGAGTTGAATGTCTTGTGTCCTGTTTGTCTCTTGCTGCCATCGTTCTCAGCTGTCCCCTCGTAACTTCTACCCTCGACCTTGGGCTCAACACCTGGCCTTTTATACACATTACCCCACCGCCGAAATTATTGTGCTTCTACAAACGGCCAGTAGTTTGTTTCATCCTTTGATCTCGTATTGCGTGTCTGAAGCAACGTCGGCATATTATATGTTATGTGTATGTTTGAAATGGAACTTACGGAAGGGGAGGGACTGCAGGAACTCGAATTGAGAATTAAACAGTGGTAGTGGCTCCAGGGAGATAAGTAGACGTGGGTCACATCTAGAGTAGAGTTTTTGTTACTTAGACAGAACAATAATTGGGTCACATCTAGAGTAGAGTTTTTGTTACTTAGACAGAACAATCATTGGGTCACATCTAGAGTAGAGTTTTGTTACTTAGACAGAACATTTTATTGTGTCACATCTAGAGTAGAGTTTTGTTACTTAGACAGAACAATCATTGGGTCACATCTAGAGTAGAGTTTTTGTTACTTAGACAGAACATTTTATTGTGTCACATCTAGAGTAGAGTTTTTGTTACTTAGACAGAACAATCATTGGGTCACATCTAGAGTAGAGTTTTTGTTACTTAGACAGAACAATCATTGTGTCACATCTAGAGTAGAGTTTTTGTTACTTAGACAGAACAATCATTGGGTCACATCTAGAGTAGAGTTTTTGTTACTTAGACAGAACAATCATTGGGTCACATCTAGAGTAGAGTTTTTGTTACTTAGAAGAACAATCATTGGTCACATCTAGAGTAGAGTTTTTGTTACTTAGACAGAACAATATTGGGTCACATCTAGAGTAGAGTTTTTGTTACTTAGACAGAACAATCATTGGGTCACATCTAGAGTAGAGTTTTTGTTACTTAGACAGAACAATCATTGGTCACATCTAGAGTAGAGTTTTTGTTACTTAGACAGAACAATCATTGGGTCACATCTAGAGTAGAGTTTTTGTTACTTAGAACAATCATTGGGTCACATCTAGAGTAGAGTTTTTGTTACTTAGTCAGAACAATAATTGGGTCACATCTAGAGTAGAGTTTTTGTTACTTAGACAGAACAATCATTGGGTCACATCTAGAGAACAATTGTTGTTACTTAGACAGAACAATCATTGGATCATATCTAGAGTAGAGTTTTTTTTTTTTTACTTAGACAGAACAATCATTGGATCACATCTAGAGAACAATTTTTGTTACTTAGACAAAACAATCATTGGGTCACATCTAGAGTAGAGTTTTTGTTACTTAGACAGAATAATCATTGGACCATAGACAGAAAAATCATTGGGTCGCATCTAGAGTAGAGTTTTTGTTGAATAAACCGAGCAATTATGTCATAATGTTTAGATGTAGTTTCCCGTTGTTGATTGTTAACTGCAGTTATTTGAGAAAGACATGTCGCTACGAATGTTTCAATCAATTAAACATTTTTTTGGTCAAACATGGCTGCAAGTTACACCATCACTGTTTGAAGAAGATTGCTAGTTACACTTTGTGCATTTGATAAGGTCGCTAACTATTTGGCTATTGTAACAGGGGGTCGTAACTTGACTTACAACAGGGAGTCATAACTTGACTTACAACAGGGGGTCGTAACTTGACTTATAACAGGGAGTCGTGACTTGATTTATAACAGGTAGTCGTAACTTGACTGTAAGAGAGGGATACAGGTTACTTGACTATTACAAAAGAGGGATACAGGATACTTGACTGTTACAAAAGAGGGATTAATGTTACTTGACTGTTACAAAAGAGGGATTAATGTTACTTGACTATTACAAAATAGGGATAGAGTTTACTTGACTATTACAAAAGAGGGATACAGGTTACTTGACTATTACAAAAGATGGATACAGGTTACTTGGCTATTACAAAAGAGGGATACAGGTTACTTGACTATTACAAAAGAGGGATACATGTTACTTGACTATTACAAAAGAGGGATACAGGTTGCTTGACTATTACAAAATAAGGATACAGGTTACTTGACTGTTACAAAATAGGGATACAGGTTACTTGACTGTTACAAAATAAGGATACAGGTTACTTGACTATTACAAAATAAGGATACAGGTTACTTGACTGTTACAAAATAGGGATACAGGTTACTTGACTATTACAAAAGAGGGATACATGTTACTTGACTATTACAAAAGAGGGATACAGGTTGCTTGACTATTACAAAATAAGGATACAGGTTACTTGACTGTTACAAAATAGGGATACAGGTTACTTGACTATTACACAAGTGGGATTAATGTTACTTGACTGTTACAAGCGAGGGTGTCACCAGAAATGTTTGGGAAGCGCTGAGCTGGAGCACACAGAGAGACATGTTAGTCTCCCTCTAGTTACTCTACTTTTGATAAGACTGTCCTAGATTTTCTGTGTGTTCATCTTGTCTGTCTGTTGTTTTCGTTATTTCTCTCAACTGGTGTCTTTAAGTTCCTTTTATTTTCCTGCTTATTTCTGTGTTCTTGTTCAAGACAAACAGTTCATGTTTGTGAATGTAAATACAATCATGTATCATCTTTCTACTCTAGCACTTTCTTTCCATATGTTATTCTGTTCTGTGCTTGTTATGCTTTCCAAACCATTCAGGCGTAGCCGAGTTTGAATAGGAAATGAACTACAAGGACCACAGACCTAACTGCATTAAAAGCATCAACAGTCCTGGACAAGGGGATGAAGGCGTAGCGACAAGTTGGGCTCACCGAACGGTCTGGACACCATTCTTTCCATTCGCACCTCCCGCTAAGTTGGTCTGGGGAATACAATGTGGCTTATTTCTTGTGGAGATTATTCAGCCGTGCACGCTGAGGGATTATTCAACGCGAGATTGAGAGCTCCCCTTAGCTGGCACCTAATGCTGGAGTCATTCAACTCCTCCCACTTTCCCGAATAATCATAGTAATACAATTATTTAGACTTATATGAATTACACAGCAACACTTAATTTATAAAGGTGTGCTCTGGGAGACTACAGTGCTCTAGTCTGTGTCGGAATACCTTAGTCTGTTTTCTGTTCCGGTGTAATTCGTATTTGCCCCCAGTCTCCGTCTTTCACCATCATAAAAAAATGTGTTTATTTTTTATTACTAACTTTGTTTATTTGGATTTGTCATCAGTTGTTTTATTGTTGATAATATTGTTGTCATCATCATCATCATCATCATCATCATCGTCATCATCATCATCGTCATCATCATCATCGTCATCATCATCATCATCGTCATCATCATCATCGTCATCATCATCATCATCATCATCATCATCATCATCGTCATCATCATCATCGTCATCATCATCATCATCATCATCATCGTCATCATCATCATCATCATCATCGTCATCACCATCGTCATCATCATCATCGTCATCATCATCATCGTCATCATCATCATCATCATCGTCATCATCGTCATCATCATCGTCATCATCATGATCGTCATCATCATCATCATCATCATCATCGTCATCATCATACAGACTGGACAAATCCATGGGTGCTCCGATACCCCAAAAACCCACATTACCCCAAAAATCATGTGCCGAATGTTTGTAAAAATTATGGCCACTAATACCATATTCCCTATACGCCACTTGGCGTGACAGTGGATCTTTTTATTATATTATTTTTGTTATTGAACCTTATGTTCAGTGTAGCGCTAAGCTATTCTCCTTGGACATAGAGACATCCAGTTCGAATCCACGTGCATCGGTTAGGTGATTTATTTTTTCTAGCGACCTGATCTCAGAATAGGAGAGATCGAGTGCCTTATCCTATCTGGTTCGGATGATCTAAAATAGGTACTTTGTTGAAATTATTATGTGTTCACCTAACGATTAGATCGCACTTAACAGGGCGTTATATAGAGCAAGATCATTGCCCACAACTGCAACAACGACTTGCAGTTGAAATTCTTAGAGTTTTATTTATGTTTATATTTATTTTGTGTGGGGAGGGGAGGGGACAGAAGTGGCCTTGGTGCTATGCCTTCTTTCAAAGATTTCTACTTGATTGGCCAGACTAGTTAATCTGTTTTGGGCCCAATGCGACATAGTAGAGGTCTTGGTTATTTTGGTTCGCTGATTCTAGCGGAAGTAGTCAGGTTAAAAGTCAATGACCATTATATTTCAGCCAATCAGGTCGTTGCTGCTGAAGAAAGAACGTGTTTCTGATTTGCTGACAGTTTTGATGGAGTCGATCTTACTGCACATCGCTTAGACCCGAAAGTACTAGGTCCACCCCAACACATAAAGTAAAATCTACGCCCACTTAACCCGCGCTTTTTTCTTAACGACAAGTGAAGGGAAATGCGCATCACAGCTGCAAACTGTCAGCGACCCACAGCTAATGACTTACGCCAGGTTCGGTGAACCAGAACCATCCAGATCTGCTCCACCTCTTCGTTGTGCCTCCAGAAACAGAAACTGTCTTGTCTGGCCAAGCGAATAGGGACTGAAAATGGAAACAACAACTGGTACTTAAAAAAAAAAATTAAAAAACATGCTGGAGTCTGATGTGTCAGGTCGAAAGGTGTAAATATCACAGTTCTACCGCAGTCTACAACACAACGTATCTACGCCCATTTAATGACCTTCCAAGGGCGGATGACGAAGAAAAGAATCAATTCCTTTAGTAGTCATCGGGTGAACGACAGAACGAGAAGGACATGCTATCAAACTGTAACTCGGGGGACTGGTTGGTCTCGAGGCAAGACGCCGGCCTCGAGACAGAGAGGCTGTGGGTTCAAATCCCGGCTACACCGGTTGGGATTTTTATCTATGATTTCTCTCTGCGGCAACCACCCCTGGTCTCAGCAGCGAGGCCCGGCTTGAAACATCAATTACTCATTTATCTGCTATAACATTTACAGTTATCTGCCTGTGCGGCGAGGGACCCCTGTGCACACGGCTACCAGGAAAAAATTGATTAACACACAAAACTCAGTTCCTAGTCTCTAGGGACTTCGTCAGAGGTCAAAGCTGGCGAACGAAAAAACAAACAAACTGTAACTCAGCTACGTTGAATGGCTGGTACAGTTGTAGGTAATTTCCTAGTTTGATCAGATATATTATTTCTGTTGGAAGAGTGATGTCCCCTAAAATATGTCTGCCAAAATACAGTGGTTCTACGCATTCTTGGCGTTGGGGTCATTACGCTGGCATGTAATCATTTCGGAGTATCTGTTGATTGGGCGTTGGGTCCAGGGGTTAGGTTTAGCTTTAGTGTTAAATATTTATAAATATATTATAACGCGTGACAAAAACGACGCCACTCGGCCTAATTATGATCTTGCGTAATGACCCCAACGCCAAGAATGCGTAGAACCACTGTATTTTGGCAGACATATTTTAGGGGACATCACTCTTCCAAACTGAAATAATATATCTGATCAAACTAGGAAATTACCCTGTTGTATCTGTGTTCTTTAAACTGGTGCCCAACTACCAAACCTCCATCTAAATAAAAACAATATGTCTACACCTCTGCCTGGCACATACCCTAACATAATCGAGTGTACGAACACTCATTCTGTACAGACTCGTAGATGACGGACGGCAGTCTACCTGGGGCCAGGTTGTACAATACCTGTACACTCTATTTCTGAATATTGCATGCCCGCAACCAAACATTTGGGAAGCCCTATTCTCCTTTATTTGAAATAGCCCAGTTGGAAGCGATTAATTTTGTTCGCTCAGAGATTATAGAACAGACTGTGCACAATGGCTGTATCTGTCAAAATTTGCATTGCTTCAGTGTATTTGGCACCTTTGTGTAGTGCTGTTATTGCTTGTCAAGATACTGCTTAGAAGCTATGTTGCTAATCTCGTTTGGGGATTTTTGTGTTATTACATTTTTTTTTTGTTGATGTATTTTTTTGTGTATGTCTGTCTTCTTTGATCTCTCATCTTCTCGGCTAACTTCTCGGTCTTCTTCCTTGGATTTCTCCGTTCTCTGCGCTTTTTTTTCCCCTCATCCAGATCGTTCTCTTCCAGATCATTCTCTTCCGTCATTCCTGTGTGTATTACTAAATATGATCAAGAAGAAAAAACGAAAAGAGTCCTGTCAGGTTACGTGACGTGTCGGGAATATGGTGTTTGTGCCCATGTTTTTTTAAAGACCTTCGGCACATGATTTACTAATCAACGATTTACGAGAGCCGGGTAGGTATTACATATAAAGAGAAAAAACAAGACAAGAAATATTTCTACTTGAATTGATGCCTCAAACAAATACAAATATTTAAAAAAATCAAGCTCTCATCTCAGAACTTAAAATGACGGAATAGGAACAGTGGCCTGGATTTGACTTGCCTGTTGGTGACAAGACATAGTTATTAAAACTGTTAAGATCTCGTGGGCCGAAAAGGAGCCAGATTTACAACTGTATTCTATAAAATGCATGTCGTAAGAGGCGACTAAGGAGGTTGATAGATGGCTTGAAAAGCTGTCATTGTAAAAACTATTGTTATGGAAACGGCCTTAGATTTTAGAGGCAGTGATCTCTGCAATATGTGCCATTTTGGCACGCAAGGTTTCTGTTTTTAAGATTGTGGTTCTGCCCTATGTGCCGTATTCGGCTCGAAAGGACAATAAATAGATAGATTCTATACAACAGAGCTTATGCATGCGATGCCATCACATAATGCTTGTTATCACCTGGAAAGACAAAGTGACAAACGTGGAGATCCTCATTCGCACAGGCCTCCCGAACATCTACACGCTGCTCAAACAACGTAGGTTACACTGGCAAGGACACTTACAACGTATGAAAGATGGCCGCATACCAAAAGATATACGTTATGGACAACTAGCAGATAGCAAAGGAACTAGAGGACGGCCAAAACTTCGATTTATAGATGTGTGTAAACGTGACATGAAGACTCTGAACATAAACCCTGCAGCCTGGGAAGACATAGCTGCAGATCGCAATCTTTGGAAACACACTAAAGCTTAAGCTAGAAGCGGGAAGATTCATAGAAAAAAGAGAATACACGGCAAAAGGAAAGGAAAAAAAAACATTTCCTAGGGTCCTTGCAAAATCCATAGCCAGCTATGACTGACGGAGGCTACTACGTATAGATTCAGCAGTATGGGGTTCACGACATGGTGGTAACATAAAGTCACCTACCACTTTCATGCCCAGTGACATTTCTCATTTCAGTGAATCGGATAAATTGGTTCGGCTACATAACAAGACAAAAAGAACCACACACAATGAATCAAAGAGCCATAAACATACGCTACGAAAACGCCAGATTAAGAGGAAGACCGAGATAGAGATGGATAAAGGGAATACTAGAGTCACTAGGAGGGATAACAACAGAAGAGGCCAACAGAAGAGCAAAGAATCGCAGATTGTTTCTCCCCTCGACTCCAACGGCAGCAGAGAAAGGATAGAAGAAGAAGAAGAAGAAGAAGAAGAAGAAGAAGAAGAAGAAGAAGAAAGTAAATCGGAAAAGTTATTTTTGTTTTGTTGGCAGTTGTCAACATATTTAAACAGGACGAGCTCATCCATAGAGAGAAACATTTGCCTGCTCTCCCGGGGGGAAAGCGAAGCTATTCCTACAGTGCATGCAACACATCGAGACATCCCTGGAAATGAAAAAAAAGCAGTCAAATGTAAATTTTTAACTGCACGACCCTACTCAGAGCCACCAATATGGAAAAACAATTCAGGAATAAGCCAAGAAAAGCAAATGAAACGAACTGTAGGAAAAGTACAGGAAAGAAGACAGCAGTGTATATATGTCAGAGAACATAAGCAGACTAAGATTTCCAGTCTCAGTTTTGACCAATGCTGACATCTACACAAAATAGAACTCACAACAGATCTTTGTAGTCATCTACACAAATAGAACTCAAAACAGATCTTTGTAGTCATCTACACAAAATAGAACTCAGAACAGATCTTTGTAGTCATCTATACAAAATAGAACTCAAAACAGATCTCTGTAGTCATCTGTACAAATTATTACTCTCAGAACAGATCTTTGTAGTCATCTACACACAATAGAACTCAGAACAGATCTTTGTAGTCATCTACACAAAATAGAACTCAGAACAGATCTTTGTAGTCATCTATACAAAATAGAACTCAAAACAGATCTCTGTAGTCATCTATACAAATTATTACTCTCAGAACAGATCTTTATAGTCATCTACACAAAATAGAACTCAAAACAGATCTCTGTAGTCATCTATACAAATTATTACTCTCAGAACAGATCTTTGTAGTCATCTATGCAAAATATTACTCTCAGAAAAGATCTTTGTAGTCATCTACATAAAATATTACTCTCAGAACAGATCTTTGTAGTCATGTATACAAAATATTATTCAGACTGCAATTTTTAACTGATGACAAATTGACGGTTTAGAATCTTAAACATGCAACAAATTAACGACGTGAAATTTTCAGCCAGTGGACATATTAATGACGTGAATTATCAGCAAGTGGGCAAATTAATGACGCGAACTATCAGCAGGTGGACATATTAATGACGTGAATTATCAGCAAGTGGGCAAATTAATGACGCGAACTATCAGCAGGTGGACATATTAATGACGTGAATTATCAGCAAGTGGGCAAATTAATGACGCGAACTATCAGCAGGTGGACATATTAATGACGTGATTTTTCAGCCAGTGAACAAATTAATGACGTGAATTATCAGCCAGTAGACATTTAATGACGTGAATTATCAGCCAGCGACTTAATAAAGGAAGTGACATTTAACACCAGTGGCAAATTACGTGAAGTCATGGATAAATTAAACGACGTGAAATCAATGGCACGCCTAGTTAATGATTCGATACTGGTGGTCATTGACAGAGGCCACAATTGCTTGACGATGATCTCAGTAAACCAGAGAACAAAGTTAGCATACTTCTGGTTAGGTCTGCGCTGTAATCATGCATGAGATAAGCCAGATCGAAATGCCCCAGTTCCGTCAGACTGCACAACGGAACGAATATAAGTTGCCTCCAGTAGACAGCAATTGATTTATGATCAAATTAAGGCCTCAGACCGCGGCTCCTCCCCGAGCTTATTGTGGCTCAAATCTTCATGTCTCGCTGCAGATTGTGATTAAAGTCAACACTTCGGGTAGTCACGTGATTTCAAGCATTATCTTGATCGCTGTTCAGGAAATTAACCTCTACAGTTTGAACAACAAGCTGCCCCTCTGTGCCTGTGTGGCATTGTCATTGTACATGGCTCCCATTTTTGTACTTACCAGTCTGGATTTTAGCCTTACAGCACGTCATTTGTGTGTGAAAACGTCTTTCTCTTGCAATACGTCATTTGTGTGTGAAAACGTCTTTCTCTTGCAATACGTCATTTGTGTGTGGAAACGTCTTTCTCTTGCAATACGTCATTTTTGTGTGGAAACGTCTTTCTATTGCAACACGTCGTTTGTGTGTGGAAACGTCTTTCTTTCTTGCGACATGTCATTGGCGTGTGTTGTTGTTGTTGTTGTTGTTGTTGTTGTTGTTGTTGTTGTTGTTGTCGTTATGGATCCAGCGACGTTTGAGCTGATGCCCTTCGGTCCAATGCCATGTAGTAGTTAGTATCTGCAGGTATTTTTAAGTTCTGCTGTTGTTCCGTACAGAGTGTTCCATTTGGAGGGTCTTTGGGGAAATAGTGTTGTTCTGATGTCAGTGAGCTCTAGACATTGAAACAGGTGATGTTCTGATGTCAGTGAGCTCTGGACATTGAAACAGGTGTTGTTCTGATGTCAGTGAACTCTGGACATTGAAACAGGTGTTGTTCTGATGTCAGTGAGCCCTGGACATTGAAACAGGCGTTGTTCTGATGTCAGTGAGCTCTGGACATTGAAACAGGTGATGTTCTGATGTCAGTGAGCTCAGGACATTGAAACAGGTGGTGTTCTGATGTCAGTGAGCTCAGGACATTGAAACAGGTGGTGTTCTGATGTCAGTGAGCTCAGGACATTGAAACAGGTGGTGTTCTGATGTCAGTGAGCTCTGGATATTGAAACAGGTGGTGTTCTACAGTTTTTTGTGGGTGATTACAGAGTGGACATACTGGGGTATGGTTTTGTTGTATTCTATTAATGTGGTTATTTAGCATAACATGTCCTGTTCTCAGTCTGAAGATGGTGGTTTGGTCTCTTCTTGTTAGGTTGTTGATGATGTCTTGTGGATTTGGTCTTGCCATATATTTAAAAAGCTCTCTCCCTGTTTTCCCTAAGGCCCATCCATTCAGCCACTCCTCCCTACTGTTGGAGTTTATGACTTGTTTGGCTGTGTCTAGTGTGATGGATGTATGTATCTGTGTCTGTTTAGATCATCTCTTAGCTAATGTATCTGCCTTATCATTTCCTGGTATATTTGAGTGTCCTGGGATCCATTGCATTACCAATCTTATGTTATGTGTTTCAATGAGTTTGTCTGTGTCTATGATAAGCTGTGTGAGTTCTGTTTTGTTTGTGTTGTTTCTCAGTTCTTGCAGAGCCGATTTGGAATCCGTAAATATAACTGTATTTGTTTTCTTCGATGGTGTGGTATCGAAAATTGTATTTAAATGATACATTGTTGTTTCTATAGCTGTTTCCTAACTCCCTCCCTTGTCATTCACCTGCATGTCCTAACAATTTTAAGAGAATCTATATATTTTATCCACGAATCCATCCATTTTGAACTTTCCGTAAAGGGAAGAACGACTGATAGTTCGACAGGACTTGTCATCTGCTGACATGTTGTCACTAGAGAGCTGCTTTAAAGCTGATATTAACATCTTGGTCCCACTGTCCTGGCCCCATTGTCCCTGTCCTATTTCTAAGTCCTTTTTCCCCAGTCCTGTTTCTCATGATGTTATTGATCCAGAAGGATTGTAGCTGACGCCCTTTGGCCCAATGCCATGTAATGATATCTGCAGATATTTGTGAATTCCCCTTGTAGTTCCGTACAAGGTGTTCCAATTATCAGGGCTTTGGGGAAGTAGAGTTGCTCTGATGTCAGTGAGCTTTTGACATTCAAAAAGGTGATGTTCACTGTTTCATGTGGGTGTTCACAGAGTGTCCTTGTTTCTTATGAAAGGATTCACTTTGGCTGTTTTCCTTCGAGATGATTTTCCATCGCGCCCAAGAAGAGAAGCCCCATCCTTCAAGTATACCGTGCTAAACAGACACATCAGTGAAGACTTGAACATGGCCAGGTTTTCTCAATTTTTTTTTTTTTTGGGCCAACAGCTCATTCATTTTCAGACTTACTTTCCCAGTCTGATATTGTTCACATTTGAAACGGCTACTTAAGACAGGTGGTTCAGAACGGCTACTTAAGACAGGTGGTTCAGAACGGCTATTTAAGACAGGTGGTTCAGAACGGCTACCTAAGACAGGTGGTTCAGAACGGCTGCTTAAGACAGGTGGTTCAGAACGGCTACTTAAGACAGGTGTTTCAGAACGGCTACTTAAGACAGGTGGTTCAGAACGGCTACTTAAGACAGGTGTTTCAGAACGTCTACTTAAGACAGGTATTTCAGAACGGCTACTTAAGACAGGTGTTTCAGAACGGCTACTTAAGACAGGTGGTTCAGAACGGCTACTTAAGACAGGAGGTTCAGAACGGCTACTTAAGACAGGTGATTCAGAACGGCTACTTAAGACAGGTGGTTCAGAACGGCTACTTAAGACAGGTGGTTCAGAACGGCTACTTAAGACAGGTGTTTCAGAACGGCTACTTAAGACAGGTGTTTCAGAACGGCTACTTAAGACAGGAGGTTCAGAACGGCTACTTAAGAGAGGTGGTTCAAAACGGCTACTTAAGACAGGTGGTTCAGAACGGCTACTTAAGACAGGTGTTTCAGAACGGCTACTTAAGACAGGTGGTTCAAAACGGCTACTTAAGACAGGTGTTTCAGAACGGCTACTTAAGACATGTGTTTCAGAAAGACTTTTTAAGACAGGTGTTTCAGAAAGACTAAGACAGGTGTTTCAGAAAGATTTGTTAAGACTGTCACTTTAGTTCAACTAATATCTTTCTGTAATTCACGCACGAGTTAGCGTGTTCTCACTCAGAGAGTAGCGCGTGAGTGTAGTAATGACCTGTTGTTGCCACGTGCCAGTAATTTGTCAATATTTGCTTGACATATTACAATTATTAGTTAACCTCAAGACCTTAATACAACAGAGCCTAACCAGATGGGCCTAGATTATAAGGTCTTGGAGCTAACGCCGCTAAATCAATGTTTTGTGTTGTGGAAGTTCTTAAATCTAAATTCAGCGACCACAGTTCATAAATTAAATTCAGTAATTTAAATTCATAAATATAAATTCACTAACGGAAATTTAAAAAAATGTAAACAGTAATGGCATTACATAAATTTAAATAAGTAATGAAACTTCAGAGATTAAAACGTTTAACAAAAGAGCAACCAACACTCGAAACGAGGACACGAGACAAAGAAGCGACCAAGGAAAATGTGGATAAACAGAATGCTAGAAACAATTGGAGGTATAACAGCAGAAGAGGCCAATTGAAGAGCAAGAAACCGCCTACCATGTCTCTCCTCGACCCTGAAAGGCAAATGAGGAAAGTAAGAGAGAAGAAAGAAGGCAAATCAGGAAAGTAAGAGAGAAGAAATAAGGCAAATGAGGAAGGTAAGAGAGAAGAAAGAATGCAAATGAGGAAAGTAAGAGAGAAGAAATAAGGCAAATGAGGAAGGTAAGAGAGAAGAAAGAAGCCAAATCAGGAAAGTAAGAGAGAAGAAATAAGGCAAATGAGGAAAGTAAGAGAGAAGAAAGAAGCCAAATCAGGAAGGCAAGAGAGAAGAAAGAATGCAAATGAGGAAAGTAAGAGAGAAGAAATAAGGCAAATGAGGAAGGTAAGAGAGAAGAAATAAGGCAAATGAGGAAGGTAAGAGAGAAGAGATAAGGCAAATGAGGAAAGTAAGAGAGAAGAAAGAATGCAAATGAGGAAAGTAAGAGAGAAGAAATAAGGCAAATAAGGAAGGTAAGAGAGAAGAAATAAGGCAAATGAGGAAAGTTAGAGAGAAGAAAGAATGCAAATGAGGAAAGTAAGAGAGAAAAAAATAAGGCAAATGAGGAAGGAAAGAGAGAAGAAATAAGGCAAATGAGGAAGGTAAGAGAGAAGAAATAAGGCAAATGAGGAAGGTAAGAGAGAAAAAATAAGGCAAATGAGGAAGGTAAGAGAGAAGAAATGAGGCAAATGAGGAAAGTAAGAGAGAAGAAAGAATGCAAATGAGGAAAGTAAGAGAGAAGAAATAAGGCAAATGAGGAAGGTAAGAGAGAAGAAATAAGGCAAATGAGGAAGGCAAGAGAGAAGAAAGAAGGCAAATGAGGAAAGTAAGAGAGAAGAAATAAGGCAAATGAGGAAGGTAAGAGAGAAGAAAGAAGGCAAATGAGGAAGGCAAGAGAGAAGAAATAAGGCAAATGAGGAAGGTAAGAGAGAAGAAAGAAGGCAAATGAGGAAGGCAAGAGAGAAGAAAGAATGCAAATGAGGAAGGTAAGAAAGAAGAAAGAAAGAAAATGAAAGATGACAGTTTCATTTATCACGAAATAAACTTCAAAGAAATGGTGACCACTTAACATTTTGCATTTTAAGTTAAAAAAAAATATATCTGAGAGTTTATTTTTCTTGCAACGATATTCATGATTGATTAAAGACTTGACATAGGAACTCTAGCAAGTTATCAGCAAGCCAGGTCGTTGTCGTACCCCAGTTATCACCAATGATCATACACCTTAACATAATGTAAAAACAAAAAAGAAATATATTTTTGTCATTTTCTGTTACCAGCGTCATAAGTCTTTTTCATCTTTAGCGGAGTGTGTAAGCGCAGAGTGTGAGAAGAGTTGCGTGAGTGAAACAGCTGAGCTAAACCATAACGTGTAATTGAGACTATCTTGTTATCACAACTGTCCTGTTATCACAACTATCCTGTTATCACAACTATCCTGTTATCATATATATCCTGTTATCACATCTATCCTGTTATTACAGCTATCATGTTATCACATCTATCTTGTTATCACAACTACCATGTTATCACAACTTATCACAACTATCATGTTATCACAACTATCCTGTTACAACAACTATCATGTTATCACATCTATCCTGTTATTACAACTATCCTGTTATTACATCTATCCTGTTATCATAACTACCATGTTATCACAACTAGCATGTTATCACAACTACCCTGTTATCATGTTACCACAACTATCATGTTATCACAACTATCCTGTTATCACGACTATCATGTTATCACAACTATCCTGTTATCACAACTATCATGTTATCACAACTATCATGTTATCACAACTATCCTGTTAAAACAACTATCCTGTTACCACAACTATCATTTTATCACATCTATCCTGTTATCATAACTACCATGTTATCAAAACTAGCATGTTATCACAACTACCCTGTTATCGTGTTACCACAACTATCCTGTTATCACATCTATCCTGTTATCACAACTATCATGTTATCACAAGTATCCTGTTATCACAACTATCCTGTTATCACAACTATCCCCCATTAATTAGAATATTCTCTTTATGTTCTTGGCTTTTAAACACCAAACATGCACGGCTGATGGCCTTCATCTCAAAGTGGCATTTTATTAACCACCCATCACATTAACCACCCATCACATTGTCTAGCCACCCTTCACATTTTATTAACCACCCATCACATTGTCTTAGCCACCCTTCACATTTTATTAACCACCCATCACATTGTCTTAGCCACCCTTCTCATTGTCTAGCCACCCTTCACATTTTATTAACCACCCTTCACATTGTCTAGCCACCCTTCACATTTTATTAACCACCCTTCACATTGTCTTAGCCACCCTTCACATTTTATTAACCACCCTTCACATTGTCTAGCCAACCTTCACATTTTATTAACCACACTTCACATTGTCTAGTCACCCTTCACATTTTATTAACCACACTTCACATTCTCTAGCTCCTATGTCTAAAGATGCCTGTCTTGACAGCTTTCCCAGCCCGTATTTCTAAAATCAATATTTGAAAAAAAAAGTGGTCCCACAGAAATTTGATTTTTCTAGCTTTATCAATATTGATGCTTGATATTTGAGTAAATGAAATCTAATAAGTAGAAAATAGTTCACAGTTTTATCAATGTGACACTTACTAGCGTATAACATGTTAGATCACACCGTACAGTTAAAAACATATCAGATTTATCTCATTCTGATCAACCTGAATGTAAGATTTATCTCATTCTGATCAACATGAATGTAAGATTTATCTCATTCTGATCAACCTGAATGTAAGATTTATCTCATTCTGATCACCGTGATTGTAAGATTTATCTCATTCTGATCAACGTGATTGTAAGATTTATCTCATTCTGATCAACGTGATTGTAAGATTTATCTCATTCTGATCAACGTGATTGTAAGATTTATCTCATTCTGATCAACCTGAATGTAAGATTTATCTCATTCTGATCAACCTGATTGTAAGATTTATCTCATTCTGATCAACCTGATTGTAAGATTTATCTCATTCTGATCAACGTGAATGTAAGATTTATCTCATTCTGATCAACCTGAATGTAAGATTTATCTCGTTCTGATCAACCTGAATGTAAGATTTATCTCATTCTGATCAACGTCAGTGTGAGATTTATCTAACCAACATGAATGTAATTTTTAAAAGACCAACGATTACATTCTCAAGAAGCCAACCCAAAAAAGGGAGCTCCTAGAAAAAGCGATCCAGATCTCTCACATCGTAAGAAGATGAAAGTTGGAATACTTGGTTACAGCTGGCAAAATACAGGGAAAGAGAGGTCACGGACGACAAAGAGAGAAGATATTAGATAGCTTGTGTCATGATATGGAAAACAGTCAACAACAGAATTGATACGATGTACTGAGGACATAGAATTATGGAAGGACATGATCGCCGACGACAACTGGTATGCACATGATGATGATGAATGTGCTTATGAGAACAACATGCAAACTTTTTTTTTTAATAAGCAAGACACTAAAATACCACTGACAAACAAATGTACCAATAAGGAAGTTAAAGAAATAGTTCGCTATCACCTTCTGCCTCATGTCAAGCTACAAAAACATTAAAAACTTATGCAGAGAGGGTCATCTTTATATGTCTATGTTTTTGTGTGTTGACATAATGTAGGGGAAAAAAACAGGCTACAACAAAGAGCCCCGCATAAAGAAAAAGTTAAACAGAAATAAGACCAAGTGATGCACGGTTGTCAACCGACCTCTTTTATGTGTCATCTGTATGTCATTTCTGCATTCACAGCAGGCGACTTTTAAAAGAAGCCCGAACGGTGCGCTCCAAACAGCAAGATTGATAACTGAGCTGTTGTTTGTTATAATCTGCAAGAAGAAGTCAGATTTTACTCAAGTCCGTCCAGGGTTACAACACTGCTGGGGGTTGTATGTTTTGCATATTTCAACTGATATCTCACACAACAGATGATCTGAAGTTCCTATCAACAGAATTTGATAGTTGAGATACATTTCAATAGAAGAGGGGCATTCAATCGCCTTTACTATTTCTTAAATTCAATAGAAAAGAGATATTCAACTTCTTCTTCTTCTTTCAGCTCCCTGTGGAGCATAGGTCTTCAACAAACACTTTCAACTCCCTGTGGAGCATAAGTCTTCAACAAACACTTTCAACTCCCTGTGGAGCATAGTTCTACAACAAACACTTTCAGCTCCCTGTGGAGCATAGTTCTACAACAAACACTTTCAGCTCCCTGTGGAGCATAGTTCTACAACAAACACTTTCAGCTCCCTGTGGAGCATAGTTCTACAACAAACACTTTCAGCTCCCTGTGGAGCATAGTTCTTCAACAAACACTTTCCAAGCCGTTCTGTTTCTTGCCATTCTCTTAGATCATTTCATGTCTTTCCCATTATCTTCATCTCTGCTTCTGCCTGTCTTATTCAAGTATATTTTGGCCTTCCCCTTCTTCTCCTCCTCTGTGGTTTCCAAAAAAATGGCATGTCATGTAATACTCTCAGTTGGCTTCCGCAATGTGTGTGTGTGTGGTTTATCCAGCCCATCGTCTTTGTCTTATTTCTTTCTCCACTGGTATTTGTCTGGTACTTTCTCCTAGTTCTAAGTTAGTGATTTTTGTCCTGCCACCCTCATCCTTTTCTACTGGATTTATTGTCCCCTATTAATTCTTGATTTAAACAATAGAGAACGATTCAACTGTCCCTTGTTTTTATCACAGAAAACAATCGACTTTCCTTTAACTTCCAATAGAACACACGAGTGAGGAGAAGACTCAACATTGTCAGTCAATCCCAGGTTCTTATCTTTCCTCATTCGAGCGGACACTGGCTCCGGGAGTCGCAGTAGAACAGTGTGGGGGGGGGGGGGGTGTCAAGGCAAAGAAATGCAAATGATGCATACAAATGTGAAGCTGCAGTAAAGCTAAATGGAAAGCTGCAGTAAAGCTGAATGGAAAGCTGCAGTAAAGCTGAATGTGAAGGAAAATTGAAAATAAAAATAGAAAAAATGGTACGGTTAAAGCTTTACGTAATAGATGAACGACACAAATTTGAACGACGTTTAGGCTAAATAGGCCTTTTTCAGGCAACAAACAAACAATACACACAAACACACAGATATGTAAACAGTCTACACTTGAAATAGAACAGTGGCCAGGTTGGATGGTACGTTGAAGAACTTGCATTCTATGTCGATTAATGCCTTCTGGGTTCACCCAGCCTTAAATCGATGCAGCAAATATTTTTTCTGATAATAAAAAATAAACAGCATTGGCGCGGTGCCAAGCACAATTCTCTTACTACACCCTCTTCCCCCCCCCCCCCCAAAAAAAAAAAAAATTAAAAAAAAAGTAAATAAAGGCACTCGCACCATTTACATGACACTCCAATTGTAACGGTTTGTGGGTCTTTTATTTTTCTTTCTGGTTTTCGTTTCTCTCTCTCTATCTGTCTCCGCCCAGCCATCCCCAAACATCTACCGAACACTGCAGACAGTGCAACCAAACAGAGTTGGCGACTGTTCAATGAGAGGGGAAAGACAGAGAAATACAATGGAAATATAATGCCAAGACGTTGAACAAAGGTTAGTCAATATATTTATGATTGATAGCCGGCCCAAAACTGACAAACTCTTTCCTCTGGCGCTTCAGACCGGCTGCAGAAAGCAAGGTCCGCCATAAGCGATCCTGTTTCGGGAAAGAATGCGCCAGCAGTAGCCCTGGAGGATAGCAACGCTAGATAAGGTAGGCCTACCGTCAGGGGAGACAACAGACGTGCTTGCCATCAATCAAAAGGGAAGTAACCCAACTGTTTGGGCCTGACACTAATTGTATCTCGCTGTACATTCTTGCGTCCCGCCCGCGATCCTAGCCTGGCCCGCAGAACGCGCGGCGGGAGGGTGTTGTTGGGGAAACAAAGATTTATCATATTTTTTTCCTACGCAAGAAATCAGTGACAGTAGATACCCTCTCACTGCCGATGAGCGGCCGAAATTGAAAACAGGTACCTACATACATGTTGTTGGGGAAACAAAGATTTATCATATTTTTTTCCTACACAAGAAATCAGTGACAGTAGATACCCTCTCACTGCCGATGAGCGGCCGAAATTGAAAACAGGTACCTACATAAGCGTATCGCTCTCAACGCTGAGCTTAGATTTAACACCTGCGCTGAAAGAGTTCAACGACTTATAGCTGATTGATGCTCATGAGAGTGTAACTGATCTGATCGAGACCTGACGCCACCTCCCTGTGATGTGTAATCCAGTGTTCCCTCGATACTATGCTCTTAGTGATCATATTTCTCCTTGACAAAAGACACATTTTTAGGGGTGATATGACCGGCACTTTCCAGAGAATTCTTTGACTCCAGTTTTAAGAGGATGGGTCGTGCTGAAGTCGGATGTGTTGGGCCGAAAGGCGCAAATATCACAGTTATACTGCAAACCACAACACAAACACACACACACGCCCATTTAACGTCCTATTAAGGGCGGATGACGAAGAGGGGTAATCCTTTAGTCATCGGGTGACCACAAGCAAAAGAATAGGTGATTCCTGTATGGAGGAGACAACTAATAACAATAAATATTATTATGGGGAAAGTAATAACAATAAATATTATTATGGAGGAAACTAATAACAATAAATATTATTATGGGGAAAACTAATAACAATAAATATTATTATGGGGGAAACTAATAACAATAAATATTATTATGGAGGAAACTAATAACAAAAAATATAATTATGGAGGAAACTAAAATAACAATAAATATTATTATGGAGGAAACTAATAACAATAAATATTATTATGGAGGAAACTAATAACAATAAATATTATTATGGAGGAAACTAATAACAATAAATATTATTATGGAGGAAACTAATAACAATAAATATTATTATGGAGGAAACTAATAACAATAAATATTATTATGGTTATATGATATATCAAAAAAGACTAAAACTACGATCATAAACAAAGAACATTCTCAAGACCTACAAATAAATATCACAGTTGAAAGAATACATCTGGAGACAGTCCAGAGCTACAACTACCTGGGACATACTATAACCAGTGATGGAAAATGTACAACTGAAATAAACGAAAGAATAGGAATGGCAAAAAGTAATTTTAATGCCAAGAAAAATATACTAACATCAAAACAAATAACACCAGGGCTAAAACTAAGAATAGCGAAATGTTACATCTTCTTGAGGTATTCCTGTATGGTGCAGAAACATGGACGTTAGACAAGAAAACAGAACAGAGAATTGAAGCCTTTGAAATGTGGATCTATAGAAGAATATGTAGAATTGGATGGAAAGAAAAGATAACAAACGATGAAGTTTTAAAACAACTAAAAATGAAAATAGAACTACTAAACACAATTAGAACACGACAAATGACATTTTTGAGCATGTTAAAAGACACAACAACCTAATAAAAGTAATATTGTAATAATAAGTAAAGTAAATTACCCCCCGTCACGCCAAGTGGCGTATAGGGAAATATGGTGTTAGTGACCCTATATTTTACAGACCTTCAGCACATGATTTTTGGGGTAATGTGGTCGGTATTACGCCCGTGCTGCTTTACTTTCCCAGAAAAAATACGGGACCCGTTTAAGGCTGGGTGAACCCGGAGCCGTCGGTTGGGATCGAACCCTACCCCTTGTCCGTAGTAGTCCAGTTCACTAACCACTGAGCTATCGCGGCTCCCACTAATTTTCAAGGAATTAGTAAAACCCAGGTGTCCTCGCCAGGGTACGAACCCCGGCTGTTGCCGTGGTAAGCCAACCGCCTATCGATTGCGCTAACCGGACACCCAATATTGTAATAATATACGCCATTAATTTTTTTATTTGTTAAACAGTACTTTCATGACTCCACTTAATCTTTATTTGTTAAACAGTACTTTCATGACTCCACTTAATCTTTATTTGTTAAACACTACTTTCATGACTCCAGGTAATCTTTATTTGTTAAACACTACTTTCATGACTCCAGCTAATCTTTATTGTTAAACAGTACTTTCATGACTCCACTTAATCTTTATTTGTTAAACAGTACTTTCATGACTCCAGCTAATCTTTATATTTGGTAAAAAAAAGTACTTTCATGACTCCACTTAATCTTTATTTGTTAAACAGCAATTTCTTGACTCCAGCTAATCTGTATATTTGCTAAAGTACTTTCTTGACCTCCGTTTGTATTTTCTTGATGTAAATGCCTTTCTACATGAATTGTTAAACTGAGTTTCTATACAGAAGTCGTATACGACTGCCGTCTGCTAGTCAGTCATGATAACGTACCTCGGGTATTTGACAGAGATGAGGCAAGGTCTGTTGCCGACATGTTTTACACTTCCTTCGCTGTTAGAGTGGCATATTGATTGTTTTTTTTATTGAGCTCCTTGATACCTGCATAAACCGGCCCACCCAAATCGTTTTTGTTAAGGATTCTCGTACTGTATCGGTTATTTTTGTGCTTTGTTAATATCGTTCTCAACTTTATATTGGTGTTCATTTTGAATAAGTTCTTCTGGCATCTCTTACTTAATTAGATCTTAAACTTCTCTTAGTTGATTCTTCTGGCTTTTCTTACTTAATTCTTTTGGCTTTTCTTACTTAATTCTTCTGGCTTCTCTAACTTGATTCTTCTGGCTTCTCTTACTTCATTTTTCGGACTTCTCTTACTTAATTAGATCTCCTGGCTTTTCTTTCTTAATTAGATCGTCTGGCTTCTCTTACTTAATTCTTCTGGCTTCTCTTACTTGATTCTTCTGGCTTCTCTTACTTGATTCTTCTGGTTTCTCTTACTTGATTCTTTTGGTTTCTGATACTTAATTCTTCTGGCTTCTCTTACTTAATTAGATCTTCTGGATTCTCTTACTTAATTACTTCTTCTGAGTGCTCTTTCTTAATTAGTTCTCTTGGTAACTTTTACTCAGTCTGTTCTTGTGATTTCTCTTTCTTAATTTGTTCTTCTGACTTCTCTTAATTAATCTTTTCTGTTGTTCTTAATTTGTACTTAATCTGTAATGTTGTTCTTTTATAGATCTTCATTAATGGATGCTTACGTAGAATCATAGGATGGAAATGGCAGGACAAAATCACTAACATAGAATTATGGAAATGTGCAAGTCAAATACCTGTGGATAAAGTGATAAAGCGAAAACGATGGCACTGGATAGAGCACACACTTTGGAAGCCAACTGAGAGTATTACACAACAGGCCATATTTTGGAATCCCCAAGGAAAAAGACAAAGAGGATGACCAAAATATTATTGGAGAAGACAGATGGAAGCAGAGATGAAGATGATGTGGATGGCTTGGGATTATCTTAAAAGATTGACAAAAAACAGAACGGCTTGGAAAGTGTTTGTTGAAGACCTATGCTCCACGGGTAGCTGAAAGGTAGAAGAAGTGGAAGAGGAATATTCCTTCTTTTAGTAGTCAACGGGAGAATGACAGAAGGAAAGAACTATATCAGAACTGGTCGTTAGTTTTGAGTCTCCCTATTTGAGCGCTAAGGCATCAAAGAATGAAAGTCTAGGGTAGAGCGAACATTGATTGATACATGTGTCAGCATGGCTGCCTTGTTCTTGTCGGCATAGAATCACACTTGTCTCCACTTTACAGCCCAAAGCCTCAAGCCTCGCCTCGAGGTAACCAGAAGTTTCATTTCTTGCCCTCGGTACTCGAGAGCTCGGCTCAGAGTTTTTGACATTAAGTCCTAGCACGTATTGATCTTAACTGAGAACAATGTGTCGGATATCAGCCGCCCGTCTAGGCGGGCGGAATCTTCACGCCAGCGATAGTTACAGTTGTATTGATATTAGGTATAACAATAGTTACAGTTGTATTAATATTAGGTATAACGATAGTTATAGTTGTATTAATATTAGGTATAACGATAGTTATAGTTGTATTAATATTAGGTACAAAAAATGATTTTTTTCTTCCTAATATTTGAAATTAGCTCTCGTTTTGCTTTGACCTCTTTCAGAACATTTTCATTACTCTTCTTAGCTGTCTATGGTATTCTCAACATTCTTCTGTAAAACCACATTTCTACAGACTCCAGTGATTTTCTTGTCTGTTGTCCTATTGTCCATGATTCACATCCATATGTTAAGACTGGCTCTACATAACATTTAAGAACTCCTTTTCTTGTTTCTATTGTCAAAAATGGATTGCATAGTATCTTCTTCATTTTTTGGAAAGCTGCTTTTGCCTGAAAGTAGAGTTATAGTTGAATTAATATTAGGTATAACAATAGTTATTGTTGTATTAATATTAAGTATAACGATAGTTATTGTTGTATTAATGTTAGGTATAACGATAGTTATAGTTGAATTAATATTAAGTATAACGATAGTTACAGTTGTATTAATATTAGGTAGAACAATAGTTATAGTTGTATTATGTAGAGCAATAGTTAATATTATTATATTAAGATAGATAGGGTCTGTAGAAAAGATTGTATGTTCTTTAAACAAGACAACGTAAATACTTAACATAAGATTATAGTTTCTTAAATCCAGCGCTACATACAGATGATCTTCTGACCTGCACAACTCACGAGAACATACAACTCATGTGGCGTATGGAACATCATCATCATCGAGTGCCGTCTTCGCAACGAAGGTTGGCTATCATGGATCGCCATTTCATAGATTGCATAGTATCTTTCTCATTTTATGAAAAGCTGCTTTACCTTATGTGTAAGCCCATAAAAGAAAACCCCAATGAGAACAAAGATTACAGAACCCAATAACCCCCACTGACCCCCACCTCTGGACAGTTCCATCACACTAATCTTTGCGACACCTGCCAACACCGCTTCGGTCTCTATGGTCATGTCAGCTGTCACTGCTCGTTCAGGCGTACTCCGGTTCGTAGTTAGAGACCTGGTTTCTCTCTCTTTGACCAATCTTCTCTGGACAACATGTGACCCATTAGCTTTCAGCGTCCATTCACGACACGGCACCAATAAACTTTAGGGACTTTCTTCTTTCTTTCTTTCTTTCTTTTTTCTTTCTTTCTTTCTTTCTTTCTTTCTTTCTTTCTTTCTTTCTTTCTTTCTTTCTTTCTTTTTTTCTTTCTTTCTTTTTTTCTTTCTTTTTTTTTCTTTCTTTCTTTCTTTTTTTTTTTTTCTTTCTTCCTTTCTTTCTTCCTTTCTGTCCATTTTGCTCCTAGTATTCTTTCTTTCTTTTTTTTATCTCCTTCCATTCCTTCTTCCTTTTCTTTCTTTCTTTCTTTCTTTCTTTCTTTCTTTCTTTCTTTCTTTCTACCTTCCGGTCTTTCTTCCTTTATTTCCCTCTTTCTTTCCCTTTTCTTCCTTCAATTATTTCTCCCTTTCTTATTTTTTTTTCTTACTTTTTTCATTCGTTATTTCTTTCTCTCCTTCTTTCTCACTTTCATTCTTTCTTGTTATCTGTTTTTCTTTGCTTCTTTGCAGCTATTTTTCTTGGTTTCTTTCTTTCTTTCTTTTTCCTCCCTCAATTCTTTATTCCTTTCTTCCTTCCTTCTTTCTTTCTTTCTTAAGAAAGACCAATCTGAAATAAGAATAAATGTCCGGATCCCTGCGTTAAAAAAAAGAACCAATAACAAGGAAGAACACTGACCTCCAAACAAAAGCCAAGTACCTCGTTGGTTAAACACACCACTATCCCACTCTTTCCGGTGTTATCTCCTGCTCGTGCCACGCATTAAGTAAAATTCCTGCAGCTCTCATACCCTCATGATCATTCGATACAGTTGCAAACCTCTAACCCTCCAACTCACAGCGAATGGTGTGTTGCAATTGGTATGTTGCGAATGGTATGCGATGCGTGGTATGTTGCAAGTGATATGTAGTGTGTGGTATGTTGCGACTGCTATATAGTGTGTTTTGAGTGGTGTGGTGTGTTTTGAGTGGTATATGGTGTGTGGTATGATGCGAGTGGTATGTGGGGCGTGGTACGTTGCAAGTGGTATGTGATGTGTTTTGAGTGGTATGTGGTGTGTGGTATGTTGTGAATGTTATGTGGTGTGTTTTGAGTGGTATGTGCTGTGTGTGGTATGTTGCGAGTGGTATGTGGTGTGTGTAGTTAGTATGTGGTGTGTGTAGTATGTCTTGTGTGTAGTATGTAAGAACAATAATGGAAGTTATGGTTCCTGGGTGACGCATCAGGAGTAGACCAAGAAGAAGCTTGTTTCAAGACTTCAAGGAGACATTGAACATGACAACAGAAGAAGTGGGATATCTGGCTAGAGACAGGGATTCTTTCAGACGGGTTGTGATGAATGCAACGTTCTTTTGGAGATATGGGCTATATACGGAGATTCTTTCATACGGGCTGTTTAGAATGCAACTTTCTGGAAAGGACATACGACCTGATGATGAGAGTGATCTTATTTTACCATGAACATAGCACAGTTTTAGGTGATGTGGTCAATGTCACACCAAGCCGCCTTTACTTCCCAGAAAATTCGTAGGTACCAGTTTTTGGAGGCTGGTCGAAGTCTCAAGCGTTGTCGATCCGAAAAAAAAAATCCTCCCTTCTGAGGGTCGAACCAGAACACTTCTGATGAAGATGGGAACACAGTAACCACTGAGCCAGTGAGTTTCTAAAATTAACCTACGTCACTACTTTAACGCATGTCAGTGTTATACGGTTAGCACCTGCATGAGAATCCTGCCAGATAAAAATCGAAAAGACCGGCCATATGTTGCTGTGCATGAATCACCAGGAAATTTATAAATTCCTTGGCCGTCACAGCATTCACTTAGGACCGATTAAACAAACACACACACACACACAAACTACGTGCTGATAGATCAATAACAGGCAGCACTGTGAACACACATGTGACTGATGTCTCCTGTCTGTTTTCTCTGGAACAAATAATTTGTGATTGCCCTGTTCCACAGCAAACACCACGATAAATTTGGCCTTTTTTATCAAGGGTTTACATTACACGTCCAGATTTGGTCTGTATAGTCCTACCAGGCCACTCGAGTACACTTCCACTTACTGATAGCTCGGTCTGAGATCTTAGCTGTGTCCACTGTCTGGGCAGCATCGGCTGGACGTATTCCATCAAGATTTGGTCCAGGATGTTTAAATAAACTTAAATCTGGTCATCATGCCTTTGTTATCCACTGGGTTACCTACCGTCTACACTTTAAAGACGTGCTCAGTGTTGTGATCTTCCATGTAAAAAGATGTTTCTTTTACTGCTGGCGAATATTATTTTGTTTTACTGACGGCGAACATATTCTTTGTTTTACTGGTGGCGAACATATTCTTTGTTTTACTGGTGGCGAACATATTCTTTGTTTTACTGGTGGCGAACATATTCTTTGTTTTACTGGTGGCGAACATATTCTTTGTTTTATGGTGGCGAACATATTCTTTGTTTTGCTGGTGGCGAACATATTCTTTGTTTTACTGACGGCGAACATATTCTTTGTTTTATTGGTGGCGAACATATTCTTTGTTTTACTGGTGGCGAACATATTCTTTGTTTTACTGGTGGCGAACATATTTTTTTGTTTTACTGACGGCGAACATATTCTTTGTTTTACTGGTGGCGAACATATTCTTTGTTTTACTGACGGCGAACATATTCTTTGTATTACTGGTTGTGAGCATGTTATTTTGTTTTACTGGTAACGAACATATTCTTTGTTTTACTGGTGGCGAACATATTCTTTGTCTTACTGATGGCGAACATATTTTTTGTTTTACTGGTGGCGAACATTTGCTTTACTGTGGGCGAACATATTCTTTCTTTTACTGGTGACAAACATATTATTTTACTGGTAACGAACATATTGTTTGTTTTACTGGTGGTGAACATATTCTTTGTTTTACTGGTGGTGAACATATTCTTTGTTTTACTGGTAACGAAATATTCTTTGTTTTACTGGTGGCGAACATATTTATTGTTTTACTGGTGGCGAACATTTTCTTTGTTTTACTGGTGGCGAATATATTCTTTGTTTTACTGGTGGCGAACATATTCTTTGTTTTACTGGTGGCGAACATATTCTTTGTTTTACTGGTAACGAAATATTGGTTTACTGGTAACGAAGATATTCTTTGTTTTACTGGTGGCGAAAATTTTATTTGTTTTACTGTTAACGAACATATTCTTTGTTTTACTGGTAACGAACATATTCTTTGTTTTACTGGTAACGAACATATTCTTTGTTTTACTAGTGGCGAACATATTCTTGGTTTTACTGGTAACGAACATATTCTTTGTTTTACTGGTGGCGAACATGTTCTTTGTTTTACTGCTAACGAACATATTCTTTGTTTTACTGGTGGCGAACATATTATTTTTATTTCACTGGTGGCGAACATATTCTTTGTTTTACTGGTGGCGAACATTTTCTTTGTTTTACTGGTAACGAACATATTCTTTGTTTTACTGGTGGCGAACATATTCTTGGTTTTACTGTTAACGAACATATTCTTTGTTTTACTGGTGGCGAACATATTCTTGGTTTTACTAGTAACGAACATATTCTTTGTTTTACTGGTGACGAACATATTCTTGGTTTTACTGTTAACGAACATATTCTTTGTTTTACTGGTGGCGAACATATTCTTTGTTTTACTGGTGGCGAACATGTTCTTTGTTTTACTGGTAACGAACATATTCTTTGTTTTACTGGTAACGAACATATTCTTTGTTTTACTGGTAACGAACATATTCTTTGTTTTACTTCTAGTAAACGTGGTTTTCTGACTTCAGCTCTGACATTGAAGAATAAACATCCACTCCATAGACTGTAAGTGGCTGCCACCCCACAGTGTGCATGTAAATTCGACTGGACTTTGTATTCTTAATGTCCAGACGGATTTTGAAGGTTGATCTGTCATTCCTGCGCTTCTGTTGTTTTTTTCCCCTCTGTGGAAGCACATCTGTAAAGCATTGTTTGCATTCCCGCTTGTTCCAGAAAATGTGCATCGCTTTAAGATATGCCATTGATCTTTAATATCTTTGTAGTCAGAAGCTGAGATGGATGCCGAACAAGCGCCGGTAAAATTGATAGCCATGATAATGTTGATTCAAACAAAGCAGATATCACCGATTTGTCGTTGTGCTTGACTATCATCATTATACTCACTCGTAAAATATCCAATGACAAACCGATCGCTTTTCTTATAACTCAGAAAGGTTTGAGCATAATGCACGAGCTGACTGGCGAGGGCCCCTGGATAATTTTTGAAAACTCATTCATTATCGTGAAAGATTGCTTGGATTTGACTCCATTTGAAACAAAAAAAAAATTGGCCCTTCTTTTCTTGATTTTCAACTGCTATCGTTTCTCGAACGTTTTCGTTAGCTTGAACTCGGGGCTTCGTTTTGTTGTCCGCATCCGAAAAGCTAAGTAGTCTAAGCTTCCTGTGAGTCAACAGGTCACTTTAATGGCGGCGGAAGGCGAGAGGAGTAATAGCCTGGAGAACGCAGTAGAAGAAGATGAGTCTTAGAGACTTATGTTGAATATTTTCAAAGCTTGTTGAGCTTTTATTTTTTACACTCACAAATTCGTAGGCGAATGCACAGACACACACACGTTAGTGCAATCATCATCAAGTGTCATGCCTGCTGGTGTAGATGAACATGTCTCTCCACAACTTGCGATCTAGTCAGCTATTTATCATTTCTCTTTGCTTCTCTCTATCTCTTCGTCCCTCACTTTTCCAAGTGATCACAATATATTCCAGTTGTTCTCTTCTCATTACATGGCCTGGCCAAAAAAAATGTTGATTGTTTCTTCCTAATATTGGAAATTAGCTCTCTTATTGCTGTGGCATCTTTCAGAACGTTTTCATTACTCTTTTTAGCTCTCCATAGGGAGCTGGTGCAATAGTAAAAGCATACATCATTGACAGTGAGTGCCCACACAATAAGCTTGTATCGTCCCTCTATAAGTTTGGCTGTAATTTTAAAGAGTATTTTATGTTTATTTTTCACTGCTCATACAACAAGTAATACCTGGATTGGAACTACCAAACAATTTCATTACAGAAAGCATCGGTCCCGAGGTTGTAGCGTGTTAGCTTAGACCTAAAGGGACGTCGGTTCGAACCCAGATTGACGCACCACAATCGAACCAGCTGCAAAAAAAAAATGAAGATGGCTGGCTCACTGTTATGTGAAGTCATATAATAACGATAACTAGCTATGCCACCCCCCCCCCCCCACAACCTCCAAATGCTATGACGTGAAGTGATACCATGAAGTTCCCAGTTCCCTCCCCTTCCCCGTTTTATGACATCCTTTACCTTTTACACGTTTGCTGCTATCAATTTTTCATGTGATCGCTGCGGTAGTTCTCCCATTCCTCGCCAACACTCTTCACACCCACTCGTAATCTCTTCCCTCGATCGCCTCGCCCCTGGAACTTCTCATCACCCTTTCACTAACTTCATCTTCAGTCCACCAGCGTCTTAAGCCAATCCCTCAACGACCGAGAACTGGTCCGCGGAAACTCTTAATTCTCTAGTTATTTCCCCTTTTGTTGAACGTTATTAGCTTTTGTGCTAGCTGAACCAAGGGAGCTTATGTCTCTATTGTGCCCTCCACGAGTGGCAGTCCTGGCTCACACACTTACCCTCGACCTGGTAATCCAGGGAAGCCGATGATTGGTCTGGTAGTCACGAGTTCGATCGGGAGGAACAGATATCATTAAATAAAAAGATAGAATGAGTCTCATAAAACGCCGGTGAAAATATGTCAGTCTCTTCTTCTTCTTCTTCTTCTTCTTCTTCTTCTTCTTCTTCTTCTTCTTCTTCTTCTTCTTCTTCTTCTTCTTCTTCTTCTTCTTCTTCTTCTTATTCTTCTTCTTCTGTCCTGCCTCATTTCCCTTTCATCGTCGAGAGGAGATATAATTTGCGGTATTTTGCCTTTATGTTGATCTCAACTGCCGTTATGTTACCTAGGGTTTCTAATAATCCATCAATCCATCGTTTTTTTGTGGTCGGCCCTTCAGTCTGGTAATTTCAATAAATTTATTAAATTCTCCTTATTTGGGGGCCTTGGTAGCCTAGTTGGGAATACCATCCGATTAGGCTACCGACGCTCGGACAACCCGTGTTTCATTTCCGCTGGAAGCAGTTTGTGAATTGTGCTCGTGGTTGGAATAAAAAATACCACCGCGGTCGACCCAGCCGCTGGCAGAAATGGGTACCAGTGTAGTACTCTGGGAAGGTGAGAAATGCCGCCTCGCATCGTGAGTTTCGATGCTTGAAGCGACTATGTGTCGTGTAGAGAAACATGGAGACTACAGACGTTCATATCCACTGTGTATCGTGTAGAGAAACATGTGGACTACAGACGTTCACATCCACTATGTGTCGTGTAGAGAAACATATGGACTACAGACGTTCACATCCACTATGTATCGTGTAGAGAAACATGTGGACTACAGACGTTCACATCCAGTATGTGTCGTGTAGAGAAACATGGAGACTACAGACGTTCACATCCACTATGTGTCGTGTAGAGAAACATGTGGACTACAGACGAGCACATCCACTATGTATCGTGTAGAGAAACATGTGGACTACAGACGTTCACATCCACTATGTGTCGTGTAGAGAAACATGTGGACTACAGACGAGCACATCCACTATGTGTCGTGTAGAGAAACATGTGGACTACAGACGTTCACATCCACTATGTGTCGTGTAGAGAAACATGTGGACTACAGACGTTCACATCCACTATGTGTCGTGTAGAGAAACATGTGGACTACAGACGAGCACATCCACTATGTGTCGTGTAGAGAAACATGTGGACTACAGACGAGCACATCCACTATGTGTCGTGTAGAGAAACATGTGGACTACAGACGTTCACATCCACTATGTATCGTGTAGAGAAACATGTGGACTACAGACGAGCACATCCACTATGTATCGTGTAGAGAAACATGTGGACTACAGACGAGCACATCCACTATGTATCGTGTAGAGAAACATGTGGACTACAGACGAGCACATCCACTATGTATCGTGTAGAGAAACATGTGGACTACAGACGAGCACATCCACTATGTATCGTGTAGAGAAACATGTGGACTACAGACGAGCACATCCACTATGTGTCGTGTAAAGAAACAAGGAGACTACAGACGTTCACATCCACTATGTGTCGTGTAGAGAAACATGGAGACTACAGACGAGCACATCCACTATGTGTCGTGTAGAGAAACATGGAGACTACAGACGAGCACATCCACTATGTGTCGTGTAGAGAAACATGGAGACTACAGACGAGCACATCCACTATGTGTCGTGTAGAGAAACATGGAGACTACAGACGAGCACATCCACTATGTGTCGTGTAGAGAAACATGGAGACTACAGACGAGCACATCCACTTTGTGTCGTGTAGAGAAACATGGAGACTACAGACATGCATATCCACAGTGTATCGTGTAGAGAAACATGGAGACTACAGACGAGCACATCCACTATGTATCGTGTAAAGAAACAAGGAGACTACAGACGTTCACATCCACTATGTGTCGTGTAGAGAAACATGGAGACTACAGACATGCACAATATCTATTCGTCGTGGAGAAACATGAAAGTTGTAGCACGAATATGCAACTTCACTCTCTGTGAGGACTCCATTCATCTCCACAGTTCAAGAGTTTTAAACCAGGGTTTGTGGTCTGTTCCGCACCTGGAAATCTGGCGGGGAGTTTCGACAAACACCGGGAACAGACTTGCTGAACTGAAACCTTTTGTCTGTTTAATTGCTGTCCAGCGAGCTTTTCATGAGTTTGTTGACGACAATGAGCTCCCTTTGTGCTGTGTCCGTATTGTTATGTTGATGAGCGACGTGACATGACTCGGCACCGGGCCTGCAAGATGCTATTTGCTTTTAGTGTCAGAGTTCTTGTGAGCTTTAGCTTCGAATGGGGTATTCAGTGGTTGCAGGAGGTATCCCAGGACATAGAAGGAGAGTCAGGTACGGAGGAGGGACGTGTGACGCTGCCAGTTAGCCAGTAATCTCTTGAGACACCCATGCCGAGTCCAGTTAGATCTGATGGCCTGAGTGGTAAGTGCTGTACCGCTAAAAGTCTCTTCAGTGCTCACCACACACAACTGTTTCGGAGTAAAGTCCCGTTCTCTCGATCAAAATCTTCAGACCTTTTTCATGGTTGTTCAAAAGATAATAGTGACGTGAAGAATATACACTCTCACATATCTTTTCGATATGCTAGAGTCATCATCATTTCTCTTACAATGTCCTTTAGCATTCCGATTCAGATAGGGCACTATACGAACCGGGAATATCTCTTTCCCAGAGTAATTTCGACAAAACTATTTAATTTGGTAAAGATGACTGGAATGTTACATTTGGCCCACGAAAAGGGATTCAGCCTACCCCTTTTTGTTGTTGTTGTTGCGTTCGCCAGCTTCAAACTCTGACGAAGTCCCTAGAGACTAGGAACTGAATTTTGCGTGTTAATCCATTTTTCCCTGGCAGCCGTGTGCACAGAGGTCCCTCGCCGCAAAGGCAGATAACTCTGACTTCGGAGGTAGTCATATTTTTTCCGTCGATGAGTAATTGATGTTTCAAGCCGGGCCTCGCTGCTGAGACCAGAGGTGGTTGGTGTCCAATCATAAATACTCCGATGTAGGGAGTATTCTCCCTCACAATCTCCCCCTTTTAAAGACTTTCAACTGTTGAAGGTTGTTCCTTGGGCTCAACTTTAACACTGACCTTAAATGTATCTTCTCGGGAACTGGGTGGTCAAGAGGCGCTGGTTATGTACAGGACTGTCCCATGTGTTTACTCTCATCTTATATGGTGGGAATTTCAATAAAAAATAATTTAAACATTTGTTTCTACGGTGGGCTTTTTTTTTATTTCATGAATATTTACCCTGCTCCGGTCTCTGGGTGGTGAGATACTCTGTCTGTCCCTCTCGGAAAACGGAAAAAAAACAGGAGGTCCAGTGTGTACTCGCACGCGTTAAAGAATTTTCGGTAGTTTGAGGTCGAAAAGAGTAGGATAAAATTGGCCGCTGTCAGGGCAAAGATTTTAACTCAAATCTAGCTATCCACCCAGAAGACGGAATGACGGGTCGAAATGGGCAAATATTGTGATTATGCCGTAAACTAGCTGCGACCTACCGCATCCACGCCGTTTTAACGGGTGAGTGCTATGAAGAGAGATGTATCTCCCGTTTCCGATTAGACTAAGTACTTGATATCCCTTATTTTGAGATTTGGGCTTTCGGTGGTTTGAAAAAAATAAGATTATGAGCATGTATGTTTCTGTAACGACACTAAGGTGTGGGGACTGTCTTCTAAACAGACTAAATGCGATATTTGTCCTAACATTTCTACCACCATAAACAGTGGGTGACTTAGACTGCCCCGACTTAACATGCCTGCCAGGCCAGTATCTTTAAGCACGTGCAACCAATGACAACACACGGGTACATAGGAGGTAACCTCTACTGAGATGAAATATGTGAGACGAAAGACAGGAGACAGCCTGAGAGATAAGATCAGAAATGAAGAACTGAGAAAATAAGCTAGGAATAGCACCCGCCGTAGAATATATAAGGAAACAACAGATAAAATGGTTTGGCCACGTGACAAGGCAGAAAGATCAAAACAAAACACAACGAGCCTTCAGCAAACGTTGTGAGAACACCAGATCCACGGGTCGACCACGAAAAAGATGGATCGATGGAATATTAGAAGCACTAGGAAACATAGCAGCAGCAGAGGCGAACAGAAGAGCAAAAGACCGCAAATTATATCTCCCCTCGACGCTGAAAGGCAGATAAGGAAGGAAAGAAGAAGGAGAACCAATGACAACACACTCCTCTCACCATCACTTTCACCAACTTTCATCTAACACACTTTTCTGCGACAGTCACTCTACAGAGCAACCTCCTTATATCTAGAAAGAGTTAACTCAGCTCAGGTCAAGTTAGGTTAAGTCATATGGACAGGTCAGATGTTTAACCGATTCCAGATGTTATCTCTCAGACCTGGTACTTACCCTCTCCCTAATCTCAGTGAAAACTCGTACTTACCCCGCCTGTGGTCTCGTGTGCAATTTTCCTCTGTGGACCACATCTACGCATCAAACACTTAGCCAGCCACTCTTGACATGAATGCACTCTCTTTACGTAACTGGGATTTACTTATTATCATTATCATGTTGCGTGCTTTACTCAATAGTGCATTATACGCTTCAAGTTTTTATCAGATTACGCCATTTACTCGTCAAGTTATATGCTGTGCTCGTCAAATTAGGAGCTTTAATCATCAAAATATGGGCTTTACTCTTCACATCGTATGTTTTACTTATTAACACATTATGGGAATTACTTTTCAAACTATGAATTTTACTCGTCAAATTATGAGCTTTACTTATTGCCAAATTATTAACTTTACTCAGCAAATGTTACATCTTCTCAGTATTCCAATATGGCGCAGAGACATGGACATTAGACAAGAAAACAGAGCAGAGAATTGAAGCCTTTGAAATGTGGATATATAGAAGAATAGGTAGAATTGGATGGAAGGAAAGAAAACAAACGATGAAGTCTTAAAACAACTAAAAATGAAAAGAGAACTACTAAACACAATTCAAACAAGACAAATGCGATTCTTAGGCCATGTTAAAAGACACAACAGCCTACTAAAAGTAATCCTGGAGGGGAAAATACAAGGTAAAAGAGGCAGAGGCAGACCAAGACTAACATGGACTAGTAACATCAAAAGATGAACATATCAGCCTATGACAACCTGCACCATCAAAGAAAGAGACATAGCAGAATGACGCTCCATGGTAGCCAACCTTCGTTGCGGAGACGGCACTCGATGATGATGACTCATCAAATGATATGCGTTACTTATGATCAAATTACGTGATTTACTTATCAAATGTCCCTCTTCACTCTCATCAAACCATGTACTTTTCTTATTATCAAACTACGCGCTTTCATATCAAATTGTGCGTTTTACTTTTCAAGATATTCCATTTTAGATATTTCTAAATCTTCTGGCAGCCATCACCTTTGTCGTAATTCACTGATAGCGCGGTCCTCCATCTTCCTACCTAGTCTTTCCCCAAGTCCCCAACTCTCCCGGTAGCTGTGACTCAAGTGTTTGCTCTTACACTTCTCTCTTCTGCTCAGACAGTCTGGCAGTTCTACAGGCCAGGTCCGTCACGTGACTGCTAAAGGCACTTAGCCTGGGAGCCTTCCGATGTTTGCTTTAGCCATTCCACTAACTTTACACCTTCTCTCGTTTTCTCTTTCTCGCATTCCCTCGACCTGTCCTCGTTGTAATCCGGCCTGTTTTAGAGCTCACGGGCACGTAAAGTCAATCTTTAAGATCTGGTCAAGGTTTCTCAAACATTAGTGTGGCATGTAGTACACTAGCGTGGTAGTACACTAGCGTGGTAGTACATTAGCGTGATAGTACACTAGCGTGGTAGTACACTAGCGTGGTAGTACATTGGCGCGGGCAGTACATTCGCGTGGTAATACTTTAGCGTGACAGTACATTATCGTGGCAGTACATTTAGCGTAGCAGTACATTAGCGTGGCAATACACTAGCATCGTAGCGCATTAGCATGGTCAGTAGTACATCATCATGCCCAGTACATTAGCGTGGAGGTGTTTTAGCGTGTCAGACATTAGCGAAGTGGATGTATCACGTTGACTGGCGTACTTGCAGTTTGGTAAGGTAGGAGGAGGAGGTAGCATACACATGCAGAGCTGCGGTATAGCTGTTATTAGCGGAATGTGAGAAAACAAAACAAAACATTAAACGGTCTAGTTACAGCATTATGGTAAAGCATAAACGTCACAACACCATCCGACGTTGTGGCTTTTTTTTCGTTCGCCAGCTTTTACCTCTGACAAAAGCCATAGAGACTAAGAACTGAATTTTGCGTGTTAATCCGTTGTTCCCTGGCAGCCGTGTGCACATGGGTCCCTCGCCGCACAGGCAGATAACTCCGTCTTCGGAGGTACTCATATTTTTTTCCGTCAATGAGTAATTGACGTGTCAGGCAGGGATGCTGAGACCAGGGGTGGTTGTCGCAGGGAGAAATCATAAATAAAAATCCCAACCGGTGCAGCCGGGATTTGAACCGACAAACTCTCTGTCTCGAGGCCGGCGTCTTGCCTCGAGACCAACCAGTACCCCGTTGCGGCTTAACAATAGCCTCTGTGTTGAGAAAAAAAACAACTTATCGATTAAAAGAAAAACAAAAATGTAAAAAAAACTCGTCGGAGTATTTATCCAAAATTGTTGAAATAAAGGGTGTTCTTTGACTGGAACTGAAGACGTTCCGGGAAAACTAACCAAGGTTGTTGACAACAGAAGGAATAGATGCGTTCATGACGTGCTTGATTGGTTGTGCAATGTTTAAATATCTGGGTTAACCTCAGGTGCTAGATATACATCAGAGGTGAGATGGTAGATGTACATCAGAGGTGAGATGGTATATGTACATCAGAGGTGAGATGCAGAATGGCTCAGGCAAAAGCAACTTTCCAAAAAATGAAGAAGATACTGTGCAATCCATTTTCGACAATAGAAACAAGAAAAAGAGTTCTTAAATTTTATGTAGAGCCAGTTTTAACATATGGATGTGAATCATGGACAATAGGACAACAGACAAGAAAATCACTGGTGGCTGTAGAAATGTGGTTTTACAGAGGAATGTTGAGAATACCATGGACAGCTAAGAAGAGTAATGAAAACGTTCTGAAAGAGGTCAAAGCAAAAAAGAGAGCTAATTTCCAATATTAGGAAGAAACAATCATCATTTTTTGGCCATGTAATGAGAAGAGAACAACTGGAATATATTGTAACAACTGGGAACATTTAGGGACGAAGAGATAGAGGGAAACAAAGAGAAAAATACCAGACAGCTTAAGAGAATGGCTTAGCAGAATGTCAACAATAGAAATGATAAACAACTGTCGAGATCGAAAGTTGTGGAGAGACATGATCTCCGGATGCTGCCTGAGCTACTGAGTTTGTGTTTCATACGTTTTGATCATGTTTCGATATTCAAATTGTTTACGATGAATAATGATATCTTATGACGGGGAACAGATGGCTGTGTTCATTTTCTGTGCGGTTTCGCCTTATGTCTTTTAGCGTGTGCTGAGACTACTATGGTTTAGACTGCAGCTACCTTTCTTTGTTTGGGATGGTGAGATATTAACTTTGATGATTCCACTGGCACAGGCAGTTGAGCAATTAATGAATTCAATTCGTTTGCAGTGATACCGGGTGATGACCTACCGTAACCATAACTATTTGTAGATCTTCTATAAGTTCTGCGATCACGTGCGACGTGAATGTGTAATTCTTACATATATAGTATGTGGCTTTTCTCTGACGTTTTCAAACGACACGATTTTAAAGTCATGTAAGGGCGGTGAAATTGAATAGAAAGCTAAAGAGAGAGAGAGAGAAAGATAGGGGTGGGGGGGGTGTTGTGTTTTAAGAGAGAAGGGAGAGAGAGAGACGCATAACATGTAAATTAACATCACATTTAAACAATCCCACAATCACAGGATATGGTAACAGAGAGAGAGAGAGAACCACATAACATGTAAATTAACATCACATTAAAAAAATCCCACAATCACAGGATATGGTAACAGAGAGAGAGAGAGAGAGAGAGAGAGAGCCACATAACATGTAAATTAACATCACATTTTAAAAATCCCATAATCACAGGATATGGTAACAGAGAGAGAGATAGAAAGAGAGACACTATTTGAATAAACCAAATTAGTATTCGGGTCAGATGACAAGTCCGTATGTACAACTGGCTACTTGTCTTAAGTGATTTCTTTCACGTCATTGTGTCATTTGTCTACCTGAACCACTTGTCATGTAGGCGACCTGTCTCAAGTATATGGCAGTTACGAGCCACCTTCCCTACCCCCCTCACAGACACAAATTGCATTAGCAGACACACACCAACACGCTAATCCCAGGCATAACCCAGCGTGTGAGGGACTGACTCAGCCCTATACGTGCTGCATCCCCTGCTGGTCACAGCAAACCCATCTTCTCCTTTGAAGCTTAATCCGCTGTCGTCTCGCTACGTCCCGTATTATGCTATCCATTGTCACATTACGGAGCAAGACCTGACAGATAGTCACGTGTTTTTTTTCAGATGTGTAGATATAAATCAACTTCTTCTTTCCTTCCTCATGTGCCTTTAATTGTCGAGGGGACATATAATCTGCGGTCTTTTGCTCTTCTGTTTGCCTCTGCTGCTGTTATTTTTCCTACTGTTTCTAATATTTCGTCAATCCATCGTTTTCGAGGACGGCCCTTGGTCTGGTGTTCTCGCAACGTTTCTAAAGGCTCGTTGAATTATGTTTTGATCTTTCTGCCTTATCATGTGACCAAACCATTTTTATCTTTTTGCTTTATATATTATATGGCGGTGGTTATTTCTAGCTTTTTTCCGCAGTTCTTCATTTCTGATTTTATCTCTCAGGCTGTTTCCTGTCATTCGCCTGACACATTCAATCTCGATAGTGGTTACATTTCTTATTGTAAATCAATCAACGTTTCAAGGAAATGTCACCGCAGTGAGAGAGATACCTTACGTTGCGCTCCGAAGAAAACCATGGACAGCTAAAAGACAACTGACATTTCTGTGACGTGTAAAGAGATACGATACACTATTGAAGGTTATCTTGGAATGGAAGGTACTAGGGAAACGAGGCAGACCAAGATTAAAGTGGACCGATGACATCAAACGATTGGCGGGTACATCTATGACAACGTGCACTATGATAAAAAGGGGAAGAGTAAAATGGCGCTCCATGGTAGTCAACCTTCGATATGAAGATGGCATCCAATGAATGAATGACGCTCCATGGTAGTCAACCTTCGATGTGGAGACGGCACCTAATGAATGAATGGCGCTCCATGGTAGCCAACCTTCGATGTGGAGACGGCACCCAATGAATGAATGACGCTCTATGGTAGTCAACCTTCGATATGAAGACGGCACCCAATGAATGAATGACGCTCCATGGTAGTCAACCTTCGATATGAAGACGGCACCCAATGAATGAATGACGCTCCATGGTAGCCAACCTTCGATATGAAGACGGCACCCAATGAATGAAAGGCTCTCCATGTTAGCCAACCTTCGATGCGAAGACGGCACTTAATGAATGAATGACGCTCCATGGTAGCCAACCTTCGATGCGAAGACGGGCACCCAATGAGTGATTACGTACTCTTAAAAAGAAAATCAATCCTGCGCTGAAACAAAATTAAAATAAATTACCCAAAACTTGACCTTACAACCTTCTTAAAAGCACTTGAACGTTTTAAGAGTGTTTTGTCCGCTTTTAGGGAAAGTTGAAGGAAGAGCTTACACGCTAAAGCCGTGCCATCTGGACATGTTTACTAATCTTTCCAAGCTGTCGGGCTTTGGTCTTCAGGTTCAAAGGAATTATTTTCCACAACAAGGGGAAACAATCTGCTACATTAGGCGCAGATCATGCCCATTTGTTTACCCAAAGCGTTAGCAGCGTTGAAATAAGATAAAGGCTTCGGCCTCTTGGCTGCCACACTTTCGTCTCAGTCATCCTCTCAGTCATCGTCTCAGTCATCGTCTCAGTCATCCTCTCAGTCATCGTCTCAGTCATCGTCTCAGTCATCCTCTCAGTCATCCTCTCAGTCATCGTCTGTCATCCTCTCAGTCATCGTCTCAGTCATCCTCTCAGTCATCGTCTCAGTCATCGTCTCAGTCATCCTCTCATATCTACGAGGAGTATAGTCTTCAGCCACATTTTCTTTTTCTCCCCTCTTTCATTGTTTCTCCCTCTTCATTCTTCTTCTCCTCTTTCCCCTCCTCTTCCTCTTCTTCCCCCCCCCCCTTCTCTTCATTCTTCTCCTCTTTCCCCTCCTCTTCCTCCTCTTCTTTCTCCTCTCATCATTCTTCTTCTCTTTCCTCTCCTCTTCCTCCTCTTTCCCCTCCTCTTCCTCCTCTTTCCCCTCCTCTCTTCATTCTTCTCCTCTTTTCCCTCCTCTCTTAATTCTTCTCCTCTTTTCCCTCCTCTCTTCATTCTTCTTCTCTTCCCTCCTCTTTCTCCTCGCTCCCCTCCTTTTCCTCCTCTCTTCATTCTTCTCTTCCCCTCCTTTTCCTCCTCTCTTCATTCTTTTCTTCCCCTCCTCTTTCCCCTCCTCTTCCTCCTCTTTCACCTCCTCTTCTTCCCCTTTCCCCTCCTCTTCCTCCTCTTTCCGCTCCTCTTTCTCCTCTTTCCCCTCATTTTCCTCCTCATTCCCCTCCTCTTCCTCATCTCTTCATTCTTCTTCTCTTCCCCTCCTCTTCCTCATCGCTCCCCTCCTCTTCCTCCTCGCTCCCCTCCTCTTCCTCCTCTTTCTCCTCTTTCATCTCCTCTTCTTCCACTTTCCCCTCCTCTTCCTCCACTTCCCCCTCCTCTTCCTCCTCTTTCATCTCCTCTTCTTCCACTTTCCCCTCCTCTTCCTCCTCTTTCACCTCCTCTTCTTCCACTTTCCCCTCCTCTTCCTCCACTTCCCCCTCCTCTTCCTCCTCTTTCATCTCCTCTTCTTCCACTTCCCCCTCCTCTCCTCCTCTTTCATCTCCTCTTCTTCCACTTTCCCCTCCTCTTCCTCCTCTTTCACCTCCTCTTCTTCCTCTTTCCCCTCCTCTACCTCCTTTTCCCTCTCTTCTTCCTCTTCTCTTCATTCTTCTTATTCCCCTCCTCTTCCCCCTCCTTTCTTCCCTCCTCTTCCTGCTTTCTTCCCTCCTCTTCCTGCTTTCTTCCCTCCTCTTCCTCCTCTTCCCTCCTCATCCTCATCTCCTCATTCTTCTTCCCCTGCCTCTCCTCCATTCACTCTCTCGCCACTCCTCCTCCCCCTCCTACGCTTCCACTTTTCCTCCTCTTTTCCCGCCTCCTCATTTTTCTCTTATCCTCTTCCACTCCCTTTTCTTTTTCCTCTTTCTCATACACCCCCCCTTCCTCGTCCATTATTCCTTTTCTTTTTCCTCTTCTGTTCTCCCCCCCCCCCCCATGTTCCGCATTTTATTCTTCATTATTCTATTCCTCCCATCTTCCTCTCATTCTTCTTTTCTCCTCATTCCTTCGTATTCTCCGTTGTCGTTTTCTTCATCTTCTTTGCCTCATTCATCCCCAGCCTCTCCTTTCGTCGTTGAAATGGCGCCTTGCTCTGTACCACTGTTTACAATCATACTGCAGCATTTACGAATTTACGCTCGACACATCCGACTCCGTCACTACATTTTATAAGAAGAACAACGTTTGCTTTCCCTCTTCGATTTCTACTCATTTCACCAAAATAATGAGCATATTGCCTGAACGACCGGGAGAGGTGAATGAAGGTCTCTGTCCTCACAGATTTGCTGACCCTGTTGTCAGCTGTCAGGTGCTAATGACTCAAAGCACGCTACATACCTCTCATCTCAGCTATCGTTCACTTTATTTTATCTTTAGATACTATTTTTGGTTATAATCACTCAACATAGCCTCGCGTTGTGTAAGATTTCTCGTCACACATTTTTGCTTATAGTCCCTCAACATAGCCTCGCGTTGTGTAAGATTTCTCGTCACACATTTTTGCTTATAGTCCCTCAACATAGCCTCGCGTTGTGTAAGATTTCTCGTCACACATTTTTGGTATAGTCCCTCAACATAGCCTCGCGTTGTGTAAGATTTCTCGTCACACATTTTTGGTTATAGTCCCTCAACATAGCCTCGCGTTGTGTAAGATTTCTCGTCACACATTTTGTTTATAGTCCCTCAACATAGCCTCGCGTTGTGTAAGATTTCTCGTCACACATTTTTGGTTATAGTCCCTCAACATAGCCTCGCGTTGTGTAAGATTTCTCGTCACACATTTTTGGTTATAGTCCCTCAACATAGCCTCGCGTTGTGTAAGATTTCTCGTCACACATTTTTGCTTATAGTCCCTCAACATAGCCTCGCGTTGTGTAAGATTTCTCGTCACACATTTTTGCTTATAGTCCCTCAACATAGCCTCACGTTGTGCTTACTTTGACATTGTCCGGAATACATGAAACATTGGAAGGGAAATACAAATGCTGGACGGAAAGGGGTGGAGGAGTACTCTTCTGATTGTCAGATTACCTCCTGTTACGAAGCTATGTATAAAGAGTTCCTTATTCCTGATCACAGTGGGAGTTTTAAAGAATTGCTGAAGATAGAGATCAATGGAAAAGGTTGATGGAGTCTGTCGTGATGGAGTTGGATGTGTCTATCTATCTTCCGTTCACTCTTTTTTTGGCGTGAGTGCGTGGCATCCTGATGGCTGAGGTGCGCCTTTTGGCTTGTTGCCTCTGTCTTCAGCTGTTAAACTTGTTACAGCAGACTGTGGCCTTGCTCGGGTGTAGGAAGGCCTGGTCATCATCATCATCATCATCATCATCATCATCATCATCATCATCATTGAGTACCGTCTCCGCATCGAAGGTTGGCTACCATGGAACGCCATTTCACTCTGTCTCTTGCTTTGATGGTGCAGATTGTCATAGGTTGACTTCTCCATCTTTTGATGTTACTCGTCCATGTTTGTCTTGATCTGCATCTGCCTCTTTTACCTTGTATTTTCCCTTCCAGTATTACTTTTAGTAGGGTATTCTGGCCAGTCTTCGTTTTCGGATGTGCCGAGCGTCAAGGCGCAACTGTTGTAGGTTGTATTGTCAACAGTGGTAGTAAACAAAGTATAAAGAGAAGAAGACAACGTGGTGTCCCAGCAGTCCCCGGGTTTCAGGACGTGAAAGAAAGGAAAATAATCTTTTTCATCTTCTTCTTCTACCTTTCAGCTCCCTGTGGAGTATGGGTCTTCAACAAACACTTTCAGCTCCCTGTGGAGTATAGGTCTTCAAGAAACACTTTTAGCTCCCTGTGGAGCATAGGTCTTCAACAGACACTTTCAGCTCCCTGTGGAGTATAGGTCTTCAACAAACACTTTCAGCTCCATGTGGAGTATAGGTCTTCAACATTCACTTTCAGCTCCCTGTGGAGTATAGGTCTTCAACAAACACTTTCAGCTCCCTGTGGAGTATAGGTCTTCAACAAACACTTTCAGCTCCCTGTGGAGTATAGGTCTTCAACAAACACTTTCAGCTCCATGTGGAGTATAGGTGTTCAACAAACACTTTCAGCTCCATGTGGAGTATAGGTCTTCAACAAACACTTTCAGCTCCATGTGGAGTATAGGTCTTCAACAAACACTTTCAGCTCCCTGTGGAGTATAGGTCTTCAACAAACACTTTCAGCTCCCTGTGGAGCATAGGTCTTCAACAAACACTTTCAGCTCCCTGTGGAGCATAGGTGTTCAACAAACACTTTCAGCTCCATGTGGAGTATAGGTCTTCAACAAACACTTTCAGCTCCATGTGGAGTATAGGTCTTCAACAAACACTTTCCAAGCCGTTCTGTTTCTTGCCATTCTTTTAAGATCATTTCATGTATTTCCCATCATCTTCATCTCTGCTTCGATCTGTCTTCTCCAAGAATATCTTCGTCTTTCTCTTTGTCTTTTTCATTGGTGGTTCCAAAAAAGGGCTTGTTGTGCAATACTCAGAGGTGGCTTCCGCAGTGTGTGAACTATCCAGCGCCATCGTCTTCATTGTATATCTTTATTAACAGGTATTTGACTGCTACATTTCCATAATTCTATGTTAGTGATTTTGTCCTGCCATTTCTATCCTTTTATCCTGCGTAAGCATCCATTAAATGAAGATCTGTAACTTCATGTTATTAGAACATTTACAGCTAAATCTGACGTGTTTAGCATCACAAACAATGACGTCACTGTTGCTCTGTCTCCAGGTATCGGCTACTGACCCTGATTGTGGTACAAACACACCTGTGACGTATAAGATGGCGCGCATGCAGGCGGCCCCGCGGGAGTTCCGAGTCAACGCGGTGTCTGGGGCTATCTGTGTCCAGTATGAGCTGGACTACGAGCAGATCAGCAGCTACCAGTTCCAGGTGGAGGCATCTGACACAGGTGAGTTCAACATAACATGTTTTCTTCTACATTCTTTTTTTCTTCTTTCTTTCATTTACCTCTCAGCATGTTTCTATATTACCAGGTTGGGTGTCCTTGCAAAACATTGCACCCACCACAGCCCGTCTAAAAGAATCTCTGTCTCTAGCCAGATCTCCCACAGAACGTTGCACCCACCACAGCCCGTCTTAAAGAATCTCTGTCTCTAGCCAGATCTCCCACAGAACGTTGCACCCACCACAGCCCGTCTTAAAGAATCTCTGTCTCTAGCCAGATCTCACACAGAACGTTGCACCCACCACAGCCCGTCTTAAAGAATCTCTGTCTCTAGCCAGATCTCCCACAGAACGTTGCACCCACCACAGCCCGTCTTAAAGAATCTCTGTCTCTAGCCAGATCTCCAACAGAACGTTGCACCCACCACAGCCCGTCTTAAAGAATCTCTGTCTCTAGCCAGATCTCCCACAGAACGTTGCACCCACCACAGCCCGTCTTAAAGAATCTCTGTCTCTAGCCAGATCTCCAACAGAACGTTGCACCCACCACAGCCCGTCTTAAAGAATCTCTGTCTCTAGCCAGATCTCCAACAGAACGTTGCACCCACCACAGCCCGTCTTAAAGAATCTCTGTCTCAGGCCAGATCTCCAACAGAACGTTGCACCCACCACAGCCCGTCGTAAAGAATATCTGTCTCTAGCCAGATCTCCCACAGAACGTTGCACCCACCACAGCCCGTCAGAAAGAATCTTTGTCTCTAGCCAGATCTCCCACAGAACGTTGCACCCACCACAGCCCGTCTTAAAGAATATCTGTCTCTAGCCAGATCTCCCACAGAACGTTGCACCCACCACAGCCCGTCAGAAAGAATCTCTGTCTCTAGCCAGATCTCCCACAGAACGTTGCACCCACCACAGCCCGTCAGAAAGAATCTTTGTCTCTAGCCAGATCTCCCACAGAACGTTGCACCCACCACAGCCCGTCTGACTGTGTTTCAAATAAACCAACCTTCTTCATTGTTTCGAGACTGTTCATAATTCATAACCGTATGTTGTTTCTGTATTTGACATCAATATACCTATATGTTGCTTCTGTATTTGACATCAATATACCTATATGTTGCTTCTGTATTTGACATCAATACACCTATATGTTGCTTCTGTATTTGACATCAATATACCTATATGTTGCTTCTGTATTTGACATCAATATACCTATATGTTTCTTCTGTATTTGACGTCAATACACCTATATGTTGCTTCTGTATTTGACGTCAATATACCTATATGTTGCTTCTGTATTTGACGTCAATATACCTATATGTTGCTTCTGTATTTGACATCAATATACCTATATGTTGCTTCTGTATTTGACATCAATATACCTATATGTTTCTTCTGTATTTGACGTCAATACACCTATATGTTGCTTCTGTATTTGACGTCAATATACCTATATGTTGCTTCTGTATTTGACGTCAATATACCTATATGTTGCTTCTGTATTTGACATCAATATACCTATATGTTGCTTCTGTATTTGACATCAATATACCTATATGTTGCTTCTGTATTTGACATCAATATACCTATATGTTGCTTCTGTATTTGACATCAATATACCTATATGTTGCTTCTGTATTTGACATCAATATACCTATATGTTGCTTCTGTATTTGACATCAATATACCTATATGTTGCTTCTGTATTTGACATCAATATACCTATATGTTGCTTCTGTATTTGACATCAATATACCTACATGCTGCTTTCTTCAGAGAACGAGAATAACACAAACAAACAACGAAATACAGATAAACTCTACAATATCTAGAATGAGCGGTACGTGTACATCAAAGGAAGATAAAAAGAGGGATAAGAGATGAAATAACAAAACAAAAGGAAGATGGATTACATATTAAGAGAATACAAATTGATACCTTTAAAAAAAACAGTAAGGTACAAAAAATAGATTAGAATTAATATGTGACAGCTGAGACTCGATGCAGAAGCTCACGCTGTTGGAAGTGATTGGGGGGGGGGGGGGGGGGGGGGGGGGGGGGGGGAGAAGGCGAGAGATCTGATAGGAGCTGAAGGTGATAACGTTGTGTGAATGGCGGTCATGAATTAGACGGGTATCGGCTGAGATAGAGCAATGTATATACTAGGGCGGGAAAACATGAGCAAACGAAGCCAGACTCCTTCCTTCCTTTCCTTCCTTCCTTCCTTCCTTCCTTTCCTTCCTTCCTTCCCTTCCCTTCCTTCCTTCCTTCCTTCCTTCCTTCCTTCCTTCCTTCCTTCCTTCCTTCCTTCCTTCCTTCCTTCCTTCCTTCCTTCCTTCCTCCTTCCTTCCTTCCTTCGGCTACCTTTCTTCCTTCATTCCTTCCCTTCCTTCCCTGCCTTCCTTCTTTCCTCCTCCCTTCCCTGCCTTCCTCCCTCCCCTTTCCTTCCTCCCTTCCCTCCCCTTCCTCCCTTCCCTTCCTTCCTTCCTCCCTCCCTCCCTACTTCCCTTTTTTCCCTCCTTCCTTCCATCCTCCCACTTATGTGATCTTTTTCTCAGATGGCCTGTCAACCCAAGCCGTGGTCCAGGTAGAGATTACAGATGTCAATGACAACCACCCAAGATTTGAACCCAGAGAGTATCCAGTCAACGTACTGGTGGGCGCTCACCCAGCCCAGTTGATCGTTGTACAAGGTCGTGACCCGGACAGTGGCTCCTTTGGAACCATCACCTACTCCATCATGGAGGGCAACAGTCAAGGCTACTTTTCACTCAATTCCAACACAGGTAAAGTCACTTACCCACCCCGTACTTATTTCTAGGAAATCTTTTACATTTTCTACAAGGAATATTTCGTTGTGATTTCCGCTGTAGTTTTTTTCCCTTGTAACTAAATGCAGACATTTTCTCTCTCTCTCTCTCTCTCTCTCTCTCTCTCTCTCCTCTCTCTCTCTCTCTCTCTCTCTCTCTCTCTCTCTTCCTCTCCCCCCCCTCTATCTCTGTTTTCGCTTGTTTCCATATTCTTGTGTCTGTCATTTTAATGTGTCTCTTTAATTTGTCTGTCTTGTTGAAATTGCCTGGCTATTTGATTTATGTCTCTTTAATTTGACTGTCTTGTTGAAATTGCCTGGCTATTTGATTTATGTCTCTTTAATTTGTCTGTCTTGTTGAAATTGCCTGGCTATTTGATTTATGTCTCTTTAATTTGTCTGTCTTGTTGAAATTGCCTGGCTATTTGATTTACGTCTTTTTAATTTGTCTGTCTCTTTAATTTGTCTCTTGTTAATTTGTCTGTCTTCTTCATATGTTTATCTTTTTGTTAAAATGTATGTCTTCATTTGTCTGACTGTTTAATATATCTACCTTTTAAATTTTTCTGCCTATTCTATTTATATTTCTTCTTCATATATCTGTCCTTTCATCTGTCTGTCGTTTAATTTGTCTATCTTCTTTATTTGATGTTTTTTTTCATCAGTCTGTCTCATTTGTCTTTCTTGTTTCATCTGTCTGTCAGTTTTCTTTATTTGATTTCTTGTCCATTTGTATTCATTTATATGTCTTGTTCACGTGTCTGTCTTCCTCATTTGTCTGTCTACTTCATCTGTCTGCCTACTTCATCTGTCTTTCTTGAATCATCTGTCTGTCTGTTTATATTTGTCCGTTTACTTTATTTGATTTCTTGTTCATTTGTCTGTCTTGTTCTACTGTCTGTCTTCCTCATTTGTCTGTATACTTCATTTGACTGTCTGTATCTACATAACATTTAAGAACTCTTTTCTTGTTTCAAGGCCTATCATACTGAATAGTAATTATAGAATATATGCCAAATGAAATAAAACCATTGCCTCGTTTTGACAATCAGAGAGCTGACTGGGACTGATTTGTAATTCCCACTGACTGCCTGCATTGTGACGTCATTAATGCACGCTGCAACAAGTGTAAGCCAATGATTGAAAGACTGAACAAAGCAGTATTGCAGAGACAGAATTTGATCGGGTTCTCAAAGCGCAACTGAAAAATGATAAACCCTAGTGAACAGAAGCATTACAAGAACATGAATACACTGATTGTCAAGCCAGACAAAAACAGTGGAGAGAGAATAAGCCACAAGGAGAGGAGGGGAAAACTAGCACGCTTAAAGCCATTAGTGTAAAGTACAAATGGACATTTAATGAAACCACAAGAGATTCCTGGGACGAAAATACACACAGTTTAAATGTAGAGAACTAGATAGGTTTATAAAAGGCATTCAGAGCTTTCAATAAAAGAAAAATGATTCTCTGCTAACGAGGGGACAGAATGTTTTCTGAGCAGAGAGATCGGTTGTAGTACAGATTGATCTGTTTGTACAGACCATAATGGTAGATTGATCTGCTTGTACAGACCATAATGGTAGATTGATCTGTTTGTACAGACTATAATGGTAGATTGATCTGTTTGTACAGATCATAATGGTAGATTGATCTGTTTGTACAGATCATAATGGTAGATGGATCTGTTTGTACAGACCACAATAGTAGATGGATCTGTTTGTACATACCATAGTGGTAGATGGATCTGTTTGTACAGACCATAGTGGTAGATGGATCTGTTTGTACAGACCATAATGGTAGATTGATCTCTTTGTACAGACCATAATGGTAGATTATTCTGTTTGTACAGACCACAATGGTAGATTGATCTGTTTGTACAGACCATAATGATAGATTCATCTGTTTGTACAGACCACAATGGTTAATGGATCTGTTTATACAGACTACAATGGTAGATGTATCTGTTTGTACAGATCACAATGGTAGATGACTCTTTTTATACAGACCATAGTGGTAGATTGATCTGTTTGTACAGACCATAATGGTAGATTGATCTGTTTATACAGACCATAATGGTAGATTGCTCTGCTTTTACATACCATAGTGGTAGATGGATCTGTTTGTACAGACCATAGTGGTAGATGGATCTGTTTGTACAGACCATAATGGTAGATTGATCTGTTTGTACAGACCATAATGGTAGATTATTCTGTTTGTACAGACCATAATGGTAGATTCATCTTTTTGTACAGACCACAATGGTAGATGGATCTGTTTGTACAGACCATAATGGTAGATTCATCTGTTTGTACAGACCACAATGGTAGATTGATTTGTTTGTACAGACCACAATGGTAGATGGATCTGTTTGTACAGACCACAATGGTAGATGGATCTGTTTGTACAGATCATAATGGTAGATGGATCTGTTTGTACAGACCATAATGGTAGATTGATCTGTTTGTACAGACCATAATGGTAGATTGATCTGTTTATACAGACCACAATGGTAGATGGATCTGTTTGTACAGACCATAATAGTAGATTGATTTGTTTGTACAGACCACAATGGTAGATTGATCTGTTTGTACAGACCATAATGGTAGATTGATTTGTTTGTACAGACCGCAATGGTAGATTGATCTGTTTGTACAGACCACAATGGTATACTGGTCTGTTTGTACAGACCACAATGGTATATTGATCTGTTTGTAAAGAAGAAAAATAAATAACTTAATTTGAAAAACTTGACAAACAAACTCACAACATTATAATAAAACGTGGCACGCAAGCAGAACAAAATGTTTCTGACTTTCTTAACCTGAGGTTGGGATAACAGAACGGTGCCACAGACTTGAATATGCCCAGATGGTACCATTAATGAAGAATAAGCAAAAAAAAAAAAAAAATGAAGATTCGCTGCAGACCCTTCAGCCAACTCATCAACGTAAGAAAAGCAAATGGAAAACGTGATTAGGTCAAGAGATACCTGCAAACATAAACATCATCATCATCGAGTGCCATCTCCGCAACTAAGGTCGGCTACCATCGATCGTCATTCCACCCTGTCTCTTGCTTTGATGGTGCAGGTTGTCATAGACTGACTTGTCCATCTTTTGATGATACTCGTCCATGTTAGTCTTGGTCTGCCTCTTTTACCTTGTATTTTCCCTTCCAATATTACTTTTAGTGGGCTGTTGTGTCTTTTAACGTGTCCCAAACATTTCATTTGTCTTGTCTTAATTGTATTCAGTAGTTCTCATTTTATTTTCATTGTCGAACTTCATCGTTTGTTTTCTTTTCTTTCCATCCAATTCTACCTATTCTTCTGTAAATCAACATTTCAAAGGCTTCAATTTTCTGTTCTGTTTTCTTGTCTAATGACCATGTTTCTGCACCATACAGGAATATTGAGAAGATGTAACATTTTGCTATTCTTAGTTTCAGCCCTGCTGTTATTTGTTTTGTTGTTAGTATATTTTTCATGGCACTACAATAACTTTTTGCCATACCTATTCTGGAGGTCTGGAATTAGTCCATACCTGGAAACACAATGCCTAATTCCCCCCGACCCCCCTCTTCCCAGCAGGCTAAGCAAGATGGACACCGTTCTCATAGAAGAGCATATTATGTACAAGAGTACAACAAAATATTTCTAAGGGAAAGAACTACTATTATACTCTTGTGGTTTAGGTAGTTTTGGAGACATAAGGTAGTTTTGTTATAATAAGGGGAGATAATTACATGTGAGACAATAATGTGAGAGAATAATGTGGAAATGACATCTTTGTAAGAGAATGCACAGATTTATTACCTCAGAAACATAACTGTTGAGGTAAATGGACAGAGCAGCAGAAGTGCATTATAAGGTCAGGATGTTTCCCGTTGTCACCAACACTGTTTCCCATGTGGGTAAAATATGTTACAGGGAACATCTGAGACAGAATCCACAGCTCTGTTTTCACAGATAACATAGTTCAGTAGAAAGTTCAGAATTAACCAGATGCTGCAGCTGACTGTATTTTTAGCTGGAAAAGCAGAGCTGTGGTCTGTTTATAATCAGCGAAGAGTGAAGTAACACGACACACAATGATCTCCCCTTCATATAAAACAAAGTCCGGTTATCTCCCTTTCATACAAAACAAAATCTAGTAATTAAGATTGTTACAGAAACGTCTCAGGAGTGCTAGGGCCAGTTAAAAAAACAATGTAGCATTTGATTTACAAGAGCTCATACATCATAACAGAACAACATAAAGAGACTTTGTGGGCTGTGTACACGTTTATAAATAATAAATCATAAAAAAATACTGAAAGAGTTCATGAATCATAAAGAGTAAAAACAAATGTGATATAATGTAGCAAAAACAAACAAGGCACAATTAGAGTGTGACCTGTAAGTGTGTACATTATAAAATACAAATAATTAAACAATTTCTTTGTTAGTTCATAAATCATCATTATCAGGTGCCATGATAGAAGCTTAGGTCATCAATGTCCATCTATCTATGTCCATCTTTCTATGTCCCTCTATTAATGATCTCTATCTATGATCCTCTATATAATCATTATCACAGATGATCCATTTCAGTTCTACTGCTGTGGCCTGAGATGGCCTATCCAGCAAGTGAACTGAGAGCTGTCAGTGACCTACTGTGTGCGCCAGGATATGTGAATGACAGAGCTGGTCTTTACTCCACCTCCAAGTGGTGTTCCTGTAAACTAACTGGGCTGGTTAAATGAGTGGTGATCGAGGAGGAATGGCAATCTGGTTCTCAAAAAATGTGCTGAAATCAGATAAGCTGGGCCAAAAGGTGTAATGAACACCTCACACTTACGTAAAGCTTGTTTAAGAGTGGATGGTAGCAGACGAGTTAGCTGGCAGCCCTGGCACTGAGTGTGGACTTACTCTGGACAAGAGGACATCACCAAATTTGTTCTTCATTCCTTAAAAGATGAGGAGGAGAATGGGTTGGACAATGATGTATATGATAAGAGACTAAGGAGTCTAAAGGTGGAAAAGGGATCTGGTTGATCCGGAGTGCTTAGTGGGAAAAGGAATGTATGTACAATCAACACATTACAAGAACAATCAGTCTGTATAAGCTTTGAGAAATGCTGGGACAGGCAGTGGAGCAGATATGGGTATAGATAGATGAAGAGAACTATTCATTCTTGCAGTAGTCATCAGGTGAACCCCAGAGATGGAAAGAAAGAATGTTAAACTCTTTATCTCATTCCAGACTGCTAATCTATTTACTATTCTTTTTTGTTGTCTTCCTTTGTCTTTCATTCATCTTATTTCTCCCATCAACAAAACATTCCTGCCTTCAATGTTACATAGATCATGTCCTTTCCTATAGAAGTTAATCACTGACAATTAATAAAAAGGCTTGAAGATTGTTAGAGGCAAGTAAATGTAATCTAACAGAAGAATGTTGAGAGTTTCATAAACAATTAAAAGGAGTAATAAACATTTGAATCAAACCAGTGCACAAAACAAAAATGTCTAATTTCTTCTTCTCCTCCTCATCCTTGCCCTCCTCCTCCTTCTCCTCCTCCTCCTCCTCCTCCTTGTCCTCCTCCCATGCTTTCCCATCTTCTAAATCTCTGTCTCCACTGTTCATCTCCAAGTATATTTTTGCCTTCCTTTTTGTTGACAGAAATATAGTACAATCTAATACATTATAAAGATCACAATCTAATACATTATAAAGATCACAATCTAATACATTATAAAGATCACAATCTAATACATTATAAAGATCACAATCTAATACATTATAAAGATCACAATCTAATACATTTTAAAGATCACAATCTAATACATTATAAAGATCACAATCTAATACATTATAAAGATCACATTGAAAACGAAATAGAGCATATTTTTTACAGTCCAGAAAAGAAAGAAATCAGAAGCGGGATAGCAAAAGGAACAAATTTTTTTTAAACCTGTTCAGAATATGTAAACAAAAAATACTAAGTAAGAAAACAGTACCAAAGGAGTCGGGCATGTATGTTGGACATGTATGTTGGACATGTATGTTGGACATGTATGTTGGACATGTATGTTGGACATGTATGTTGGACTTGTATGTTGGACATGTATGTTGGACATGTATGTTGGACATGTATGTTGGACATGTATGTTGGACTTGTATGTTGGACATGTATGTTGGACTTGTATGTTGGACATGTATGTTGGACTTGTATGTTGGACATGTATGTTGGACATGTGTGTTGGACTTGTATGTTGGACATGTATGTTGGACATGTATGTTGGACATGTATGTTGGACATGTGTGTTGGACTTGTATGTTGGACATGTATGTTGGACATGTGTGTTGGACTTGTATGTTGGACATGTATGTTGGACATGTATGTTGGACATGTGTGTTGGACTTGTATGTTGGACATGTATGTTGGACTGTGTACATGTATGTTGGACATGTATGTTGGACATGTACTTGTATGTTGGACATGTATGTTGGACTTGTATGTTGGACTTGTATGTTGGACATGTATGTTGGACATGTATGTTGGACTTGTATGTTGGACTTGTATGTTGGACATGTATGTTGGACATGTATGTTGGACTTGTATGTTGGACATGTATGTTGGACATGTATGTTGGACTTGTATGTTGGACTGTATGTTGGACATGTACATGTATGTTGGACATGTATGTTGGACATGTATGTTGGACATGTATGTTGGACTGTATGTTGGACTGTATGTTGGACTTGTATGTTGGACATGTATGTTGGACATGTATGTTGGACTTGTATGTTGGACATGTATGTTGGACTTGTATGTTGGACATGTATGTTGGACTTGTATGTTGGACATGTATGTTGGACATGTATGTTGGACATGTATGTTGGACTTGTATGTTGGACATGTATGTTGGACTTGTATGTTGGACATGTATGTTGGACATGTATGTTGGACATGTATGTTGGACATGTATGTTGGACATGTATGTTGGACTTGTATGTTGGACTTGTATGTTGGACTTGTATGTTGGACTTGTATGTTGGACTTGTATGTTGGACTTGTATGTTGGACTTGTATGTTGGACTTGTATGTTGGACATGTATGTTGGACTTGTATGTTGGACTTGTATGTTGGACATGTATGTTGGACATGTATGTTGGACTTGTATGTTGGACATGTATGTTGGACATGTGTGTTGGACTTGTATGTTGGACATGTATGTTGGACATGTGTGTTGGACTTGTATGTTGGACATGTATGTTGGACATGTATGTTGGACATGTGTGTTGGACTGTATGTTGGACATGTATGTTGGACATGTGTGTTGGACTGTATGTTGGACATGTATGTTGGACATGTGTTGGACTTGTATGTTGGACATGTATGTTGGACTTGTATGTTGGATTGTATGTTGGACATGTATGTTGGACATGTATGTTGGACTTGTATGTTGGACTTGTATGTTGGACATGTATGTTGGACATGTATGTTGGACATGTATGTTGGACTTGTATGTTGGACATGTATGTTGCACATGTATGTTGGACATGTATGTTGGACATGTATGTTGGACATGTATGTTGGACATGTATGTTGGACTTGTATGTTGGACATGTATGTTGGACATGTATGTTGGACTTGTATGTTGGACATGTATGTTGGACTTGTATGTTGGACATGTATGTTGGACATGTATGTTGGACTTGTATGTTGGACTTGTATGTTGGACTTGTATGTTGGACTTGTATGTTGGACATGTGTGTTGGACATGTATGTTGGACTTGTATGTTGGACATGTATGTTGGACATGTATGTTGGACTTGTATGTTGGACATGTATGTTGGACATGTATGTTGGACATGTGTGTTGGACATGTGCTAAGAAAAGACAACACAAGAATTCCAAAACATGTTTTTCTTTGGGAAAAATCAGAATAGAGAAAAGAGGAAGACCTAAAGAGACACTAAAAAGAACGGTTATCAGAGAAGCAAAGTTGGCAGGCATAGACTCATCAGATAGGATTGAACATCTCTCTGTTACACCTTCTCAATATTCCTGTATGGTGCAGAAACATGGACATTAGACAAGAAAACAGAACAGAATATTGAAGCCTTTGAAATGTGGATTTACAGAAGAATAGGTAGAATTGGATGGAAAGAAAAGAAAACAAACAAGGAAGTTTTGAAACAGCTAAAAATAAAAAGAGAACTACTAAATACAATTAAGACAAGACAAATGAAATTTTTGAGACATGTTAAAAGACACAACAGTCTACTAAAAGTAATATTGGAAGGGAAAATACAAGGTAAAAGAGGCAGAGGCAAACCAAGACTAACATGGACGAGTAACATCAAAAGAAGGACAAGTCAATCTATGACATCCTGCACTATCAAATCAAGAAACAGAGTAGAATGGCGATCAATGGTAGCCAACCTTCATTGCGGAGAAGGCACTCAATAAGGATGATGATAATGATGATGAACATCTCTCCCAGAGTAGAGACGGGTAGTGAAAAACATTACAAGCCCTATGAGGTTTTAAACAAGAATCAAGAAATCATAAATAGCGAACAGAATTAAAGTATATTGTTAAAGAGTTCAGAAATCATGAAATGAGTCATGTAGTCCACAAGAAGAGAGTGTAGATCATTGTATAATAAACAATGACCTATTAATTTCTGTTCTTGTTTCCAGGTGCTATTTCTGTGAGGAGAGCTCTACCAGAAGGAGTGTTCATTCTAAAAATTCTGGCTACAGATGGCGGGGGACTCACCTCCCTGGATCCAGGGCTGGTGACTGTGAGTGCCATCAGTGGTGATGTACATCCACCCATCTTCACACCCACAATGTTCAACTTCACCATCAGTGAGACTGTTACGGTGGGGCAACTTGTTGGACAGGTCCAGGCTAGCATGGATGATACCGGGGGCAATATGGGTCAGTTTGTTGCTGCTGGTTGTCTTGTATATCAACATACAATCATTTTACATCATCTTGTTCATCATCATATCATATTTTCTATGTCACCATTTCATCATCTGCATCAAGAATGAATTCAATTATTCAATGTTATGCGCCTACTAACGAAGCTGATGATGAAGTTAAGGATGATTTTTATAACCAACTGCAACAACTTATAAACAAAATACCAAAACACGATCTTTTAATTGTAATGGGAGACTTCAACGCCAAAGTAGGACAAGATAACGCAGGAGTGGAACATGTGATGGGGAGAGAAGGCTGTAATACAACAAGTCAGAATGGAGAAAGATTAATAGAATTATGTTTAATAGAAAATTTAGTTATAGGTGGGACATTATTTCCACACAAAAATATTCACAAAACAACATGGATATCTCCTGACGATAGAACATCAAATCAAATTGACCACCTATGTATTAAACAACAATTCAGATCATCATTAATAGATGTAAGAGCTTACAGAGGTGCTGATGTTAATAGTGACCACAACCTGTGCATTGGGAAAATAAGATTAAAATTTAGAAACCAACAGAAGAGGTCAATTACACATAAAATTGATAGTCATAAACTGAAAGATGAAGCCATCCAATCAACCACTAATATCTTCAGTAATAAAGAAAAGACGATGGTCATACGTTGGACATGTGATGAGAAGAGATAATAATCGAATAGCAAAGCAAGCCCTCATATGGGAAACAACAGGTAAAAGAAAAAGAGGAAGACCCAGGGAGACACTGAGAAGAACATTGATGAGAGAGGCAAGAGCAGCAGGAATCGGCTCCCTCAATGAGATAGAACTGCTTGCACAGAACAGAGACAGATGGCGAGATTTAATAAAATATCTTTAAAAGAAAACTGCTAGAACAAAAATTCATATAGGAGAAGGTGTATCTTGGTCTACGCCCTATGGGCCGGTTACGGCTCGAAAGGTCAATAGATAGATAGATAGATCAAGATGTTGTTTTACAGGACACATCTTTTCCCAAAGATTAAATATAGTAACATCTTTTCCCAAAGATTAAATATAGTAACATCTTTTCCCAAAGATTAAATATAGTAACATCTTTTCCCAAAGATTAAATATAGTAACATATTTTCCCAAAGATTAAATATAGTAACATCTTTTACCAAAGATTAAATATAGTAACATCTTTTCCTGCATATTTTCCCAAGGATTAAATATAGTAACATATTTTCCCTAAGATTAAATATAGTAACATATTTTCCCAAAGATTAAATATAGTAACATATTTTCCCAAAGATTAAATATAGTAACATATTTTCCCAAAGATTAAATATAGTAACATATTTTCCTGCATGGCAGTTTGTTTTCATCTAAAATAGCATTTTTGTTCTAACCTTTTAAATTTTGCAACAATAATCAATGAAGACAACATGAGTAGATTCCCCTCATTCTTAACATTGATATTTTATGGGAGTGGTTTCAATTTGTGACACCAGATTCATACACGCACACACACACAACAAACCAAGCACTGACATCATGTTTAAACAACAGAGTTGGTGGAAAGAAAAGTTAACTGAAACAAAAGCAACAAGATGATGTTGATATAGTTGTATCACACTGACTTATCTTATTCACCTGAAGATGTGAAGCTCTGTGTACAGCTGTAATGTCACATCCTATGACAAAGTGGCATAAACCAGCGGGTGGTGCTTCATTTCTATGATGTTGTCCATCCATCACAATCTTGATCCAATCTCAAGTCATGAAGCCAGAAAAGCAGTACTAGCGGGCTTCCATTGGTAGCTAATTTAGCTCCCTTTCTCATGGGATCACTGAAGCATTTTTTTTTCTCACTCCTTACGTTTTTCCCAGTCTCCCCATATCTTTTTGGTGCAAGTTGTACGCTTCCAACTATTTCTCTGACATCACAATTTGCCATTCTAGTGATACCCTTAATGGTTTTTCTCAAGAATCCCATTTCCCATGTTGTGATATCTCTTTCTTGTGCCTCAGATAAAGATCATGTTTGACAGTAAGTACAGAGGAATGGCAGAGATCGATGTTTTTATCATTTACTGTCATTTAGATGTTTGAGTAATGCAGCAGTTGCTGTTGGTACTTGGACATTTTGATGTTTGTATGTTTGAGTAATGCAGCACTTGCTGTTGGTACTTGGACATTTTGATGTTTGTATGTTTGAGTAATGCAGTACTTGCTGTTGGTACTTGGACATTTTGATGTTTTTATGTTTGAGCAATGCAGCACTTGCTGTTGGCACTTGGACATTTTGATGTTTGTATGTTTGAATAATGCAGCACTTGCTGTTGGTACTTGGACATTTTGATGTTTGTATGTTTGAGTAATGCAGCACTTGCTGTTGGTACTTGGACATTTTGATGTTTGTATGTTTGAGTAATGCAGCACTTGCTGTTGGCACTTGGACATTTTGATGTTTGTATGTTTGAATAATGCAGCACTTGCTGTTGGTACTTGGACATTTTGATGTTTGTATGTTTGAGTAATGCAGCACTTGCTGTTGGTACTTGGACATTTTGATGTTTGTAAGTTTGAGTAATGCAACACTTGCTGTTGGCACTTGGACATTTTGATTCAATTTTTCCATTCAGTCTTCCATTCTCTGTAGAAATGCTTCCCAGATACTTGGACCTGCTTAAGCTCGTTACCATTGCCGTGAATGTTAAGTGAGCCAGGTGATCTACTTAACTCCAACTTTTCTGTTTTTGATGTTCTCATTTTCATGCTCCATCTTACACAAGTATAATGGAGTGCAGCTGTACGGTGTTACAATCGATATTCATTTTTATTGATTAAACTTTGATCATCTGTAAAATAGCAGTTCATTCAGTGAGTTATGTTCAGAATATGCTTCATCTTTTCAGTTTACTTCACATTTTTGAATTACTTCATTTTCATGGTTTGCCTCTGAAGTTGTTCTGCCCATAAATATGTTAAATAGCAATGGTAATATTGCACAGCCGCTTTCAATTTGTTGCTAAATCAAACGCGTAAATTTAGTTTATTGTTTGTTTATAATATTCTTTTGCATTCTTCATTTCATTTCATTCTTCTTCTTCTCCTTCATTTACCTTTCAATCTGGAGTACATCTGCGAGAATGTTCTCAAATTATACAACTAATTTATCTCTGTATCCATAATCTTCTAACGTTGCTGCGGCTCTTTTTTCTGATCTATAAATGTTATATTGAGTTCTTTACCATATTAAATAATTGTTGTAACTCATTGCCTTAGATTGAATAGGGCATCAGGGGGCAGAAGCGCCAGCCGGCACCATACTGACAGTGGTTAGTGACTCATAACTGACTGTTTGCGCCTGGATTGGTGAACCAGAACTATCCAGATCCTCACCATTTTGCGGTGTCCAAACTAGCCAATCTGGCCAAGTGAATAGAGATTAAGAGGGAAGGAAACCTGGCAATAAAAAGTGCCCTACTGAAGTCGAATGTGTAAGGCTGAAAGACACAAATATCACAGCTTTTCTGCAAACCACAAAACAAAATCACATAAGCCAGCTTTGCACCATTTTAGGGGTGGGTAACAACAAGGGATTATTCATTCTTTTAGTGATCGTCAGGTGAATGGGAGATTCAGGCTAGCTTCAGGACAACTCATTCCCCTTCTCAATCCAAACTGAGTCTTTTTTAGCTAGTGTTCTGTGATTGATCTTGTCTCTAATATTTTTACACGCAACCATTTTCTATAACACTGTATTGTTATACCGTTATGTATGCATGACAACCACTTTCATTTCTTTTAATAGAAACTAGACCAGAAAAAAGTGTAGAGCCAGTGTCATAAATATATCAACAGATTTTCTTCTGTTTTCAGAAATTATATACTCCAGCCTTTTCCAAACTGTGGACTGGTTCAGCATCAACAACCGAACTGGCTCCATATACACCAAGTCTCAACTCGACAGGGAACTTCATTCTTTTATTGTGATCAACATACAAGCCAGGGCTGGCTTCCCACCAGTCTATGCTGTAGCACAGGTAATGATGAGGTCACGTATTGTAGCAAGTCACACCAAGAGATAATTTATTGAACAACTTTTAAGTTAGGCCATGTGATGAGAAGGGACAGCAAGAGACTCACAAAGCAAGCCCTCAAATGAGAAACAGCAGGCAAATGAAAGAAGTCAACCTAGATAAACACTAAGAAAAAAAAACCACTGTTTTTAAAAGCAACAACAGCAGGCATCTACTCCTTTGCAGAGGCCGAGAGGCTTCCCCACAACAGGGACATCTGGCAAGACACACTGCAGGTTCTATTTAAAGCTTGTTTAACACCAAAGCCATTCATCAGACAAGTTTCTGCCTCACATGCTATATTACCTCAAAAAAAAAAAAAAGATAACACATAATAAATAGTTAAGTTTACTTTTGAGTAGCATTGACCATATACCGTTAAGATGGCCAGAATATCTTCATATAGGGTTTAAATTGAATATAATATGTGAAGAACCAAAGGTTTGCTAAAAATAATGTTGTTTAAAGTAATTAGTGCACAAGTAAAGATATGAATGAAAGTTCTTGTGAAGGTTAGCGTAACATAGTGGAAGGTCTTGTGAAGGTTAGAGTAAATTAGTGGAAGTTCTTGTGCAGGTTAGCGTAACATAGTGGAAGTTCTTGTGAAGGTTAGCGTAACATAGTGGAAGGTCTTGTGCAGGTTAGCGTAACATAGTGGAAGTTCTTGTGAAGGTTAGCGTAACATAGTGGAAGTTCTTGTGAAGGTTAGGGTAACATAGTGGAAGTTCTTGTGAAGGTTAGGGTAACATAGTGGAAGTTCTTGTGCAGGTTAGCGTAACATAGTAGAAGTTCTTGTGAAGGTTAGCGTAACATAGTGGAAGTTCTTGTGAAGGTTAGGGCAACATAGTGGAAGTTCTTGTGAAGGTTAGCGTAACATAGTGGAAGTTCTTGTGAAGGTTAGCGTAACATAGTGGAAGCTCTTGTGCAGGTTAGCGTAACATAGTGGAAGTTCTTGTGAAGGTTAGCGTAACATAGTGGAAGTTCTTGTGCAGGTTAGCGTAACATAGTAGAAGTTCTTGTGAAGGTTAGGGTAACAGTGGAAATTCTTGTGCAGGTTAAGGTAACATAGTGGAAGTTCTTGTGAAGGTTAGGGTAACATAGTGGAAGTTCTTGTGAAGGTTAGGGTAACATAGTGGAAGTTTTTGTGAAGGTTAGGGTAACATAGTGGAAGTTCTTGTGAAGGTTAGGGTAACATAGTGGAAGTTCTTGTGCAGGTTAGGGTAACATAGTGGAAGTTCTTGTGAAGGTTAGCGTAACATAGTGGAAGTTCTCGTGCAGGTTAGCGTAACATAGTGGAAGTTCTCATGCAGGTTAGCGTAACATAGTGGAAGTTCTTGTGCAGGTTAGGGTAACATAGTGGAAGTGCTTGTGCAGGTTAGGGTAACATAGTAGAAGTTCCTGAGGTCTTCAGGTTCGAGTAAATAGTGGAAACTTCATGGACTGTTCCTGAACTGTTGTCTGGAAAATTTAATATGTGTGTTCTACTGAATTAACATGTTGTCTTGCTAATTTAGCATGTTTGATGCTCAACTAATTTAACATATTTGTTGTCCAATTAATTAGACTCTTGTTTTTCTGTTAGTTTAATGTGTTTATGTTCTGTTTGTTTAAAATAATTGTTGGTAGCTAATTTAGCATTTTTGCTGTCTTTCTAATTAAACACTGTTTGTTTTTCTGCTAATTTAACATATTGTGCTGCTAAATTAACATGTTTGTTATTCTGTTATTGAATATATTGTTCTGTTAATTGAACAGGTCTGTTATCCTGCTATTTTGATGTGTTTCTTGTTCTGATGATTTATAATTTTTTCTGCTTTAATTGCAGGTGAACGTCACCATCCTGGATGTCAATGACAACGCCCCCTTTTTTCCTGCCACAACCATGTTGGAGCTTGAGGTCCGAGAGGATGAGGCAGCTGGCACCGCCCTCTATGTTGCTCGTGCCCATGACAAGGATTTTGGCAACAATGGAACAGTTCGCTATCGACTTCACAATGAACCCAGTGAAACTTTTTCTATAAATGAACAGACGGGACAAATAAATTTGATCAGGTCGCTGGACTATGAACGTCATCGGGAGTACTTGTTGCTAGTGATAGCCGAAGACTTGGGAACTCCCATAAGATTAAGTTCCAACATGACCTTGACAGTTAAGGTGAAGGACGTTAATGATAATCCTCCCAAATTTGATCGAGCTGTGTATGATTTTTTTGTAGAGGAAAATGTTGCCATTGGTCACCAAATCAACAGAGTTATAGCCACAGATGATGATTCTGACCACAACAAAATGGTGTCATTCTCTCTAAAAAATAACCGATATGATTCTGTGTTTGGGATATCCCCTATTGAAGGCATCGTCTGGACCAGGGATGTGCTTGATAGAGAAATGAGGGAAATGTATGAGCTCACTGTGGAGGCAGTCGATCATGGAAGCCCTGCTCCACTGTCAGCAACAGCTCTCATCAGAATTGTCGTGAAAGATGTCAACGATAACCAACCAATCTTCTCTCGTGATGAGTACCGATTTTCAATCTGGGAAAATTTAGAGTACAATAGTTTAGTAGGTCAGGTTGTTGCCCATGATCGAGACAGTGATAACAATGGACAACTTCAGTTTTTCTTTTCTGGTCCACAGACAAATTTTACAATAAATTCTCAAAACGGCGAGATTCGAACTCAGGTGTCTTTGGATAGAGAGCTCTGGGCTGAACACGTTATTACCGTATATGTATCTGATAAAGGGGAGCAACCTAAGTCCTCTGTTACAAAGGTCAGGGTCATTGTTGAAGATGTTAATGATAATGACCCAACATTCCAAAGACAGGGGCCAATATCAGTGAGAGTCTCAGAGAATAGGTCAAAAGGAACAGAAGTTGTGACCCTTGTGGCTTTAGATCCAGATGAAGGAGATAATGGATTAGTCAGCTACTTCTTTGACAAAGGTTGGGGTTTTAATTATTGTTTTTTCATATATTCAATATATATTTAAATAATAATAAATATTTTTCATATATTCAATATATATTTAAATAATAATAAATATTTTTCATATATTCAATATATATTTAAATAATAATAAATATTTTTAATATATTCAATATATATTTAAATAATAATAAATATTTTTAATATATTCAATATATATTTAAATAATAATAAATATTTTTAATATATTCAATATATATTTAAATAATAATAAATATTTTTCATATATTCAATATATATTAAATCATAATAAATATTTTTAATATATTCAATATATATTTAAATAATAATAAATATTTTTCATATATTCAATATATATTTAAATAATAATAAATATTTTTCATATATTCAATATATATTTAAATAATAATAAATATTTTTCATATATTCAATATATATTTAAATAATAATAAATATTTTTCATATATTCAATATATATTTAAATAATAATAAATATTTTTCATATATTCAATATATATTTAAATAATAATAAATATTTTTCATATATTCAATATATATTTAAATAATAATAAATATTTTTCATATATTCAATATATATTTAAATAATAATAAATATTTTTCATATATTCAATATATATTTAAATAATAATAAATATTTTTCATATATTCAATATATATTTAAATAATAATAAATATTTTTCATATATTCAATATATATTTAAATAATAATAAATATTTTTCATATATTCAATATATATTTAAATAATAATAAATATTTTTGATATATTCAATATATATTTAAATAATAATAAATATTTTTCATATATTCAATATATATTTCAATCATAATAAATATTTTAAATATATTCAATATTGTTATATAGTTGTATACACATTCTGTTAGAGATTTAACATCTTTAAGATATCAAGCATGTGCCACATGACTTTTGGATGAGGCCATTAAAGTCAATAGAAGTGACAGAATAGAAATGTTGACTTGATAAAAATTGTGAGGGTTCCACTTTACACTAAACAGATTAAAAACACAAGAACACATGATTTCACAGATATCCTGTAGTAGGACATGCAAATGCAGAGATCATCACACTTTGGCCAAGGACAGACTACTCTGCAACACTCTACAAAGTTCTATAGCATTTACAAATGAGACAAAACATTTAACTACAATACTTACTTAATGTCCTCAGATATTAACCAAAGTTTACAAGCTTCCTAACAGTATTTGTTTACCCAAAATATTATGGACATCTCGCTTGCTTATTTTTAACAATAAATATTAAGCAGAGCAAGTTGAGATTAAAGTGTTTGCTGACATCATTATTAATCATGTAGATCACAGTCTGTGTGTTTACCTGGTGTGATAATTGTCAAATAAGTACTATTCCTGCTGACAAAAGTGATCAATTTTCACCCCAACATCTGTTGTTGCAGACGCTATTTAAATCTGCTGTAAACTTCCTGTCATGTCTTCTGGGTTGTCAGGAGTCTTTTGCCTCTGTTTCCCTCCATCTCTTCTACCCTCAATTATTTTCCCATTTGTCACAATTTATCCCAGCTGTTTCCCTTCTTGTTACATGGCAACTAAGAAATCCTGATTGTTTCCCCCTGATGTTAGATATAAGCTGTTTTTGCTGAGGCCTCTTTTAGAATGGCCTCATTACTCTCTTTTAAAGCTGTCGATGGTATTTTCAACATTCTTCAGTAAAACCACATTTTGTTGCCTGCGAATACTTGTCTGTTTTTTCTGACTGTCCATTGCCATATATCAGGACAGGATCTATGTAACACAAAAAAGGACTCTTGTTTTGAAAACTTCCATTTTCATGAGTTGTGTAATTCCTTTTCATTCTTTTAAATGCAGCCTTTGTTTGAGTTGTTTGTGTGCTTCCTACAGATTAAAAGTTATGGGTTTGTTTCACGGATGGGACAATTCTTTTTTAAGACTACAAGACTTTGGGGTTCACCCACCTTCTAAATATTGGTACTAGAAGTTTCTCTGGGAAGTAAAGGGGATCTAAGCTCAGCATATCACACACGCCACTTCTGGATCAAGCCATCAGGTGGAGGTCATCATACATACCACATAGTTTGTCTGCATATTTCCTCTCTTGGGGTTAGGGTTCCTAATTCTCTGTATAGTTCACATGAAGGGCATGCTTTAAAGTACATAGACCTGCTTGACATGCACAATGTTGGGATCATTTACATTCTGTACAGGTGGGAGCTTGACATGCACAATTTTGGGATCATTTACATTCTGTACAGGTGGGAGCTTGACATGCACAATGTTGGGATCATTTACATTCTGTACATGTGGGAGCTTGACATGCACAATTTTGGGATCATTTACATTCTGTACAGGTGGGAGCTTGACATGCACAATTTTGGGATCATTTACATTCTGTACAGGTGGGAGCTTGACATGCACAATTTTGGGATCATTTACATTCTGTACAGGTGGGAGCTTGACATGCACAATTTTGGGATCATTTACATTCTGTACAGGTGGGAGCTTGACATGCACAATTTTGGGATCATTTACATTCTGTACAGGTGGGAGCTTGACATGCACAATGTTGGGATAATTTACATTCTGTACAGGTGGGAGCTTGACATGCACAATGTTGGGATAATTTACATTCTGTACAGGTGGGAGCTTGACATGCACAATGTTTGGATAATTTACATTCTGTACAGGTGGGAGCTTGACATGCACAATTTTGGGATAATTTACATTCTGTACAGGTGGGAGCTTGACACACACAATGTTGGGATAATTTACATTCTGTACAGGTGGGAGCTTGGCTTGCACAATGTTGGGATAATTTACATTCTGTACAGGTGGGAGATATCAATGAAATGTGGGACTCACAGAGCAAAATACTAATGACAGCAGCAGAAGCAAGTGCTGGACTGAAGAAAATGGAAAAACGAGCTTGGATCTCAGACACCACATGGAAATACATCAAAGAAAGAAGAGAAGCGAAGAGAGCCATGACTAATGTAAAGACAGATCTTGGAAAGGTTCTGGCAAAAGCAACATACAAAGAATTAGACAACAAAGTGAAAAGTTCGGCAAGAAGAGATACAAGAGCTTATATAGACAACTTGGCAGAGAAAGCAGAGACAGCTGCAATTACAGGAGACAGCAGAACTCTTTATACTGTACAAAAGATGCTGACAAACACCTATACATCCAGTGGAACACCAATTCTAGACAAATCTGGATTAATGCTAACAACAAGCGCAGACATAAAAGCCCGTTGGGCGGAACACTTCAAAGAAATTCTTAACCGTCCACTACCTCACAGTTTAATAGATTTTGAAGCTGAAACACCAGCAGCAGAATTAGATGTAAATTTAGATGACTTCACCTTGAGTGAAATAGAAACCACCTTAAAGCTAATGACCAATAACAAGGCTGCTGGAGAGGATAAGTTAACAGCTGAGATCCTCAAGGCAATTGATAGCCATAATTTAATACATCTCCAAAAAATGTTCAACATCATTTGGAAAACAGAGAAGACGCCTCATAAATGGAAAAAAGGAATCATTGTTAAGATCCCAAAAAAGGGCAATCTTAGAGATTGTAACAATTGGAGAGGCGTGACACTTTTGTCAGTTGCCTCAAAATTATTCTGTAAAATCATCCTAAATAGAATAAAGGATTCAATAGATACAGTAATGCGTGAAGAACAGGCTGGGTTTAGAAAAGGGAGAAGCTGTCTTGACCACATTTTCACTCTACGACTTATATTGGAGGAACACATTGAAAAGCAAAAACCTTTTGTACTTAACTTCATCGACTTCAAAAAAGCATTTGATAGTATTCATAGAGATTCTTTGTGGAAAATTCTGAAGCAATATGGCTTACCATCAAAAATCATAAATATTATCAAAGACATGTATGATGGTTACACATGTGCAGTTCGAACAGAGGAAGGACTGAGCGAATGTTTCCCAATAGAAACTGGGGTTAAACAAGGATGTATTTTATCGCCCTTGTTATTTGGAATTGTTATGGACTTCATAATGAAGAAATGCTGCACTGGTAATAAAGGCATCGAATGGATACAAGGAGACCATTTGGAGGACCTGGACTTTGCTGATGACATAGTTCTCATCAGCAATCAGATAAAAACGATGCAGGAAAACACAAATGAACTATCATCAATAGCCAGCAAAATTGGGCTTGAGGTCAATCATGAAAAGACTAAAGTCATGAAAAGTTTAATTCCAACAAGTGACAAAATATACATGGAAAACAAACCAGTAGAAGAGATCGATCACTTCATCTATCTTGGAAGTCACATTGATCGAGAAGGGGATACGAGCAAAGAAATTAGAATCAGACTGGCTAAAGCAGCAATGTCTTTCAGAAGCCTTGAAAAGTTGTGGAAATCAAACTCATTAGCACAAACACAAAACTTAGGCTATTCAAATCAAATGTACTATCAACCCTTACGTATGCGTGTGAAAGCTGGAAAACAACAAGAGATATAGAAACAAAGTTGAACGCATTCGAAAATAAATGTCTAAGGAAAATACTTGGTATAGAATGGAACGAATTCAAAACAAACGAGGAAATTAGAGAAATCGCCAATCAACCACTAATATCTTCAGTAATAAAGAAAAGACGATGGTCATACGTTGGACATGTGATGAGAAGAGATAATAATCGAATAGCAAAGCAAGCCCTCATATGGGAAACAACAGGTAAAAGAAAAAGAGGAAGACCCAGGGAGACACTGAGAAGAACATTGATGAGAGAGGCAAGAGCAGCAGGAATCGGCTCCCTCAATGAGATAGAACTGCTTGCACAGAACAGAGACAGATGGCGAGATTTGATAAAATATCTTTAAAAGAAAACTGCTAGAACAAAAATTCATATAGGAGAAGGTGTATCTTGGTCTACGCCCTATGGGCCGGTTACGGCTCGAAAGGTCAATAGATAGATAGACAGGTGGGAGCTTGGATTGCACAATGTTGGGATAATTTACATTCTGTACAGGTGGGAGCTTGACTTGCACAATCTTTTAGCAAAATATTTTTATATTGGTACCATTTTGTTTCCTGGTGTATTTTGTCTTTTGCATTTTTAGAAATCTGTTGTTTAGCATATATTGCTCCTAGTTCTCATTTGTACACACTTTTCTCATTTTTACATTTTTTTCATTCACAGACCGAAGTGAAGCTGAAGCTTTATCCAGTTTTGAGATTCACCCTCGTTCAGGCCAAGTGACCACCAAAGAAGTCCTGGACTATGAGACAAAGACCATGTACCATCTGACCATTATTGCTAAGGACAGCGGCAAAGTGTCCCGTCAGTCCTCTCAGTCCCTAAACATATCAGTTGTAGATGTTAATGACCAGGTCCCTCTATTTCCTGCCCGCCACATCAGCTTTTACTGTGTTGAGAACGTTAGTATTGGAACCATATCTGGACAGGTCAAAGCCACAGATAAGGACTCTGGAGACAATGGATTGGTCAACTATTACCTGGTGGGAGGGAATGTCTTCAGTTCATTCTCCGTTGATCGTACATCGGGCATCATCACAACAGTCAGAGAAATTGACTATGAAGAAGCTTCCACCCATTCCCTCAGCATCCAGGCTGTAGACAGCAGCACCACTCTTCCAAGGAGCAGCAACATCAGTGTCACCATCAATGTGAGTACAAGAATATTCTTTGGGGCTTGAGTTTCCTAAACTTTTAAGTCATAATTCACTTACTCCCTACATTAATTTTTACCATCCACTGGTTCATAAACTCATTCTCACCATTTACCCAGTTTCATAAACTCATTCTCACCATTTACCCAGTTTCATAAACTCATTCTCACCATTTACCCAGTCTCATAAACTCATTCTCACCATTTACACAGTTTCATAAACTCACTCTCACCATTTACCCAGTTTCATAAACTCATTCTCACCATTTACCCAGTTTCATAAACTCATTCTCACCATTTATCCAGTTTCATAAACTCATTCTCGCCATTTACCCAGTTTCATAAACTCATTCTCGCCATTTACCCAGTTTCATAACTCATTCTCACCATTTACCCAATTTTATAAACTCATTCTCAACATTTATCCAGTTTCATAAACTCATTCTCACCATTTATCCAGTTTCATATTCTCATTGTCTGTCAGCCAGATTTTGCTTTTTGCCCCAGCTGTCTTGAGTTACTCTTGTTGATTCTTTTGTATATCTAACATGATTGAAAGATTGTTTTGTAGCATTTCATCTGAAATAATTGGATGATCCTTTTAACTGTCCTTAACATCCTTAATGGTTGGTCTCGAGGTAAGATGCCGGTCTTGAACCAGAGAGGTTGTGAGCTCAGATCCTGGCTGCACCAGTTGGGATTTTTATTTGTGATTTCTCTCTGCGGCAACCACCCCCCAGTTTCAGCATCGAAGCCCAGCTTGAAACGTCAATTACTCATCAACTGATAAAAATATGAGACCTCTGAAGACAGAGTTATCTGCCAGTGCGGCGAGGGCCCCTGTGGACACGGCTGCCAGTAGAAAAATGGATTAACACGCAAAATTCAGTTCCTCGTCTCTAGGACCTTCGCCAGAGGTGAAAGCTGGTGAACACACACAAGAAACAAAACAATAACCTTGAGTTCTATCTAACTTTTCAGTTTATGATGGAACATATGGCTGAAACCGTAGACTATATATGTCCCACGATCTTTGTTATCAAGCTTAAAACCATACACAGGTTCCTCACCACACATCCCTATTCTGGGCAAGCCTCTAAACTTCAGCATAGGAGTTGATGCCCACTGTTGTTGCTTCTCACCTCAGTGTTCCTTTAAGTGTTTCTCTAGGTTGGCCATTTTTACATTTGTCCTGTGTTTCCTATTTTAGCACCTGTTTTGAGATTCTCTTTTTGTCTATTCTCATCACATGACCAACATACGACCACCTTCTTTTCTTGATTATAGATGATATTGTTGGACGCATGGCCATTTCTCTTACTTCTGCACAAGTATTGAATACATTCCGTGGTTTGCAAGTATTTCCATTAAGCATTTGTTTTCAAATGTATCTAATTATTTTCTATTTCTTTGTTTTCCAGCTCTCACATTCATAAGTAAGTGTAGATAATACATTTGATTTGAAAATGTTGAGCTTTGTTTTCATGCTTAGTAATTTTGATTTCTATATTTTATCAAGGTTTCTGAAAGCCATTGCTGCCTTTGCTGCTTTGATTCTAATTTCTTTCTTTGTGTCTCCTTCTTGATCTATGAAACTTCCATGATATACAAAGTGATCTACTTCTTCCACTGCTTTTCCTTCCAGGTATATTTTTGCTTGTGGATGAATTAAGGTGCAATTAGAAAAAATACTGACCTTGAATAACTTCTGGTTAATAAAGGACTGGTATTTTTATAAAACAATCATCATTTTTTGGCCATACAATGAAAATGCAACAGGTGGAATATATTGTGACAACTGGGAAAATTGAGGGATGAAGATATACCAGACATCTTAAGAGAATGGCTTGGCAGGTCAACAGCAGAAATGATAAATGACTGTTGTGATCGAGAGTTGTTGAGAGACATATCACCTATGCCAGCAAGCATGGTACTTGATGATTTTTATAAAATTATTTATTTATATTATTCTTTATGAAACACTTCCTAACTGTCACTTAACCTCTTATTTATAAACTGTTATCTCGACATTTGCTCAACCGCCCGTGCCAGTGGAATCATCTGAATTACTGTCTCATCTTCCAAACAAAGAAAGGTAGCAGTAGTCCCCATCATAGGAGTCTCAGCATACGCCAAAAGACATAATGCGAAAATCGTACAGAAAGTGAACACAGCCATCTGTTCTCCATCATACGATATCATCACTCATCGTAAACAATCGAAATATCGAAACACGATCAAAACAGATGAAATGCACAGCTCACGGTGTGCACTGAGCACTTAACTCAGTCTTTATATATTCAGACTTGTTAATGATTTTCATCTTATTTTTTATGATAGTTATTTTCAAGACTTTGATAGCATTGCTATAGTTTGATGGTAAATTATAATTGATTCTATTAATTCTTTTGTAATTTGTCTCACAGATTGTTGACATCAATGACAATGCCCCTGTCTTTGAACAAGACCCAGTTATTATACGAACGGTTGCTGAGAATTCACCAAGAAACCATGTTATCCATAAATTTATTGCAACAGATCGAGACTCGGGGCCCAACGGCACAGTCAGCTACTTCATTGAGTCTGTCTCTGGTGAAGGAGAAAGTGGAGGTTCTTATTTTAACATCACCCGAGACACTGGAGAACTTTTTGTTGCAGGACTTATTGACTTTGAGAAGGTCAGTTGTAGTCGGATGGATGTTCTTGTTTCTTTGGACACACTAGAACTTTATGCACTTAAAATCATAAATACTAGACTTTTATGTCTTCAACAAGTGCTACATCACAAACGCTTTAACAATATGTCTTCTTGTTATAGTATGTCATATCCAATAACTTTTTTTTCTCCATATGTTACTACTCCAGATTCACAAAATCTTTGTTTTCTGCACATTCAATAAATCCTTATGTTTTCTCGATATGTTAAACTACATTCACAAAATCTTTATGTTTTCTCCATATATTACTCCACATTAACAAAATATTTATCTTTTCTCCATATATTGTTATTGAGTTACTGAGTTATTTGCGGGTCATCATCATTGCACTCCGAACATGTCCATAGGTGCTCAGATCCCCTCCTCAGCAATTCCCTCAGTGTCCAGCGACTGACGACTCCAGTTCTATGTTGGTTGATAAGTCTTCTTACATGACCACCAAATTTCTCATTTCTGGCCGTGCCCATCTTAACTCCCATTTCCATCATCCGAAGAAGTGACGTTGATCTGTGTTTGTCGAAGTCCTGTGCTCTTCCCACATCTCGAAGGGCATTGATGATGTCCGCCCGATCCATCGGTTGCCCGTCCTCAACGACAGCGCAGCTAGCCAACCTGTCCGCTCTCTCATTTCCCCATACTCCCGCATGTCCAGGGACATAGACAAAGGTGACCTTACGTATTTTGGATTTCTGCAACGACTCTACCCATTGCATGCGTACAAAGCCCGCCTCCACTTTTTTTATCATGCTCATCGAATCACTCAGTATACATGCGTGGATGTAGTCTTGTGACTCTAACCATTTGAATGCCTTGGTCACTGCCATCACCTCCATTGTCATGCTACTCGTGGTCATGGCGTATGCACCACTGTCTTCCTTGGCTATTCTGCCTGCCGAGCGTGCTGTAAATGCCCATGCACTTCTTTCGTGTCGTCTTACAGATCCGTCTGTATAGATGACTGCATCTTTCTCATTGGTGTTATCGCAGATGAGACCGTTGACCTCAGCATTAACCACGACCGGGTTCTGTTCCCTACTTTTCCTGTCGAGTGTGACAATACATGAGGAAGTCCCCTTGAATGACGTAGGCACCGGTATATATTACTCCATATATCTCTCTCTCTCTCTGCGTTCAGGACTCAATCAGAGTAAGGATTCCAGACTCTCATATGAAGTCAGCTGTCAGGCTAAGTGTGTTGATCGCCCCCACAGACAGAACATCACAATTAGAGTCTGTCAGATCCACTCTGACTGAACACCCGTTAATACGTTGCACTGTGTTCTGCGCCAGTGGCCCAGTGCATCCGATTTCAGCCAGCATTTTTTCAGGTTTGCTTTCCTTAGCCTTTGATTGTCCCCAATCTTCCTGCAAGGCAGCAGTTGATCTTTTCTGTCGGGGGATTCTGCCCTTAGATGGTCGGCCTTCCCAGGTTTACGAGCACCATCTGCCCGAGTCACTAGAGGTGACTAACACAGACATGCGACTTGTAATATGAGGAAACTGCAACAAGGAACACCCTTCATGCATAGCCTTCATTTGTTCCCGCCGCCTATCCCCTTATACCGGTAAGTCACGTCCTCTTGAAAATGATGATCATCGTAGCACCTGATGATGTTAGGCCATCGTTGATGACTCCAATTCCGAACATAGAGACACACAGTCAGTCATCAAATTCTTGTTGCACATCAAACAGCAGACCGTAAGATTTGCGCACGGCCGGTTTAGGGAACCAATACGATGACGTAGGACACAATGTCGCCAAACTCATAATCTCGATACCTTTAGACTTATGTCTGATTACTCAAGTGTAAGTAGTCTACGACGAACAAAACACGAAGCAACTTCCCCAAAGAGACAAAACTGCGACTGACGAAGTAGTTTACATTAATGTGTAACGTGGAAATAACTTGCGTCAAAGAATCCCAATAACGGTCTTGAACAGCACTAATGTGACGTAAAGCACAGATCTAGTCTAGGCGGAGGAATGTCTCACTCACAACACTTGATTCGTCAAAAACGGACTGTTGTCGACCTACGACCTCGTCTTAGCGACACAGATGTATCAAGCATATCATCATTTTGACTTTTACGCAGAAAAGTGCAATGAAGATCCGAAATTAATCAGACCTTGGGTGCATTTTCTGCAGCGATCGAGAGGACGTGGACTAGATCCGCCATCTTGGAAACGGAAGTCCAAGATTACTCCATATATTACTCCACATTAACAAAATATTTGTCTTTTCTCCATATATTACTCCACAATAACAAAATATTTATCTTTTCTCCATATATTACTCCACAATAACAAAATATTTATCTTTTCTCCATATATTACTCCACATTAACAAAATATTTATCTTTTCTCCATTTATTACTCCACATTAATAAAATCTTTATCTTTTCTCCATATATTACTCCACATTAATAAAATCTTTATCTTTTCTCCATATATTACTCCACATTAATAAAATCTTTATCTTTTCTCCATATATTACTCCACATTCACTAAATCTTTATCCATCCCAACAGGTGGTTCAAATCTCTGTCATTGTCAGGGCTGAGGATAACTGCCCCTTCCGAGGTCATATCCACCATTCCTTGATGACCACCATCATCTTTGTAACAGACGTCAATGACAACGCCCCTGTGTTTGAGTCCACCAACAACCTCATTCTGTCAGAAGAAGAGGCTATTGGCTATATGATTCTGGTGGTGGTTGCTGTAGACCCTGATTCTAACGTGGACTCCAGTGGCAACAACATTGTCAAGTATCAGATTGTGTCTGGCAATGAAGAGGGAAAGTTTCTGCTAGGGGCAGACACAGGTGAGTTATTTGTTGCTAGTTGTTTGTTTGTTGCTAGTTCTTAGCTGTTGTTGCTGCAACTTTCTCCTGAAGCAGACACTGGTGAGTTATTTCTTGCTAGTTTTTGCTGCTGGGGGACAGAGACTGGTGAGTTATTTCTCACTAGTTTTTGCTGTAAGTTGTTTTTTGTTAGTTTTTGTTGGTGCAGCCTTCTCCTGCAGTTTACACTGGTGAGTTATTTGTTGCTAGTTGTTTGTTACAAAAAGAGAGCTCTTAAAAAACATCAGAAAGAAGCAATCAACATTTTTCAGGCACATCATGAGAAGAGGAAAGTTGGAATACTTGATTACAACTGGCAAAATAGAAGGAAAGAGAGATCGTGGACGACAGAGAGAGAAAATACTGGATAGCTTGGTGTCATGGCATGGTAAACAGTCAATAACAGAACTGATACGATGCACTGTAGATAGAAGATTGTGGAGGGACATGATCACCTTCGCCAACCGGTATGGCACATGATGATGAGTTGTTTGTTGCTGCAACTTTCTGCAGGAAATTGCTACTACTTCTTCCTCGTTCTCTTATTAGGCATACACCTTCATGATTCTAAATAGAGCAACAGCCATCCCAAGGATTCCAACATCTGCATAAAGCTTTTTGTACAAGGAGACTGAATGTTGCTATGTATTGTTTTCCACATACAGTGTGAGGGTTGTATTTGTTATGAATGATTAAGGTTAGGGTTCTCATGTAACATAATCATGCATCTGTTTGGCCAGTCCTATATCATGGTATAAGATGTTGTCTCAATATTTCGTATATTTTACAGTCAGAAGATGCTGATTTTGCCTGAAAACTTGCTGATTGAAATCATTATTAGGTTCATCATCATCATGTGCCATACCGGTTGGCGTAAGCGTTCATGTCATTCCACAATCTTCTATCTACAGTGCATCGTATCAGTTCTGTTGTTGACTGTTTTCCAAGCCATGACACCAAGCTATCCAGTATTTTCTCTCTTTATCATCCGTGATCTCTCTTTCCTTTTATTTTGCTAGTTGTAACCAAGTATTCCAACTTTCCTCTTCTCATGATGTGCCAAAAGAATGTTGATTGTTTCTTTCTGATGTTTTTTAGGAGCTGCCTTTTTGTGTTGGCCTCTTTGAGAACTTCCTCATTGGTCTTTTTAGCTGTCGAGGGAACTTTCAACATTGTTCTGAGAAATCCCATCTCTGTCGCCTCTAATCGTCTTTTTTGTTTGTCTACTGTCCATGATTTGCTTCCATACCATTATTAGGTTACCTGGGTGTTTTTCTCATTTTTTTATTGAAAATGTTGCAAACATTTATGGTTATACAGGCCACTTCATATATCGTCTCTTGTTTGAAAATTTGACACCTTTTTGCAAATCTGGCAATCCCTTCACTACCAGGAATTTTGGAAAGTGTGGGTGCTGTTGGATTGTTTTTGTTGTAGAGTAATGATAGTCTTTCTCTAGAGTCTTAGATCAATTAATCCAAGTTTTGATGGCTTGGAAACACATCCTGATGATAAAGTTTATCAGCCTTCTTGTGGGTGTTTTTAAAAAATTATTTTAAAAAATGTCAAATATGCACATGATGACATTTGTGGGTGATAGAACTCAGCCTTGAGAAACATCTGTAAATCTAGTTTGTCCTTGCAATTTATAAATGTCATTATGAGTTATTTCTTTGAGTTTTGCCGTGAGATTTTGCTATCAGATATCACTATCAATTATCTCTAAGAGTTTTTGCTATAAGTTATAATCACTATGAATTATTGCTAAGAAATTTTGCAGTATTATTTCTATGAATTATGTTGAGAATTGCTATTGTAAGTTGCTTGCTACACCATATTGCTTCTTGTGTTCACATATCAATTTTTAATACGAATTTGCCTGTTCTCTGGAGCTCTCCTTCTTGCACATTTCATTGAAATGTTGTCTTTTTTGGCCACTGCATCGTTCCTTGCTGATCATATATGGAACATTCCTATAGTGAGTCTTCTGTAGTTTAATCATTCAACTCATATATGTGGTGCATCCTGTAGGTGGAGTTAATGCACATTTTAAATTTTTAACCAAACAAATTATGTATTGTTTAGCTATAAGTTCGAAGTTTTTGATAATGGAAGCCCATGTAATTGTTACTTTTATCACCCTGAAACCTGATTGGTCACACCAACAAAATGACCTGCACTAAAAGTGATGCGGCTAATATCATCATCATCATCATCAAGTACCAGGCCTGCTGGTGTAGGTGATCATGTCTCTCCACAACTTTCAATCATGACAGTTATTTATCATTTCTGTTGATGACCTTCTGCCAAGCCATTCTCTTAAGCTGTCTGGTATCTTTTCTCTTTACTTCCCTCTATCTCTTTGTCCTCAATTTTCCCAGTTGTTACAATGTATTCCAGCTGTTCTTTTCTCATTACATGGCCAAAAATGATGATTGTTTCTTCCAAATATTGGAATTTAGCTCTCTTTTTGCTTTGGCCTCTTTCAGAACGTTTTCATTACTCTTCTTAGCTGTCCATGGTATTCTCAATATTCTTCTGTAAAACCACATGTCTACAGACTCCAGTGATTTTCTTGTCTTTTGTCCTATTGTCCATGATTCACATCCATATGTTAAGACTGCCTAATATAGAACATTGATAAGATGTGGTTTATAAATTCAGTGTATGATACAACATGTTCAATATATACAATTATTAAAAATATATTCTTAACCAGATATTTTAATAATAAATGTGACCTAATATAACCTGCAGGGAGCCGCGAAAGTTCAGTGGTTAGTTAACTGGACTACAAAGGACAAGGGGTAGGGTTCGATCCCAGCCGACGGCTTCTGGGTTCAACCAGCCTTTAATGGGTACCAGACTTTTTTTCTGGGAAAGTAAAGCGGCACGGGCGTAATACCGACCACATTACCCCAAAAATCATGTGCCGAAAGTCTGTAAAATTTATGGTCACTAACACCATATTCCCTATACGCCACTTGGCGTGATGGGGGCACTTTACATTTTTGTTTGATATAACCTGCAAGACACTGAGATTGAAATGATCATACCTGGCCAACAGGGAGGTAAAAACCTGAGATAAACTTAACAAGCCTGTTCAGTGATCACTTTTGACAATTTTTATGCACCTGTTTTTTGTATATTGTATCATGTAAACAGCGCCATAGATTTTAGAGCAGTGATCTCTGCAATATGTGCCATTTTGGCACGCAAGGTTTCTGTTTTTGAGATTGTGGTTCTGCCCTATGTGCCGTCTTCGGCTCGAAAGGACAATAGATAGATAGATAGATCATGTACACAGACACAGTTGTCATGAGCCAGCTCTCTTCCATGGCCTGTCAGATCTGACACCCTGCAGCATTATAACACAAGAAATTATATTACTTTTAAGTTACGTTTCATGCATTGAAGTCCGACCAGTAACAAATCCATACAATTTATGGATCTCAAGTCATGCACATTAATCAGGGTTCTCCATGAAGGTTCTCAAGGAGAAGATTAGAACACCTGTGGATATATTCAGAGTGTAGAGATGATGATCTTAACATAGCATAATAGATACATACATAAAGTACTTTTCATTTTTTTATAATAAATATCTACATGGTTCTAGCTTCCTCTTTAAGTTATGTTTAAATTATTCTTTTATGTTAAGCATTGCTGTATGTTGGAGAACAACAAAGTTGACAAACATTAAGCTACAGACTTTCATTAATGGATGCTTATGCAGAATAAAAGGATGGAAATGGCAGGACAAAATCACTAACAAAAAAATTATAGAAATGTACCAGTCAAATACCAGTGGATAAAGAGATACAGTGAAGATGATGGCGCTAGATAGGACACACACTGCGGAAGTCAACTGAGAGTATTACACAACAGGCCATTTTTTGGAATCCCCAGGGGAAAAGACAAAGAGGAAGACCAAGGAATTCTTGGAGAAGACAGATAGAAGCAGAGATGAAGATGATGGGGAAGACATGGAATGATCTTAAAAGAATGGCAAAAAACAGAATGGCTTGGAAAGTGTTTGTTGAAGATGTCTGTAGTTGTCTTCTAATGTCAAAATGTTTTTTATTTCTTCCTTTTCTGCACTTATCAACAATATCAGCATGTCTAAAGTGTTATTAATTGTATAGGTTGATGTTCCACAAGTTACATACCATTTTTGATATTGTGATACAGTTATCTACACATGTGTGTGTTTGTCCCCTCAGTGACTCAATGAGTAGCTCAGAAACATCGCAACTGGCCTTTGCTCGACAACAGTGGTTAGAGTCTCTGAGGAGGTCAATTCTAACAAGTGTTTCATTTTCATGCCAGTGTCTGCAGGTGTAAGAAGTAATAAACATGCTGACAGACTTGCCAGTGTGGCTGATGTTGAGTGTGGAAGGGCAATGGACCGTTATGACATGCTGAATATCCTCAGGGACGCTGCATGAATAATTAACTAAATAAAATGATCCTGAATCCACAGCCATGAATAGACTTCATGAATGTCAATATTATAGATGCTATATGAGAGCACTACATAATAATCCAAAGAAGACTTATCAACCAAAACAATACCATTAGCATTAGTCGTTACATGTTGAGGGATATACTTCGGAAGAGATCTGAGCACTTATGGACTCAGACCTGTGGACTAAACTAAACTTTCTCTGATGCCTTTATACTTTTCTCTTGATTGTCAAAGTGTTTATTGGTGATATAGCTTTTCTACACTTCCCAACTACATCTGCATGTCTAAAATGTTGATGAACATGTCCTCTCACAGGTTACTTAAGTATCTACGATGCCCTTGACTATGAGACTCAGACAAACTACACACTTAACATCAGTGCAGAAGATTCTGGTAACCCCAAGATGATGAGCTACCAGCGACTACAGATCAAGGTGACAGACATCAATGACAACAGTCCAGTGTTTCGCCAAACTGTCTACCATGCTAATGTCTCAGAGAATTCAAATCCCCAAACTTCCATTGCCAGGATCCAAGCTGATGATGCAGACACAGGTATCTTAAGTAGTCTCTCTCGAAACATGTGGTTATTATCACAGCTACATTGCTGGCTTTACTCATGACCATTGTCAAGGAAAAATCACAAATCTTGGTTATTAGTTGTTTAACCATACTGACAACTCTGCACTTTTAACTGTCCCAAAGGTGATCAATACCATTCATTACATAGTGTAGTGTATGCTTTCTTAAGGTGTCTGTTGGATGCTGGTTAAATGTGGTCCACATCCATCTCTGTAATTAGATTCTCATAGTCTCTTGGGACTTCCGGTCCATATGGCGGATTGACAGCAATGAACCGTTGAGGCAGTGTCTGAAAAGTGTTCCTTGTTGCAGTTTCCTCATATTCCAAGTCTGACTTGCTGTCGGAGCTACTGAGATTAGTGCTGTGTGCACACCCTTAGTTGTGTGTTTCATCGGATGGTGTTTCTATATTTAGATTGCTTATGATGAATGATGATATCATATGTCGAAGGACAGTTCAGTTGTGTTCACTGTCAGTGCTACTATGCCTTATGTCTTTTGACGTTTGCTATGTTTACTATGATGGGGGCTGTAGCTGCCTTTCTTTGTTTGGATATACAATGAAATGTTAATTCTGTTGATTCCAAAGGCACGGGCGGTTGAGCAATTATGGATTTTCATTCGTTCGCAGTGATACTGGGGCCTTTGAATGACTAACTATAATTAGATTCTTTTACCAAAACTGGGTTTGACAAAAATATTCTATGAAATCTCCAAGGCAAATTATATGAAATAACAACAGTTAGGATGTTCTCTTTTGTTTTCCAAACATTTACATTTTTGCAGAGAAACTGACAGTATGCAGCTCTCATGTTTCCTTAGTCTGGATTTTGTTGTTTTGGGAGGATCTACAGATGTTGTTTAGGTTGGAAAAAAAATCTTTAAATTTTTGTTATTCTTAAAAAATGTCCATTTGTCAATATCTTCACTCTCTTTTTCACCCGATGTTACTACATTTCCCAGTAAATGTATAACTTCTAAGATTTATTTCTATCTATTCTGTTAGTGAGAACATTAATAGAAAAATACACAGATGTAAACAAACCAATATATGCCTGCTTCATAGACTACACCAAAGCTTTTGATAGAATACACCACAAACAACTTATAGAATGCCTAAAAGAGATACATCTAGATGACATGGACATAAGACTAATATGTAATCTATACTGGGAGCAAACAGCAATAATAAAATATAACAAAGAGAACTCTACACCCATTGATATAAAAAGAGGAGTAAGACAAGGATGCATCCTATCACCAAGCTTGTTCAATCTATACACTGAGCAAATCTTTAAAAACATCATAGAGATGCCAGGCCTACAAATTAATGGAAAGATAATCAATAACCTAAGATATGCTGACGATACTGTACTACTAGCAGAAAATCCTAAAGATCTACAACAATTACTTAATGAAATTAACATGACAAGCAAAAAATATGGACTAGATATGAATATCAAAAAGACTAAAACTATGATCACAAACAAAGAAGATACTCAAAACCCACAAGTGGATATAAAAATAGAAGGAATAGACCTGGAGACAGTTCAGAACTACAACTACCTTGAACATACTATAACCAGTGATGGAAAATGTACAACTGAGATAAACAAAGGAATAGGAATGGCAAAAAGTAATTTTAATGTCATGAAGAACATACTAACATCAAAACAAATTACACCAGGGCTAAAACTAAGAATAGCAAAATGTTACATCTTCTCAATATTCCTATATGTGCAGAAACATGGACATTAGACAAGAAAACAGAACAGAGAATTGAAGCCTTTGAAATGTGGATATATAGAAGAATAGGTAGAATTGGATGGAAGGAAAAGAAAACAAATGATAAAGTCTTAAAACAACTAAAAATGAAAAGAGAACTACTAAGCACAATTCAAACAAGACAAATGTGATTTTTGGGCCATGTTAAAAGACACAACAGCCTACTAAAAGTAATACTGGAGGGGGAATACAAGGTAAAAGAGACAGAGGCAGACCAAGACTAACATGGACGAATAACATCAAAAGATGGACAAATAAGCCTATGACAACCTGCACCATCAAAGCAAGAGACAGAGCAGAATGGCGCTCCATGGTAGCCAACCTTCTTTGGGGAGAAGGCACTCAATGATGATTCTGTTAGTGGTGGATACTTCAGTATCTCTTCTACCGTGCAATGTATGGAGGTTTCCTTCACTTCTTTACCTAGATTGGTTTTTCTTTTTGTTGATGAAAAGTGTTGTGATCTGTGTTTAGGTCAGTACTATTTGACTTAAATTGTGGACACTCAAAGTTCATTAGACGGAAACATAGAAAGGAGGGCTTTAGACAGATACATAGAAGGGGGGGGGGGCCTGCTAACATTTCGGCCATAGTAAGGATGAGTGATAGTAAAGGCTATCAATAAGAGCTCTCCAATCTTGTTTTATCTTGTGTTGTTTCTTCCCGTCTTTCGAAGATGTTAGTCATCTTTGTGATCTGTTTCAGAGTTTCAATTGCACGCATTTCTAGTCTTCCCTGTTTCCTCTTCCCCTCTGGATCCCAGGTGGGACTTGCTTGGTTATGGTTGTATTTGGCTTTTGAAATGTGTTTCATATTCATCTGCATCACTGTTGGTTGATTTATTTTTTGCCACATCACAGCACTCCTAATGGTGCCATGTCACCTCATGTGCAGTATCCTCCCTTAGCAAGTATTCATAAATGTCTGCAGTTTCCCTGTATTCCTGGCTGATGATGTCATTTCTAAACAGGAAAACAGACTTCAACAAAAGCCAACAAAACTAAGATAGTTTGGTGAACAGCACTAGAGATACTTCATTGCATTAAATATTGCTTATTGAAACTATTAGTTATTGAAACTATTAGTTATTGAAACTATTGGTTATTGAGACTATTAGTTATTGAAACTATTGGTTATTGAAACTATTAGTTATTGAAACTATTGGTTATTGAAACTATTAGTTATTGAAACTATTGGTTATTGAAACTATTAGTTATTGAAACTATTAGTTATTGAAACTATTGGTTATTGAAACTATTAGTTATTGAAACTATTAGTTATTGAAACTATTAGTTATTGAAACTATTGGTTATTGAAACTATTAGTTATTGAAAATATTAGTTATTGAAATTGTTGGTTATAAAAAAACCTTTGGATAGTGACGGTAGCTGATGATCTCAGTTTTTTAAACTCTCAGAGTAGATATTGATCTCTGAGATAGTTCCTTCAATTTTAGAGCAAAAAAAATAATAATAACCTTTTAGTTTTCTTTTCTTCAGGTGAAAATGGGGCCCTGACTTATCAAGTCCCTAGTGGGATTGCTGGAGACATGTTTGCGGTGGATTCTAAAACTGGTGTCTTGACCACAAAGGTTCAACTAGACAGGGAGGTGAAGGACTCCTACACAATCACAGGTCAGTTAGGCTTACTATTGTGTTGTCATTAATGTTTCTCTTTGAGACAGAGAGACCCTTATCTTTGCTAGATTGCATACCTACAACAAACAAAAAAATTACGTCTGAGTTCTAATTGTGTTCAAAATATGTTTATTATACATTCACATATTGTTTTGCATATGTTGTAACAAATTAAATTTTCCACCATTCCATAATACAACATTTCTAATTTTAAATTATTCTTCATAACATACGAATATTATATTTTCTAAAAAATACATACATTGCACTTTAAAAATATTATCCATAAATTGTACAATTTTTCTGAGTGTCTTTTACAACATGTGGAATTTGTTCAAATTTCTGAACAAGATGTAACATTTCTTCACAGTTCTTCAACATATAATGTTCTCTTTGGGAATTCTAAATCATGTTTGCTCAATAAATCATTCAATTATTTTAGTATGTTTGTATGATATGAAATTCATTCTGCATATATCACAATGTTTGTTTACAGCATATGTCAAGGATGGAGCATACCCTGTTCACTACAGCAGCTGCAGCATCATCATCACAGTCACTGACAAAAATGATAATGCCCCAGTTTTCAAAAGCCAGCAGTACACCATCATGATACCCGAGAACAGAGCGCAGAACTCCATCCTCACATTGGTTGCTTCTGACAGTGATCTGGGAGATAATGCCAGGGTTACATATGCCATCACAAGTAAGAAAGTGCCATTAGCTGTAAATTATAAGGTGTGCTGTCACAAGTAAGATATGAAAGTGCCATTAGCTGTAAATTATAAGGTGTGCTGTCACAAGTAAGATATGAAAGTGCCATTAGCTGTAAATTATAAAGTGTGCTGTCACAAGTAAGATATGAAAGTGCCATAAGCTGTAAATTATAAGGTGTGCTGTCACAAGTAAGATATGAAAGTGCCATTAGCTGTAAATTATAAGGTGTGCTGTCACAAGTAAGATATGAAAGTGCCATAAGCTGTAAATTATAAGGTGTGCTGTCACAAGTAAGATATGAAAGTGCCATAAGCTGTAAATTATAAGGTGTGCTGTCACAAGTAAGATATGAAAGTGCCATAAGCTGTAAATTATAAGGTGTGCTGTCACAAGTAAGATATGAAAGTGCCATAAGCTGTAAATTATAAGGTGTGCTGTCACAAGTAAGATATGAAAGTGCCATTAGCTGTAAATTATAAGGTGTGCCATCACAAGTAGGATGTGAAAGTGCCATTAGCTGTAAATTATAAGGTGTGCTGTCACAAGTAAGATATGAAAGTGCCATAAGCTGTAAATTATAAGGTGTGCTGTCACAAGTAAGATATGAAAGTGCCATAAGCTGTAAATTATAAGGTGTGCTGTCACAAGTAGGATATGAAAGTGCCATAAGCTGTAAATTATAAGGTGTGCTGTCACAAGTAAGATATGAAAGTGCCATTAGCTGTAAATTATAAGGTGTGCTGTCACAAGTAGGATGTGAAAGTGCCATTAGCTGTAAATTATAAGGTGTGCTGTCACAAGTAAGATATGAAAGTGCCATAAGCTGTAAATTATTCGGTGTGCCATCACAAGTAGGATGTGAAAGTGCCATTAGCTGTAAATTATAAAGTATGCCATCACCTTAAGGATACAAGATACACCACAACAGCAGAATAGAAAAAGAGTTGTATAATATATATATATATATACCATCAATAGTAGTGCAGTGAGCCAGATAAGATATATAATCAATTGTAAAATATAAAGAGTCTTATATCTTCTTTGTTGTGTTTACCCAACAAATATTCCTTTTCTTCACTTGTCCCTCAAATGATAAAATAAATAGATATTGTGGGAATGGATTGTGCCACTAGTTTATGGTGTAGCAGATATGGATTGTGCCACTAGTTTATGGTGTAACAGATATGGATTGTGCCACTAATTTATGGTGTAACAGATATGGATTGTGCCACTAATTTATGGTGTAACAGATATGAATTGTGCCACTAATTTATGGTGTAACAGATATGAATTGTGCCACTAATTTATGGTGTAGCAGATATGGATTGTGCCACTAATTTATGGTGTAACAGATATGGATTGTGTCACTAGTTTATGGTGTAACAGATATGGATTGTGTCACTAGTTTATGGTGTAGCAGATATGGATTGTGTCACTAGTTTATGGTGTAGCAGATATGGATTGTGCCACTAGTTTATGGTGTAGCAGATATGGATTGTGCCACTAGTTTACGGTGTAGCAGATATGGATTGTGCCATTAGTTTACGGTGTAGCAGATATGGATTGTGTCACTAGTTTATGGTGTAGCAGATATGGATTGTGCCACTAGTTTATGGTGTATCAGATATGGATTGTGTCACTAGTTTATGGTGTAGCAGATATGGATTGTGTCACTAGTTTATGGTGTAGCAGATATGGATTGTGCCACTAGTTTATGGTGTAGCAGATATGGATTGTGCCACTAGTTTACGGTGTAGCAGATATGGATTGTGCCATTAGTTTACGGTGTAGCAGATATGGATTGTGTCACTAGTTTATGGTGTAGCAGATATGGATTGTGCCACTAGTTTATGGTGTATCAGATATGGATTGTGCCACTAGTTTATGGTGTAGCAGATATGGATTGTGCCACTAGTTTATGGTGTAGCAGATATGGATTGTGCCACTAGTTTATGGTGTAACAGATATGGATTGTGTCTCTAGTTTATGGTGTAGCAGATATGGATTGTGCCACTAGTTTATGGTGTAGCAGATATGGATTGTGCCACTAGTTTATGGTGTAGCAGATATGGATTGTGCCACTAGTTTATGGTGTTACAGATATGGATTGTGCCACTAGTTTATAGTGTAACAGATATGGATTGTGCCACTAGTTTATGGTGTAACAGATATGGATTGTGCCACTAGTTTATGGTGTAGCAGATATGGATTGTGCCACTAGTTTATGGTGTAGCAGATATGGATTGTGCCACTAATTTATGGTGTAACAGATATGGATTGTGCCACTAGTTTATGGTGTAACAGATATGGATTGTGCCACTAGTTTATGGTGTAACAGATATGAATTGTGCCACTAATTTATGGTGTAACAGATATGGATTGTGCCACTAGTTTATGGTGTAACAGATATGGATTGTGCCACTAGTTTATGGTGTAGCAGATATGGATTGTGCCACTAGTTTATGGTGTAGCAGATATGGATTGTGCCACTAATTTATGGTGTAACAGATATGGATTGTGCCACTAGTTTATGGTGTAACAGATATGGATTGTGCCACTAGTTTATGGTGTAACAGATATGAATTGTGCCACTAATTTATGGTGTAACAGATATGGATTGTGCCACTAGTTTATGGTGTAACAGATATGGATTGTGCCACTAATTTATGGTGTAACATATGGATTGTGCCACTAATTTATGGTGTAACAGATATGGATTGTGCCACTAATTTATGGTGTAACAGATATGGATTGTGCCACTAGTTTATGGTGTAACAGATATGGATTGTGCCACTAATTTATGGTGTAACAGATATGGATTGTGCCACTAGTTTATGGTGTAGCAGATATGGATTGTGCCATTAGTTTATGGTGTAGCAGATATGGATTGTGTCACTAGTTTATGGTGTAGCAGATATGGATTGTGCCACTAGTTTATGGTGTATCAGATATGGATTGTGCCACTAGTTTATGGTGTAGCAGATATGGATTGTGCCACTAGTTTATGGTGTAGCAGATATGGATTGTGCCACTAGTTTATGGTGTAACAGATATGGATTGTGTCACTAGTTTATGGTGTAGCAGATATGGATTGTGTCACTAGTTTATGGTGTAGCAGATATGGATTGTGCCACTAGTTTATGGTGTAGCAGATATGGATTGTGTCATTAGTTTATGGTGTAGCAGATATGGATTGTGCCACTAGTTTATGGTGTAGCAGATATGGATTGTGCCACTAGTTTATGGTGTAGCAGATATGGATTGTGCCACTAGTTTATGGTGTTACAGATATGGATTGTGCCACTAGTTTATAGTGTAACAGATATGGATTGTGCCACTAGTTTATGGTGTAACAGATATGGATTGTGCCACTAGTTTATGGTGTAGCAGATATGGATTGTGCCACTAGTTTATGGTGTAGCAGATATGGATTGTGCCACTAATTTATGGTGTAACAGATATGGATTGTGCCACTAGTTTATGGTGTAACAGATATGGATTGTGCCACTAGTTTATGGTGTAACAGATATGAATTGTGCCACTAATTTATGGTGTAACAGATATGGATTGTGCCACTAATTTATGGTGTAACAGATATGGATTGTGCCACTAATTTATGGTGTAACATATGGATTGTGCCACTAATTTATGGTGTAACAGATATGGATTGTGCCACTAATTTATGGTGTAACAGATATGGATTGTGCCACTAGTTTATGGTGTAACAGATATGGATTGTGCCACTAATTTATGGTGTAACAGATATGGATTGTGCCACTAGTTTATGGTGTAACAGATATGGATTGTGCCACTAATTTATGGTGTAACAGATATGGATTGTGCCACTAGTTTATGGTGTAACAGATATGGATTGTGCCACTAGTTTATGGTGTAACAGATATGGATTGTGCCACTATTTTATGGTTGAACAGATATGAATTGTGCCACTAATTTATGGTGTAACAGATATGAATTGTGCCACTAATTTATGGTGTAACAGATATGAATTGTGCCACTAATTTATGGTGTAACAGATATGAATTGTGCCACTAATTTATGGTGTAGTCAGATATGGATTGTGCCACTAGTTTATGGTGTAGCCGTGGCATCTGTGCCTTTCTGGCCAACCATTCTCGTGACTTTTTTTGGTACTTGGTTACCTTCCCACTTTGATCCCTACTCACTTGACCAGGTTACTTAGTATGATTCTTGGGGCACCACTGGGAGGTGGAGTTTGGTGTAGATCAGCTCTGTCATTCATGGATCCAGACACATACTGCTAACTGTGAGACACAGACTGCTGTCAGTGCTGGTTAGTGCCTTGACCCCCCACCCTAAGCTGTATATAACACAGAAACAGTATATTATCAAATGAGCCATATAAGATGCACTATCAATAGTAGAATATATACTTGGTAACTACCAAAAGAATGAATAGTCCTCTTAGCTATCTACCCATAGTAGGAATGTTCGTGGACATAGATGTAAGTAAAAAAGTAAAGTACCCCCGTCACACCAAGGGGCGTATAGGGAAATATGGTGTTAGTGACCCTATATTTTACAGACCTTCAGCACATGATTTTTGGGGTAATGTGGTCGGTATTATGCCCGTGCTGCTTTACTTTCCCAGAAAAAAATCCGGTACCCATTTAAGGCTGGGTGAACCCAAAAGCCGTTTCTTGGGATCGAACTCTACCCCTTGTCCTTTGTAGTCCAGTTCACTAACCACTGAGCTATTGCGGCTCCGGACATAGATGTTTTGTACTGTAATTTTGTAGTAGACATAGATGTGTTGTACTGTAATTTTGTAGTAGACATATATGTGTTGTGAGCAGTGATAGCTCAGTGGATAGTGAACTGGGCAACAAAGGACAAGAGTTAGGGTTCGATCTCAACCGTCGGCTTCCAGTTCACCCACCCTTTAATGGGTACTGGATTTTTCTGGGAAAGTAAAATGTCACAGGCATAATACCAACTACATTACCCCAAAAATCATGTGCCGAAATCTGTAAAATTTATAGTCACTAACACCATATTCCCTATACACCACTTGGCGTGAGGGGGGTACTTTACTTTTATAGATGTGTTGTATTGTGATTTGTAGTGGACATAGATGTGTTGTAATTGTGATTTGTAGTGGACATAGATGTGTTGTAATATGATTTGTAGTAGAAGTGTGATATTTGCACCTTTCACATCCAACTTCAGCTCATTGTTTTTTGACTGAGGCTACCTTTTCTCTCAATCCACATTACTTGGAGAGCCACGATAGCTCAGTGGTTAGTGAACTGGACTACAAAGGACAAGGGGTAGGGTTCGATCACAACCGACGGCTTCCGAGTTCACCCAGCCTTAAACGGGTACCAGATTTTTTTCTGGGAAAGTAAAGCAGCATGGCCATAATACCGACCACATTACCCCAAAAATCATGTGCCGATGGTCTGTAAAATTTATGGTCACTAACACCATATTCCCTATACGCCGTCACTTGGTGTGACAGGGGTACTTTACTTACTTTTTTCTTTTTACATTAACTTGGCCAGACTGGTTTGTCTATTTCTAGAGGCACCACATAGAGGTGGAGTAGGATCAGTTTAGTTCTGATCACTGATCCTGGCACAAGCTGTCAACTATGAGTCCCTGATCGCTTTCATCTCCCATGCTGATAGATACTTCAACTCCCAGCAAAGAGATATACGACAGTTCAAATTACAAATGTAAAAAAATAAAAAGAATAAGATTAGTTTGTTCTACAAATTGCTCTACTAAAACATTTTGGCAAAGAAATTACTGCAGTGTAGCAGAGGAAAAGCATTATCCAAATAACTGTTTATCATCACAGGTGAATTTAAAATATGAAAAATAAAATAAAAGCATATTTAAAAGTTATGATTGATGAAAGCTTTACCATCTTTTTATAAAGGAAACACAAGAGTCAAGCCTGAATGAGAAGATTTTTTAGAAAAAACAAAAACAACTGAAACTCAAACCTGTGTAAAGAAAATAAAATTAACTTAACTCGAAGTGGCCCACCAAAGTTTGCGTTGAAGAAAGAAATGCAAGGACAAAGTGAGGGCTGCATGGGGCTTGAAGGTGATGTCCGAGAGGAAAGAGTCTGTCATGTATCATCACCATCATCAAGTACCATGCCTACTGGTATAGGTGATCATGTCTCTCCACAATTTTCGATCTCGGCAGCTATTTATCATTTCTGTTGTTGACCTTCTGCCAAGACATTCTCTTAAGCTGTCCGTTATTTTTTTCTCTTTGCTTCCCTCTATCTCTTCATCCCTCAATTTTTCCAGTTGTTACAATATATTCCAGTTGTTCTCTCCTCATTGCATGGCCAAAAAATGATGATTGTCTCTTCCTAATATTGAAAATTAGCTCTCTTTTTGCTTTGACTTCTCTCAGAACATCTTCATTACTCTTCTTAGCTGTCCATGGTACTCTCAATATTCTTCTGTAAAACCACATTTCTACAGACTCCAGTGATTTTCTTGTCTGTTGTCCTATTGTCCATGATTCACATCCATATGTCAAGACTGGCTCTACATAACATTTAAGAACTCTCTTTCTTGTTTCTATTGTCAAAAATGGATTGCATAGTATCTTCCTCATTTTTTGGAAAGCTTCTTTTGCCTGAGCCATTCTGCATCTCACCTCTTTTGTACATCTTCCGTCTGAAGTTAACAGTTCCCAAATATTTAAATTCATTTACCTGTTTAATATTGTTCCACTTGTCTCTATTTTGCACTGAGGTGATGTCTTTTTCTTTGTTGTTACCATTACCTGTCATGTATACCAAGTTTTATACCAAGTTTAGAACCAAGTTTAACCCAAGTTCTGGCAAACAAAGAAGTAGAGGGGAAGAGTTAAAGATGACCAAGAAAACATACCCGTGCTGACTTTAAAACTGTTTTATTGAGTAACTGACTATTGCTGTCAAAAGATATGTTGAATGGAATGTAAGTTAAGATGTGTGGGTAAAATAGGATTTGTATTTAAAATATATTAAATTAATGTTGGCTTTAAATACTTTTAAAAACAGTTCTTTACATAATGAGCTTATTTGTTTACAAACTCTATTGGAAAGAAACAAGGATTAGATACAAGGATTCTATACTTCTGAGATTAGATACAAGGATTCTATACTTCTGAGATTAGATACTTCAAGGATTAGATACTTCAAGGATTAGATACTTCTGAGATTAGATACTTCAAGGATTAGATATTTCTGAGATTAGATACTTCTGAGATTAGATACTTCTGAGATTAGATACTTCAAGGATTAGATATTTCTGAGATTAGATACTTCAAAAAAAAAAAAAAGCTCATTACCATGTTACGAATTGCAGGTGGAAATGATGGTAACTTCAGCATCGATCCCAATCATGGTGATATAACCACACAGCCACTTGACAGAGAAACACAGTCCATGTACAACCTCACCATCACTGCCAGTGACCACGGCAGCATCCCACAATCAGCAACTGCATTTGTGGTTGTCACTGTCTTGGATGAGAATGATAATAGTCCTGTCTTTGATGAGCCGGTGAGTGTTGGCGTCACTATCTCATGACATGTTGGTATCCAGCTGTTCTAAGTCAGCGATACTGCTGTATCTTACATTTGTTTACATATGATCATTATAGGTCTATAATATTTCTCTAACTAATTTCTCTAATGTGTGTAATATTTCTCTAACTAATTTCTCTATTGTGTGTAATATTTCTCTAACTTCTCTAATGTGTGTAATATTTCTCTAACTAATTTCTCTAATGTGTGTAATATTTCTCTAACTAATTTCACTAATGCGTGTAATATTTCTCTAACTAATTTCACTAATGCGTGTAATATTTCTCTAATTAATTTCTCTAATGTGTGTAATATTTCTATCTATAAATAATTTCTCTATGAAAAATAGTTTACAAGTTTCAAAACGCATTATCAACTGATGTATCGTGTACCTTATATTATCAACTGACGTATAATGTACTTTATATTATCAACTGACGTATTATGTACCTTATATTATCAACTGACATATCATGTACCTTATATTATCAACTGATGTATCATGTAACTTATATTATCAACTGACATATCATGTACCTTATACTAATATTATCAACTGACATATCATGTACCTTATATTAATATTATCAACTGACATATCATGTACCTTATATTATCAACTGATTTATCATATACCTTATATTATCAACTGACGTATCATGTACCTTATATTATCAACTGACGTATCATGTACCTTATATTATCAACTGACATATCATGTACCTTATATTATCAACTGATGTATCATGTGCCTTATATTATCAACAGTTATACAATGTATCAGTGCCTGAGAACACAAAGGAGAGACAGGTGATTTTGAATGTGACAGCCAGAGATCCAGACCAAGGGGAGAATGGTAGGGTGATGTACTCTCTGGGGAATGATACACAGGGGTTCTTTGAGGTCAACAGTCAGACTGGAGAGGTGTATACCAATGGGTGAGTTATGCTGTCTCGTCATGCATTCCTCAGTAATGTCACACTTTGTTTCAGCTTCATCTTCTGACCTTAGCAGGAAGTGATAATAGTGATAGTAAGAACATGAGTTTTAAGTCATGATTTCTGGCAGATCTTAAACTAGGAATCACAGTTCATATTTTATTCTTATAAAAGCATATATACAGTATTATTGATCATATTAAATAACCACTTGAATAGAATTCAACTGCACATTAGCTCAGCTGTGTGCACTTTCTTTAAAAAATGCTGGTCAGCTATTTTTGACACAACCTTTCAAAATATTGTCAGTTATTTTTTAAACACATCTTTCTCTTTCAAAATATTGTCAGCTATTTTTTAAACACATCTTTCTCTTTCAAAATATTGTCAGCTATTTTTTAAACACATCTTTCTCTTTCAAAATATTGTCAGCTATTTTTTAAACACATCTTTCTCTTTCAAAATATTGTAGGTCAGCCTACCATAGCACCGAAAAACTGGCTAACCGGATGTAAATTTGTACAATTATTATTTGCTCTTGACCACCACAAAATAAAAATTAAGATGCTCATGTCCAGCTTGTGTGTCATGCAATCATGAGGAAAAGTCGAAAGCTGGGAGAAAAAAGTTTTGGTTGTTAATGTACAGTGTTTATCAAACAACAAGAGAGACAGCTTTACATATTTATTCATTCTTGAAATCTCTCTGCTTAAATATCTCTCAAACAGTTGAGACAGCTTTACATATTTACTCATTCTTGAAATCTCTCTGCTTAAATATCTTTCAAACAGTTGAGACAGCTTTACATATTTACTCATTCTTGAAATCTCTCTGCTTAAATATCTTTCAAACAGTTGAGACAGCTTTACATATTTACTCATTCTTGAAATCTCTCTGCTTAAATATCTCTCAAACAGTTGAGACAGCTTTACATATTTACTCATTCTTGAAATCTCTCTGCTTAAATATCTTTCAAACAGTTGAGACAGCTTTACATATTTACTCATTCTTGAAATCTCTCAGGTTAAATATATTGCAAACAGTTGAGATAGGCTTTACATATTTATTCATTCTTATATCTCTCTTCTTAACACTAGATTATGATACCATAATAAAAATATCATATCAAAACACACATTTTTAAAAATGTGATTTTTGTCGTGTTCAAATATTACCCCCTCTGTTATTGAGTTATTTGTGGGTCATCATCATTGCACTCCGAACATGTCCATAGGTGCTCAGATCTCTTTCTCGGCAAGTCTCGCAGTGTCCAGTGACTGACAACTCCAGTTCTGTGTTGGTTGATAAGTCTTCTTATACACCCACTTTTCTCATTCCTGGCTGTGTCCATCTTAACTCCCACCTCTTTCATCCAAAGGAGGACGTGGACTCATGGTTGTCCTGTGTCCTTCCCACTTCACAGAGGGCATTGATACTGTCTGCCCGATCCATTGGTTGACTGTCCTCAACAATAGTGCAGCTAGCCAATCTGTCCACTCTTTCATTTCCCCGTACTCCCGCATGATTTGGGACGTAGACAAAGGTGACCATACATACTTTTGACTTCTGCAATGACTGCCTATTGCATATGTACAGAGCCCACCTCCACTTTTCTTATCATGCTCATCGAGTCACTCAGTATACAGGCATACCCCCTCCGTCTACCTTCCTTATTACCATTTCTGGTGACCCCGAGTGTTTGATTGTTTTCCATTATTATTATTTTTCTCCCTGGTTTCGTGAGGTATGATCTCATATATTGTGAAAAAAATTCACAAATTTTAAAGAGATTGAGAAATTGTTTCTTCTTCTTTTTTTTTTTTTTCAAATTTGTTGCTGTACACAGGAAAATTTCTTCAGTTGTCAGCCGACATCAAACAACCCTTTGTAAATTGATTAATTGCAGCAAATAATGCTATGAAGTAGCTGAATATGTATGCTGACAGACATACAGCATCTATACCAATAGGCATTGTAACATGTTCGACCCCTGCGATCATATTCAAGTCAGAAATGAACCTGAAACAGGAAATCAAAGTTTCTCATATTTGTGTTAGGGTAAAACACATCTAGGAGAAGGTGTATCTTGGTCTACGCCCTATGGGCCGGTTACGGCTCGAAAGGTCAATAGATAGATAGATAGAAAAGATTTACTTTTTTTCCAAAAAAAGTTATAAAAAAACACTATTTTTAGTGCTCTTAATGTTACAATTAAGGGGTAGTCATTGTTACTATGGGAGCCACGATAGCTCAGTGGTTAGAGAACTGGACTACAAAGGACAAGAGGTAGGGTTCGATCTCAACCGATGGCTTCCGGGTTCACCCAGCCTTTAATGGGTACCTAATTTTTTTTAGGGAAAGTGAAGCAGCACAGGTGTCTATCTATCTATCTTTCGTTCGCCTGAAGCATTGTCTATATCTGCAATGTCGTTTCCTGTATAAATGTTACTGTCTTTTGTAATTCTTGCAGTGGCCCATATAGTTTTGTCTGTAGTGTTGTATCTATGGGCCAATGGATTTTCCTCAGTCTACTATATTCAGTGCAGTCTTGAAGTATGTGTTCAGCAGTCTGGGGCGCCTGTCCACATGTACAAGTAGTTGAGGTGCCGATCTTGAATTTTGTATACATGTGACTATGGAGTCGATTGTGTCCTGTTCTGAGACGTATAATGATAACTTGTTCATATCTATTCATATTATAAAAGGCATCCTGATTTGGGGCTTGTGGTCCTCTGATTGATTTGATTATCTGTTTCTTATGATGGTATGTAACAGGTGTATCTAGTTGTGTGCCTGTTGAACCTTCCTTTGCCAACTGATCTGCTTTCTCATTTCCTGGTATTCCACAGTGAGATGGGATCCACTGCAGGGCAACCCTGTGGTGCTTGCAGAGTTCAGTCAATAAGGTCTGCAGATGTGGTAATTTTCTGGATTGTAGTGCCTGGAGTACTGATCTTGCATCTGTCAAAAACACTACAGGCTGCGGGCTAAGATTAATGTTCAGCAGTTTTTCTATTGCTAACTTTATTGCTTGTATTTCTGCATCATAATTGTGACAATATTTCCCTGTTGCTATTTTATTCATATCCCTAGTGTTATTTGGGTATTCTATATATGCACCTGCTCCCCCATTTTTTACTGCATTCTGTGCTGATCCATCTGTATACACACGAATCCATAGGTCTTGTGGGTATTTGCATGCTTCCCATTGGCGTGAGTGCGTGGCATCCTGATTTTTGTAGTGCGCCTTTTGGCTGGTTGCCTCCGACTTCAGCACTTAAAATTGCTAGAGCAGACTGTGGTCTTGCACGGGTGTAGGAAGGCCTGGCCAGTCTTGGTTTTCAGTCCCTGGTGACTGTTAAGCCCCATCCCCACGACAAGGAGCTGGCCTTGATGGGGAGCACAGGTGTAATACCAACCACATTACCCTAAAAATCATGTACCGAAGGTCTGTAAAATATATGGTCATTAACACCATATTCCCTATACGCCACTTGACGTGATGGGGGTATTTTCCTTTTTTTTTTTTTTTTACATTGTTACTATGGTATCGTAAACATGTCAGTCACAGATAGACATCGTAATCTAAGGTTACATTTCTTTCTTTGCCTTTCCTCTTCTCTCATATCCTTCATGGGGACTGGTTGGTCTCGAGGCAAGACGCCGGCCTCGAGACAGAGAGGTCGTGGGTTCATGGCTATACCGGTTGGGATTTTTATGATTTTTCTCTGCAACAACCACCCCTGGTCTCAGCAGCAAAGCCCAGCTTGAAACGTCAATTACTCATTGACGGAAAAAATATAAGTAACTCCGAAGTCGGAGTTATCTGCCAGTGCACACGGCTGCCAGGGAAAAATGGATTAACACGTAAAATTCAGTTCCTAGTCTCTAGGGACTTCATCAGAGGTTAAAGTTGGCGAAGGGAAAAAAAAATATCCTTCTATTCTCAGTTTCATATTTCCAATTTCTCTCTCCTTGTGGATTATATATTCAGCAGATTAATTATTGTTCCATAAATATGCTTTACCTGCAGAGTTTTTGACAGAGAGAAAGTGTCCAACTACACCTTTGTGATCATAGCTTCAGACAACGGATCATCTGGACCAAGAAACACGACAACACGAGTCTTAGTCACCATAGCTGATGTCAACGACAATCCACCCCTTTTCACTATGGTACCATATACTGTCAACCTCAGCCTGTCAACAGCCCCAAACACCAACTTCCTCACTGTGCTTGCCAGTGACCCAGACCTAGGCAACAATGGCCTTGTGGAGTACTCGCTTCAGGCCAGTACTGGGTCTAGTCAGATCTTACAGGTCAGATATGACACTTATATGTGATTTCTTGTTAAACACTTGTATGTGATTTCTTGTTAAACACTTATATGTGATTTCTTGTTAAACACTTATATGTGATTTCTTGTTAAACACTTATATGTGATTTCTTGTTAAACACTTGTATGTGATTTCTTGTTAAACACTTGTATGTGATTTCTTGTTAAACACTTATATGTGATTTCTTGTTAAACACTTGTATGTGATTTCTTGTTAAACACTTATATGTGATTTCTTGTTAAACACTTGTATGTGATTTCTTGTTAAACACTTGTATGTGATTTCTTGTTAAACACTTGTATGTGATTTCTTGTTAAACACTTGTATGTGATTTCTTGTTAAACACTTATATGTGATTTCTTGTTAAACACTTGTATGTGATTTCTTGTTAAACACTTGTATGTGATTTCTTGTTAAACACTTATATGTGATTTCTTGTTAAACACTTGTATGTGATTTCTTGTTAAACACTTGTATGTGATTTCTTGTTAAACACTTGTATGTGATTTCTTGTTAAACACTTGTATGTGATTTCTTGTTAAACACTTGTATGTGATTTCTTGTTAAACACTTGTATGTGATTTCTTGTTAAACACTTGTATGTGATTTCTTGTTAAACACTTGTATGTGATTTCTTGTTAAACACTTGTATGTGATTTCTTGTTAAACACTTGTATGTGATTTCTTGTTAAACACTTGTATGTGATTTCTTGTTAAACACTTGTATGTGATTTCTTGTTAAACACTTGTATGTGATTTCTTGTTAAGTAGATGGTTCTTTGCTGACTAACTGCATTACTTCTTTATTAAATGAGCAGACTGCTTGTCGTTTAACATATAAAGTTATTAGTAAAACCAACAAACCATAAGTATATTCAACAACATATTTAATTCAAACATGAAATGAACTATTATAACATTTGTAGAAATTTATTGCATTTTCTGAGGACATTTTTTTGGGAGTAATATAAAACACTTTACTTCAGAAACTGATTGCTTATTTCATTAAATATCTAACTTCATGGAGAGATTGGATTTCGCAGAAGAATGTTGAGAGTTCTATGACAGCTAAAAAGACCAACAAGGAAATTCACAAAGAGGCTAACACAAAAAGGGAGCTCCTAATAAATCGTCAAAAAGAAACAATCAATATTTTTTGGGAACATCATAAGAAGGGGAAAGTTGGAACTTTTGTTACAACTGGCAAAATATAGGGAAAGAAAGATCACAGACAACAAAGAGAGAGAGTACTGGATAGCTTGGTGTCATGTCATGGAAAACAGTCAACAACAGAACTGATACGATGTACTGTGGATAAAGAATTGTGGAAGGACATGATCGCCTGTGCCAACTATTATGGCACATAATGATGATGATGATCTCACTTCATATATTGAATGTGGTTAGTAAAATATTTCACTTCATTCACACTCTGATTACTCACTACCATTGTTTACCACCATTGTTTACCATCATTATTTACCGTCATGCGTTGACTGTAGAAATTGTTTGCTACCCATAGAACATCATCATTGATCGAACGTCTGGAAAAGTGTTTACTAACAGCACTCTCTTGAGAGCATCTGGACACTACAGCGTTTTTGTGATTGCTACAGACTCAGCCACATCTCCATCTGCCAGGTTGTCATCCACTGGTAGGTGAAATGTCATGTGTAATTATTGTATTTTTGCCCATATTCTAGTAATGCAGTGCTGTACTCACATAATCATACTATTATGTTTATTTGCTTATTTGTTGATCACATACACTACAGACTGCCACTCATTTTTTCCTGTTGAGAAAGTGAAAAAGTTTCTTTAGTACGAAGGTAAACAAAAATGAAAGTTTCTCTTATACCAGGATGTTTGATCTTATCTAATGAGTCTATTCCTGCCAGCTTTGCTTCTCTTACAAGTGTTTTTTAAAAAAAGTCTCTCTTGGTCTTCCTCTTTTTCAGTACCCTGATGTTTCCCATAAAAAAGCCTGCCTTAAAACTCTCTTATCGTCTCTTCTCAGCATATGTCCGACATATGTCTGTCTTTTCTTTCTAATGGTATATGAGATTGTTGGTTGCATGACCATTTCTCTTACCTCTTTATTAGTCTTGAATTCATTCCATCATACACAGAGTATTCTTCTTAGGCATTTGTCTTCAAAAGCATTTAGTTTTTTCTCAATCTCTTTTGTTGTTTTCCTGTTTTCACATGCATAGGTAAGTGTTGATAATACGTTTGAGTTCAGTATTCTCAATTTAGTTTTCTTGCTTTGTATTTTATTAATTCCATATTTTGTCCAGGATTTTAAACTTTGTTGCTGTTTTTTCTATCTTGCTACTGATCTCTTTCTTTGTTTCACATTCTTGATCTATATTACTACCAAGTTATTGGTCTACATAGTGGTCCAATCTTTCCAATGTCTGACGATTTGGATATATATTGTCCACTGGTGCATTTGTATTTTTCATTATTTTTGTTTTATCCCTGTTGATTTCAAGTCCTGTTCTTTCTGCCATGGATGAAATTTGTGACATTTCACATCCTGTTGATATTGTCACTTAGGTGTAATATGTCATCTGCAAAATTATGTGCTACTTAATGATTGAAACTTTGTTAGTCTCATTATAAAATGTTAAAAAATTATGTTTATAGGGATGGATAAAGGTGTCGAGTGCTAGAATCAATCTGAAAGCAATGGTAAACTACTGATTGCAGATTGTTGAGAAAACATCTACAGTCAAAAAGAACAAATTTCAAAGTATATGTGGGATCTGCAGTAACTTACAATGGAGACTGCCAGAAAGAGATCGAAAGAAGATTAGCAATAGCAACACAAAAATTAAATGCCATGAAAAATGCGTGGCACAATACCAAAAAGGCAGTAAAATTACTGAGGCCATGTATCTCCCTGATAGTGACATGTGGTTGTGAATCATAGCCAATCTCACAAACAGCTAGGAAGAAAATAGAGTCATTTGAAACAAAATGTTGCTTCAAAAATCCTTAAGATACCTTTGATAATGAAAAAGAGCAATGAAGACATATTAAACATTAAAAATATATATATATATCATTCTACAGAGGGAATTAAAACACTATGGCCACGTCAACAGACACAGCTGGCTAGAAAGAACAATAATGAAGGCATGGTTCCTGGGTGACGCATCAGGGGCAGACCAAGAGGAAGGTGATTTCAAGATATCAAGGAGGCTTTAAACATGACAGCAGAAAAAGTTGGAGATCTGGCTAGGGACAGAGATTTTTTCGTATGGGCTGTGGTGAATGCAACATTCTGCAAAGGACATATGACTTTATGATAATGATGAAAGATGGATTGGAGACCTATATGACTTTATGATAATGAAGAAAGATGGATTGGAGACCTATATGACTTTATGATAATGAAGAAATATGGATTGGAGACCTGTATGACTTTATGATAATGATGAAAGATGGATTGGAGACCTATATGACTTTATGATAATGATGAAAGATGGATTGGAGACCTATATGACTTTATGATAATGATGAAAGATGGATTGGAGACCTATATGACTTTATGAAAATGATGAAAGATGGATTGGAGACCTATATGACTTTATGATAATGATGAAAGATGGATTGGAGATCTATATGACTTTATGATAATGATGAAAGATGGATTGGAGACCTATATGACTTTGTGATAATGATGAAAGATGGATTGGAGACCTATATGACTTTATGAAAATGATGAAAGATGGATTGGAGACCTATATGACTTTATGATAATGATGAAAGATGGATTGGAGAACCTATGACAGCTTGCACCATCATGACCAGACAGGATGAAGCCATGGTAACCAACCTTTGATGTGGAGACTGTACACAATCGATGATAACAATATTTTTATATATACAATGTATTTTTTGTTTTACTTCTTTCTGTTTTACATTTCATGTCATCTTCTTCATTCACCCACCACTATATCTATTTGTACCTGTAAGACCTTAATAGGCATAGAAGTCTTCTAGTCTTTTGACCTAACAATCTGTCTTTAGCTTGGCATATTTGGGTACTGGATTGTCTTTTCTCTTTATATTCCCCACTTTCTTGGCCAGACAGGACAGTCTGTTTCCAGGTCCACTACAGGGAAATGCAGTAGGATCTTGATCAGTTGTGATTTACTGATCTTAATTCAAACAGTAAACTATAAGTTGCTAGCCATTAATTTGATTAAAACAGTCAACTATAAGTTGCTAGCCATTATTTTAATTCAAACAGTCAACTATAAGTTGCTAGCCATTATTTTAATTCAAACAGTCAACTATAAGTTGCTGGCCATTATTTTAATTCAAACAGTCAACTATAAGTTGCTAGCTATTATCTTAATTCAAACAGTCAACTATAAGTTGCTAGCCATTATCTTAATTCAAACAGTCAACTATAAGTTGCTAGCCATTATCTTAATTCAAACAGTCAACTATAAGTTGCTAGCCATTATCTTAATTCAAACAGTCAACTATAAGTTGCTAGCCATTATCTTAATTCAAACAGTCAACTATAAGTTGCTAGCCATTATCTTAATTCAAACAGTCAACTATAAGTTGCTAGCCATTATCTTAATTCAAACAGTCAACTATAAGTTGCTAGCCATTATCTTAATTCAAACAGTCAACTATAAGTTGCTAGCCATTATCTTAATTCAAACAGTCAACTATAAGTTGCTAGCCATTATCTTAATTCAAACAGTCAGCTATAAGTTGCTGGCCATTATCTTAATTCAAACAGTCAACTATAAGTTGCTAGCCATTATCTTAATTCAAACAGTCAACTATAAGTTGCTAGCCATTATTTTAATTCAAACAGTCAACTATAAGTTGCTAGCCATTATCTTAATTCAAACAGTCAACTATAAGTTGCTAGCCATTTTAGTGCAGATCTTGTTTGGCACCTTCAGCCCTTTTTACATACAAAATTACTTGTTCTCTTCACAGGTATTATTGAAATAACAGTTGGGTCAGGAGACAGCAATCTGTTTCAGTTTAATCAACCTGAGTATAGCGTTGAAATCCCAGAGCATCATGCAAGAGGTAGCACTGTCATCAATGTCACAGCCAGCTTTGTCTCAGCCTCACAGCTTTCACAGTCTACAGTGTACAGCTTTGCCAGTGGAAATGAGAATGGAGCTTTCAAAATTGCAAACAGAACAGGTGAGAGTTATATGATGTTTGAACTGAACATTTCCAGTGTTTTAAAATTTGGTCAATTCTGTGACAGAAAGTAGAAAGTTGTGATGTTGTGACAGAAATGAGGAAGGTGTGATGTTGTGACAGAAATGAGGAAGGTGTGATGTTGTGACAGAAATGAGGAAGTTGTGATGTTGTGACAGAAATTAGAAAGTTATGATGTTGATGTGAGAAATTAGAATCTTTTGATGTAACAGAAATTAGAAAGTTATAATGTTATGACAGAAATTTGAGATTTTGTGACAGAAATTAGAAAGTTATGATGTTGTGACAGAAATTAGAATTTTTTGATGTAACAAATTAGAACGTTATAATGTTGTGACAGAAATTAGAAAGTTATGATGTGACAAAAATTAGAATCTTTTTATGTGACAGAAATGAGAAAGTTGTGATATTGTGACAGAAATTAGAAATGTGTGATGTGACAGAAATTAGATTTTGATGTTGTAATGGAAATTAAAAAGTTGTGATATTATGATAGAAATTAGAAGGTTGTGATGTTGTGACAAAAATTAGAAAGTTGTGATGTGACAGAAATTAGAAAAATTAAAAGATAATGATATAGACAGAAAGCAGTTTGTCATTATAAAATGTGTGAGAGATTGTCTGTGGCATTTAATAATTTGCATAGGGTAATTATTATTAGCACAATTTATAGAGATTTGTGAAGCTATTGTTATATGTAACAATACAAAAGAGTCTGTTCTTTGTATGGTGGTACTCTGTGTTTCTGGTATCCTTACATTTTTTGACAGCATATCATAAACTTTGAGAAATATTGGTCTTTTTGGCAATATGTACTTCTCAGTGGATAAGTGAAGGTTGATAACAAACGGGAAAATAAATGTCTAGGCTTTTCTGTAAGGCATAGTTTAAATAATTATACAAGTGAACCAGTAAGTAAAATTTTGTTTAAAATAAACAGTTTATAAAGAAAGAAATTTGTCAGATAAATAAGTATGTGTCAATCTGTAAATATAAATGACATTTGTAAAATTAATATTCTTCAAAACAACATGAAGTATTGTACTTGTATTAGTTATGGGGCCATGTATTATTATATTCTTGATATTGAACCTTCCTGTGCTGCTAGACACCATGTAGGACTCATAGTGTTTTTCGCCATCTCTATACTTGACAAGATGCTTGATCTTATCTGATGAGTCTGCCAAATTTGATTCCCTTAAAAGTGTTCTTTTTAGTGTCTCTCTATGTTTTCCTTTTTTTTTTCTGTATCATGGATAAAGGTAAAGTTAAAGTACAAGACTTGAACCGGCGTCTTAGCACTCGAATTCCCATCCATATGTGCTCAGCCGCCTATCCAGAAATGTTCGGAGATATCTGTATAGTGTCTCCTCAAGTATCGAAGCTCAGATGCGAGGTGACATTCCTCACCTTCCCAGGTACCCATTTCTGCCAACAGTTGGGTCGACCGCGGGGGTATTTTTTTTTTTTCCCCCAACCACGAGTACAATTCACACTGCTCCCAGCAGGAATCGAACACGGGTTGTCCGAACGTCGGTAGTCCAGTCGGGTGGTTTTCCCAACTAGGCTACCGAGGCCCCCAAATCATGGATGTTTCCCCATAAAAGAGCCTTTTTTTGGAATTCTCTTGTTGTCTCCTCACAGCACTTGTCCAACATATGTCCCTCTTCTCTTCCCAATTGTAGATGAGATCATTGGTTGCATGGTCATTTCTATTATTTCTTTATTAGTCTTGAATTCATTCCATTGTACACAGAGTATTTTTCATGAAGTATTTTTCTACATTATTCTTCTTAAGCATTTGTCTTCAAAAACATTTAGTTTTCTCTCAATCTCTTTTGTTGTTTTCCAGCTTTCACATGCATTAGTAAGAGTAATATATTATTATATTATTGTGGTCATTAACCTTTTAGTTTTAATAAAAATTCACCACTTCAAGAGTTTTGAAAATAAAAACTTATGTAAACTGTAATATACAACTAAAAATAGTTAATGCATGTTTGTAGAAATAGCTGCAGTTTTCTTGTATGATTTGATAATAGAACAAAAAATAAAGATTGTGTTCGTTCGTTCGCTTTCGTCAGCTTTGACCTCTGACGAAGTCCCACCCACTCAATTTTGTGGGACTGAATTTTGCGTGTAAAGTCTGTTTTATCCCATTACAGGATGCCCCTCGCCATGCAGGCAGATTTACTCCGACTTCAGAGGTACTAATTTTTAGGGAATTAGTAAAACCCAGGTGTCCTCGCCAGGGTAAGAACCCCGGCTGTTGCCGTGGTAAGCCAACCGCCTATCGATTGCGCTAACCGGACACCCAAAGATTGTGTAATGTAATGATAGAAATAGCTACAGTTTCCTTGTGTGATTTGATAATAGACCAAAAAGTAGAGATTGTGTAATGTAATGATAGAAATAGCTTAGTGTGATGAGAGAGATTTGTGTGGAGAAAACACATTTATGACCACCAACCTTTTATTTGACAATGTCTATTAATAGTGTGTATGATGTTCGATACTTTCAGGGCAGATAACTGTAGGTGATCCAGCAGTTCTGGATTATGAAGCCATACACCAGTTGCGGGTAATTGTGACAGCTGTGAATGGCAACTATCATGCATACGCTACACTGTGGGTCAACCTGACTGATGTCAATGACAACGCACCCAAGTTTTCTCAAGACAGATATGTGTCTGCTATCTGGGAGAACAACCAGCCGGAGACTTATGTGACACAGGTGTGGTCATTGTTGTCTGCTCTTGTTCATTATTTTCATTCAGATTCTCTTTTGTTTTCTTGCGTTCGCCCGATGACTAAACTAAAGTATTCTAGAGTATTTGTAGACTGGAATTCCTCTTCGTCATCCGTCCTTAAAAGGACTTTAAGTGGACGTGTCTGCTTTGTGTTGTGGTTCGCAGTATAACTGTTATATTTGCGCCTTTCAGCCCAACACATCCGGCTTCAGCACGAGATTCTCTTTTTAAAGACAATCCCTAATTGAAATTATTATTTTTACCTTCATCTTTTACTTCTGTGAGAACTTCAGAAGACACACAAACACAGGAAAGTTATTCTTAAGTTTCTCTCTAGGTACTCTGTGCACAAATACCAAACAACCGCCATAAATTCATATTTCTTTAAGTACTAAGAATGCAAATACTGAATACCTGCCATATATCTGTATTTCTGCTCAAATACCAAATAACTGCCTCAAATATATATTTATTTGAGTACTCAGAATGCAAATGTTCCCATGTATCAATTCTTGTGCAAGAACTGAATAAACAAATACAAGTATTTCTAACAAGAACTTTTCCCACAAATACAAAAACAGTTGCCACCATTTTATATTTAGTTCTTTAAATATATGGCCCTTTTCGTCTTGTTAGACGGTCTAGTGGAGGCTATTGTGTATATGGCCCTTTTCATCTTGTTAGACGGTCTAGTGGAGGCTATTGTGTATTTTTTTTTTAAGTTTTTTTGTCAAACAGCTTCTCTTGTGGCTAATTCTACCAATGTTTGACAAACACACACGGCCACAGAATGAACAAGTCAGGCCCACTGGTCCACAGGGTTTTCCATCCTTTTTATCCTTTTATTGCTACTCTCCAAGAAACAAAACTCTCAGACTGTGGTTCTTTAAATACTCTAAATGCAAATACTGCCAAAAATTAGCTCTGGTAAAAGAACTTGATGAACAAATACAAGTATTTCTACAAGATCTCTTTGCTGCACAAATAATTCGACTCCTACTGTTCTTCTTCTGTTGTGGTGATCGTGACTCATTCAGACTTGAGTTCTAGTTCCCTCATGAATTCTGCTTTTTGTTTCAGGGTAATTCATGTCTACTATTCTTGAAAGTGTTACCGGGGCCTCATTATGAGGGAAGTAAAGAATAGTGAAACTGTGACCTTCCAGGCATGTCGTAAGAGGCGACTAAGGAGGTTGATCGATGGCTTGACAAGCTGTCATTGTAAAAAAGTATTGTTATGGAAACAGCGCCATATATTTTAGAGCAGTGATCTCTGCAATATGTGCCACTTGGCACGCATGGTTTCTGTTTTTGAGATTGTGGTTCTGCCTTAAGTGCCGTCTTCGGCTCGAAAGGAAAATAGATAGATAGATAGATTCTTGAAAATGGTTCCCTTGCATATAATAAATATAATTGTATTTCTACATCTTCCATAATTCAATCAGTTAATTATCTTTTCATACTATCTCCAGATCTGTAGTTTATTAGTCCTCTCACCTATCTCTCTATCCTTCTCTCTGTCTTCCTCCATAATACTCTCTCTCCCTCTTATATTAAGTCCTATTTTCCTTATTCCTAACTTTATTACTTTTTCTCTGCCTACCTCCATCCAGCTTCTCCCTCAATTATTAAGTCTTCTTTTCCTTATTCCTGACTTTATTACTTTCTCTCTGTCTACTCTCTACCTCTATTATTAAATCCTATTTTCTTTATTCCTCGCTTTATTGGTGTCTCTCTCCTTTCCCTTTCATCCCCCTTTCTCCTCCTTTTCTTTATCTCTTCATCTCTTTCACTGTCCTTTTCCCCCATCCTTCCCATGGCCTTTTCTTCTCCTCACTCTATCTTCCTCTGTCTATCTTTCTCTCATTCTCTCTATGTCATATAGTGCTTTATTCTTCTGCCCAATTGCAAGCTCCCCCAACAATAGGTAAAGAGATGGTTATTTGTCTGTGGTTTTGACCATTTCAGGTTATTGCTTGGGATTCTGATAGTGGCACCAATGGTGAGGTGGTCTACTCTATCATTGGAGGCGATGATGAACATGTCTTTACACTGGCCAAGTCTCACACAGGAATTATCGTCACCAGCCCTGATGCTGCACCCCTCGATCGTGAAGTACAGCCTAATGGATATAGGTGGGTAGAGTTCATTTTCACATTATCAAATATTCTTCTAGTTTGTATCTTGATCTTTCCTGCGCCGTTAGACATCGTAAAGGGCTTGTAGTGTTTTTCGTCACCCCTCTCTATTCTGACCGCAATGTTCAATCTTTTCTAATGAGTCTTTGCCTGCCAACTTTGCTTCTCTTATGTTTTTCTCAGTGTCTCTTTTTAGTTTTTCCTCATTTTCTGTATCCTGCTGTTTCCCAAAGAAGAACCTGTTTTTTAATTCTCTTGTTGCCTCTTCTCAGCACATGCCCGACATTTGTCCATCTTCTCTTCCTAATTGTAGAGGAGATCGTCGGCTGCATGGCCATTTCTCTTATCTCTGTATTAGTCTTGAATTCATTCCATTGTACACAGAGTATTTTGTTTATTTGTTTGGAAGTTGTTTCATCTTTCACTGTCTGACAGCAACCTTTTATTGAATCAGGAAATCAGTCAAACACATCAAATGGGTTTAAGAGCTAGCAACTTTCATCAATCCATGTTAATAAAGTAAACTCATTGCTGAATCATTAAATTTGTAAGAAATTATTAGATTTTTATGAATCAACCCATGGTATCAAACTCAACTCATTACTGAATCATTGATGCAACTTGATGCAGCAACTGCATGGTATTAAATTCAATTTGCCCTTACTGAATCAAACAATTTTATCTATAATCAGGAGAAGAAGATGGTCAAATGTTGGCCATGTGATGAGAAGGGACAACAAAATCTCAAGATGGGAACCAGAGCGTGAAAAAAAAAGAGGCCAACCTAGAGAAATTGAGAAACACTAAAAAGAAAACACTGAGGCAAAAGGCAACAACAGCAGGTATCAACTCCTTCACCAAGATTAATAAACTTGCCCAGAACAGAGCCATGAGGCAAGAACAGAGCCATGAGGCAAGAACAGAGCCATGTGGCAAGAACAGAGCCATGTGGCAAGAACAGAGCCATGAGGCAAGAATAGAGCCATGAGGCAAGAACAGAGCCATGTGGCAAGAACAGAGCCATGTGTTTAGATGCAATGCGGATCCTGTGCAAGGTCTGACACTTGATAACAAGATTGTTGGAAACAACAGTCTGGAATGTCTGCCCTAAGTGCTGTTGTCAGCTCAAAGGGACAATAGAAGGATATATGTTATGTTGTAAATGCAATATATTATATGTTACAGGTCACATTATATAGTGTGGTTACCTGATTGAGCCAAAGACACTTCAGTTGATAATGTTGGCCTGCAAGTCAGTGGTCTGTAAGAACTGATACAAATATTATCCTTTCACAGGTTGACCATTGAAGCCCGAGACAGGGGCAACCCCAGCAAATCTAACAAATGTGTTCTCGTCATTAGTATTGTGGATGAAAATGACACACCGCCATTTTTTCCTGAGATTGGACCGAGAAATATTAGTGAAAGTAAGTAGCACACTATGATAAGACAGCGTATTAAAATGGACAGTTCACTTGCTAACAATGTACTCTCAGAATGTAGCAAATTCACATTTTATTCCCATATTTATATTCACATAGCACATTTCAGGGCTGCCAATTGTTGCTGTTTATTCCCAATTTAGATTGATTAATTTGTGGGTCATCATCATTGCACTCCATATGCATGTCCCATGAGTGCTCAGATCCCATCCTCAACAAATCCTGCGACGTCCAACGATTGACAACTCCAGTTCTGTGTTGGTTAATTAGTTCTCTTATACCTACACTAAGCCTCTAGTTTATGGTTATTGAGTTACTGAGTTATTTGCGGGTCATCATCATTGCACTCCGAACATGACTATAGGTGCTCAGATCCCGTCCTCAGCAATTCCCTCAGTGTCCAGCGACTGACGACTCCAGTTCTATGTTGGTTGATAAGTCTTATTACATGGCCATTAAGTGTCTCATTTCTGGCTGTGCCCAACTTAACTCCCATTTCCATCATCCGAAGAAGTGACGTGGATCTGTGTTTGTCGAAGTCATGTGCTCTTCCCACATCTCGGAGGGCATTGATGATGTACGTCCGATCCATTGGTTGCCCGTCGCTGAATGTTGATGCTTTGGATGGTCCAGACTCACGTGCACTTACTCAGTAGCACGGTCCAGAACCCATTATGGATATATCCATCTTTACCCTCACCTCCTTCATTTGAAGGAGAGATGTAGACTTATTGTTGTCAAAGTCCTGTGCCCTTTCCGCTTCTCAGAGGGCATTAACTCTTTCCATGCGGAAGCTTTTCATCGACGCAATGGAAGAGATTTCAAAGACAAAATTTTTCATTGTTTTAAGAATCAAACTACATATTTATATTTATCTAACATATAACATATTATATATGAAATTTTAGATATTTGAACAAGGTATTAGATTTCACCAATAGCAAGATGATACAAGTCATGTAAAAAGAATATGGTTTGATGACGTTTGCATTAATTAAATTGAGCGCGACGCACTATGTGGTGAAACGTACGCTGCCAAAATCAGCATGGCGCACAGTACAGTGAAACGTACGGAAAGAGTTAATGACATCCGCCTGATCCATTGGTTGATGATCTTCAGTGACAGCACAACTAACCAATTAGATATAACCAGTTAGCACATCTCAGAGTTACTGGTTTTTGCTATTCATTCTAAGATATAACCAGTTAGCACATCTCAGAGTTACTGGTTTGTGCTATTCATTCTAAGATATAACCAGTTAGCACATCTCAGAGTTACTGGTTTTTGCTATTCATTCTCAAGATATAACCAGTTAGCACATCTTCAGAGTAACCAAGTTTTAGTTTATTTCCTCACCACTTAGCAATTGACAAGGACTAACAATTAAATGTGTACTTTGGAAGATTATGAACCAGTGTCTGATCACCAGAAGACCATAACCTTTTCGTTATATCTTTGTTTGAATACATGTAATGATTTTATTGATATCTTTGATTGTTTGAATACACGTAATGATCTTTTTAATATCAGTTTCCTAAACATTTGTTGCAGACCGTGATGTAGGCTACACAGTTGTCATGGCAACAGCAAATGATGTTGACTTGAATCCCATCCTTGTGTATGACTTTACCACTGATGGAAATCCTGACAACACTTTCAGTCTTGACCGCTCCACTGGACGCATTACTCTTGCTAAACGCCTCGACCATGAGAAGAAATTTCATTACTCAGTGGGACTACAAGTATGATTCTCTCATCATTCACTTTAAAAGCTCTCTTTATAAAGCCATACAAAGGAGTGACAAGAAAACTCTACTTTCTTATTGTAATGTTAGATTTAAGATTGTAATGAAGATTTGCTCAACTCTAGGGTTCATGGAAAGCTATCTTCATCTGAGATATTATTAATCTATTCTAATATTTTGATAATACAGTTTTATTTCTTCCTCTACCTTTCAACTCCCTGTGGAGTAAAGGTCTTCAACAAACACTTTCCAAGCAGTTCTATTTCATGCCATTCTTGTCCATGAATATTTTGGTCTTTCTCTTTGTCTCTTCCCCTGGGGATTTAAAAAAAGGGCCTGTTGTGTAAAACTCTCAGTTGGCTTCTGCAGTGTGTATCCTATCCAGCACCATCGTCTTTGTTATATCTCTTTCTCCACTGATATTTGACTGGTACTTTTCCATAATTCTAAATTAGTATTTTTGTCTTGCCATTTTCATCCTTTTATTCTGCGCAAACATTCATTAATGAAGGTCTGTGTCTTCATGATTGTCATTTTTTGTTCTCCATGTTTTACAGCCATATAGTAGAACTGATTAAATATTGAAGTTGAAAATGTTTATTTTTGTATTTGTATTTTTGTATTACGTTAATAACAAAAATACAAAATACAAATTTTAGTTAAATTTTTTTTTTTAAATTTACAAGATAAGACTTACATTAGACTCTTTTAATTAAATTCTGTCTTCACTCTGCAGGTGACAGATGGCAAGCCTGACCATTTGAAGACAACTTGGTTGGATTTTTATGTTGATGATGAGAATGACAATCCACCCATGTTCTCACAACTAAGCTATGAGGTGACATTATCCGAAAATCTGTTAAACTATTTATTGTACCATCAGGCAACTAGTTATTCTCAGTTTATCTTGTACCATCAGGCAACTAATTTTCTTAGTTTTTCTTGTACAATCAGGCAACTAGTTATTCTCAGTTTATCTTGCACCATCAGGCAGGTCAGTGTTTTAGTTTATCTTGTACCATCAGTCAGGTCAGTGTTTATCTTGTGCCATTGGTCAGGTCAGTGTTAGTTTATTTTGTATCATCAGTCAGGTCAATGTTACTTTATCTTGTGCCATCAGTCAGGTCAGTGTCAGTTTATCTTGTGTCATCAGTCAGGTCAATGTTAGTTTATCTTGTGCCATCATCCAGGTCAGTGTCAGTTTATTTTGTGCCATCAGTCAGGTCAGTGTTAGTTTATCTTGTGCCATTGGTCATGTCAATGTTAATTATCTTGTGCCATCAGTCAGGTCAGTGTTAGTTTATCTTGTGCCATCAGTCAGGTCAGTGTCAGTTTATCTTGTGCCATCAGTCAGGTCAGTGTTATTTTATCTTGTGCCATCAGTCAGGTCAAAGTTAGTCTATCTTGTGCCATCAGGCAATTAAAATACTATGGTCACATCAAAAAACACAGCTGACTGGAAAGAGCAATAATGGAAGGCATGATTCCTGTGATGCATTAGAGGCAGATCAAGAAGTAGGTGGTTTCAAGATATAAAGGAGACCTTGAACATGACAACAGAAGTGGGAGATCTGGCTAGAAACAGAAATTCTTTCAGACAGGCTGTGGTGAATGCAACATTGTGTGGCAGATCTGGCTAGAGACAGAGATTCTTTCAGACGGGCTGTGGTGAATGCAATGTTCTGTGGGAGATCTGGCTAGAGACAGATTTTTTCAGATGGGCTGTGGTGAATGCAACATTCTGTGGGAGATCTGGCTAGAGACAGAGATTCTTTCAGATGGGATGTGGTGAATGCAACATTCTGTGGGAGATCTGGCTAGAGACAGAGATTCTTTCAGACGGGCTGTTTTGAATGCAACATTGGGTGTCCGGTTAGCGCAATCGATAGGCGGTTGGCTTACCACGGCAACAGCAGGGGTTCGTACCCTGGCGAGGACACCTGGGTTTTACTAATTCCCTAAAAATTAGTACCTCTGAAGTCGGAGTAAATCTGCCTGCATGGCGAGGGGCATCCTGTAATGGGATAAAACAGACTTTACACGCAAAATTCAGTCCTACAAAATTGAGTGGATGGGACTTCGTCAGAGGTCAGAGCTGACGAAAGCGAACGAACGAACGAATGCAACATTCTGTGGGAGATCTCAGTAGAAACAGAAATTCTTTCTAATTGGCTGTAGTGAATGCAATAATCTGCAATCTATGTTGCATTTCTTTGCTCTTTGGTGTTTGTCTGGTACTTTACATAATTCTATGTCAATAATTTTGTCATGCCGCTTCCATCCTTTTTTATTTCTGTGCAAGTGCCCATTAACAAAAGTCTTCATAATTTATTCTATTTTTGATCTGTATGTATTTTTTAATATCTGTTTGCTGTTGATCTCTGTGTGTTGTTGGTCTGCGTATGTTGAGATATAAACAATTGGAGTGTTTCATGCTCCCACAGGTGACTCTCCCTGAACAGACAGGACCTCAACAGTCAGTTATCACTGTTCTGGCTACAGACCCTGATTCAGGCAGGAATGCTGAAGTCACCTACAGCATGGCTCCAACAGCAATTGACAGTTTCTACATAAACCCTCAGACAGGTTAGACAACTGTGGCACGTCAACCCAGTTAGATCTATCTATCGACCTTTCAAGCTGTAACAGATCCATACGGCATAGACTCATATGCTCTTTCCCTGTTTCAAACTTTTCTTTCTAGTAATCTCAATCCATGCAAAGATCTTTTATCAAATCTCGCCATTTGTCTCTGTTCACTGCAAGCATCTTGATCTCATTGAGCAAGCCGATTCCTGCTGCCTTTGACTCTCTGATCAATGTTGTTCTCTGTGTTTCTCTGGGTCACCCTCTTTTCCTCCTAACCTGTTGTTTCCCACTTGAGGGCTTTCTTCGCTATTTGTTTATTATCACTTCTCATCACATGTCCAACATATGTCCATTGTCTTTTCTTGATTACTGATGATATTTGTAGTTGATTGGCTATTTCTCTAATTTCCTCGTTTGTTTTAAATTCATTCCACGCTATACAAAGTATTTTCCTTAGACATTTATTTTCAAATGGATTCAACTTTTTTTCTGTGTCTTTTGTTGCTTTCCTGATCTCGCATGCATCTATCTATTGACCTTTCGAGCCGTAACCGGCCCATAGGGCGTAGACCAAGATACACCTTCTCCTATATGAATTTTTGTTCTAGCAGTTTTCTTTTAAAGATATTTTATTAAATCTCGCCATCTGTCTCTGTTCTGTGCAAGCAGTTCTATCTCATTGAGGGAGCCGATTCCTGCTGCTCTTGCCTCTCTCATCAATGTTCTTCTCAGTGTCTCCCTGGGTCTTCCTCTTTTTCTTTTACCTGTTGTTTCCCATATGAGGGCTTGCTTTGCTATTCGATTATTATCTCTTCTCATCACATGTCCAACGTATGACCATCGTCTTTTCTTTATTACTGAAGATATTAGTGGTTGATTGGCGATTTCTCTAATTTCCTCGTTTGTTTTGAATTCGTTCCATTCTATACCAAGTATTTTCCTTAGACATTTATTTTCGAATGCGTTCAACTTTGTTTCTATATCTCTTGTTGTTTTCCAGCTTTCACACGCATACGTAAGGGTTGATAGTACATTTGATTTGAATAGCCTAAGTTTTGTGTTTGTGCTAATGAGTTTTGCATACATAAGGGTTAATAGTACGTTTGATGTACTGAGTTATATGTTATATGTTTATTTGTTCACAGAATGAGAGGCACAGTTTTCAGAAACTTGAAGCCTAAACAACTGCTACTACCACAAGTATATGAATTGAGATTTGAATCATTGATTACAGCTCCATATGGTTATCTAGTACTCCAGTAAGCATGGCTGTAAAGGTGCCAGATTGTCAGTTGATGCTGAAGTAAAGTTCAGAATTGATGACTGTAACATGATTGGCTGGCAGAAACATCAGGGATTGGTGAAGATTTATTACCCTGGTCATGCAGGGCTTTGTGACAAATGCAGATCTGAAGACCTGGCCTCAAAGGCTGTATGGGTGTAACACCATTAAGAGGAGATTTGAAGACATTGGTTGCTTAACCATTGAAGGGTTTGGCTCATAATCATAAATTATTGATGTTGGTGTCTCATCATATTCATAATCTGTTTTTTTAATCGGAACTATGCTTACAGTTGTTAAATGTAGCATCAGAACAACAGAACACTTGATTCCCTCACATACAATTGTTGTATCTGAACTCTAATACTCATCTCCTACCATTGATCTTTTAAAAGCAAACATGTACACCAGAAAAAGAAAAGGTCTTGCAAATAATAATATGATGCCTAACCCTCTTGGTGAGGAACAAGAGATCCCATGTGCTTTCTGGACACATTAAACAACTCTTAGCAGTTGGAGATGGAAGAGCAGGCTGGAAACGGTCACGACCCGTGCAAAGTTGATAGGAAAAATGTACCCAAAATGTCAGAACTCTCAATAAAAAAAATGAGAGTTGGGAAATATCTGTTTGTAAGGGGAGGGACACCTGAGCTCATGGCTGCCAGTGTGAAACTATAAAAAAAACACTGATATTCACCCAAAATCTGTCCCTCAGGTCTTCGCCAGAGACATAAAACTGGTGAAGACAAGTAAACAAAACTAGGACAACACTTAAATGTTTAAAGGTATTTGTACTATATTGCCCTTTCAAGCCAAAGACGGCACTGATAGGCAGAAATTCTAGAGTCTCTATGTCTGACAATTTGGGTTCGATCCTGATTGACGGCTTCCTGGTTCACCCAGCCTTAAATGGGTACCGGATTTTTTCTGGGAAAGTAAAGCGGCAAAGTTGTGGAAATCAAAACTCATTAGCACAAACACAAAACTTAGGCTATTCAAATCAAATGTACTATCAACCCTTACATATGCGTGTGAAAGCTGGAAAACAACAAGAGATATAGAAACAAAGTTGAACGCATTCGAAAATAAATGTCTAAGGAAAATACTTGGTATAGAATGGAACGAATTCAAAACAAACGAGGAAATTAGAGAAATCGCCAATCAACCACTAATATCTTCAGTAATAAAGAAAAGACGATGGTCATACGTTGGACATGTGATGAGAAGAGATAATAATCGAATAGCAAAGCAAGCCCTCATATGGGAAACAACAGGTAAAAGAAAAAGAGGAAGACCCAGGGAGACACTGAGAAGAACATTGATGAGAGAGGCAAGAGCAGCAGGAATCGGCTCCCTCAATGAGATAGAACTGCTTGCACAGAACAGAGACAGATGGCGAGATTTGATAAAATATCTTTAAAAGAAAACTGCTAGAACAAAAATTCATATAGGAGAAGGTGTATCTTGGTCTACGCCCTATGGGCCGGTTACGGCTCGAAAGGTCAATAGATAGATAGAAAGCGGCACAGGCGTTATACCAACCGCATTACCTCAAAAATCATGTGCCGAAGGTCTGTAAAAATTATGGTCACTAACACCATATTCCCTATATGCCACTTGGCATATCAGGGCTCTTCACGTTTTTTTTTTTATGTCTGACAATATTTGTTACCAAGTGTCAGACCTTCATACTCCTAAAAAATTATTGTCTGTGGTCAGGCCTCTACATTATAAATTTATTTGTAAATAATAGTGGTATGAAAATGTCACTTTTCTATAATACAGCAAAATTATATATGCGGAGATTGTGACAAATTATTGTAATTGGTTCTCCTTTCAGGCACGATCTACACCAATCGGACAATCACATTCACTTCAGACCAGTCAATTATTCAGCTGGTGGTGATAGCCAGAGACAATGGTGCCACTGTACAATCATCCATGGTAGCAGTTCACATCCAGATAACAGATGTTAACAAATTCACACCGAGATTCCTTGAGCCATCAAGATACATGTAAGACTTGATACACAGTTTGTTATCTGTAAGACTTGATACACAGTTTGTTATCTGTAAGACTTGATGCACAGTTTGTTATCTGTAAGACTTGATACACAGTTTGCTATCTTAGGTGTAACTGTCATAAAGACTTGATACACAGTTTGCTATCTTAGGTGTAACTGTCATAATCAGGATACAGCTGTTTTCTGCTGACATTGTAATTGTCTGTTCTGTGATTCAGATAGAGTGAAACAAATAATTAAAAAGGCATAGCAAAAGTTTTGCTTTCAAGAAAGATAAATCAAAATAATTCAGGAATGGCTTTTGTGGGGACACAGACAATAAACAAACAAAAGCAAATATTACATTTGTGAAATATTTCATTTTGCATTGTTTTTGTATATTGTCAGCGTGCTCGCAGAGTGCCTTTTCTGATGTCAGATATTTTTGTAAATTTGTAACTTATTATCAAGTGAATGCAATCAAGTCATCCAAGCAACAGGACTCTCTTCTGTAAATTGTAAAACCAGATCTTTGCTGCTTCAGTTTTATCATGTTTGCTTATTAATTGTCCTTGACAACAGTACTTCAAAAAGTGCCACAACAAAAATGAGATATTTAATAAGAATCATGACCATGATCTTCTCCTTCTTCTTTTCTCTTTTCACTGATACCTAAAAGGTGTCGTGGTTTATATCATTTGTCGTTCTTGTGCTGCTCGAATTGTCTGAATTAGTGATTTTCCTTTGTTGTTACATGTCTCTGTCACTGCATCTATCCATCTTCTTCTGGGTCTTCATCTTGGTCTTTTTCCATGCATTCTCGAGAAGAAAAATTCTTTGATGGTGATTGGTAAGGATTCATTCTGACCAGGTGGCCAAACCATTCAAGTTGTTGTTGTTCTATATATTCATGACCATGATAAACTATATAATTATTGTTTTGTTTTCCCTGTTGTTAGTTTTTGCCTCTACATATTTTTGTCGCTTCTTTTTCCTTGCTGTGTAATTCACTTTAAAAATAAAATCTAGATGTGGTTTTCTTTCTTATAGTATATCCAATTTTATTTTATCCAAACATGCAGAAAACCAAGATAATGTCCATCGACAAAGTAAAAGCCAACCTAAAATCAGCATCAAAAGTGAAGAACTTGAATTGATAACAAGATGTGAATATCTGGGATCTGTAGTAGTGAACAATGGAAACTGCCAGAAACAGATCAAAAGAAGATTAGCAATCATCATCATGTGCCATACAGGTTGGCGTAGGCGATAATGTCCCTCCACAAACTTCTAACTACAGTGCATCATATCAGTTCTGTTGTTGACCGTTTTCCATGCCATGACACAAAGCTATCCGGTGTTTTCTCTCTTTTTGTTGTCCGCGATCTCTCTTTCCTTTTATTTTGCCAGTTGTAACCAAGTATTCCAACTTTCCTCTTCTCATGATGTGCCCGAAAAATGTTGATTGTTTCTTTTCTGATGTTTTTTAAGAGTTCCCTTTTTGTGTTGGCCTTTTTGAGAACTTCCTCATTGGTCTTTTTAGCTGTCCAGGGAACTTTCAACATTCTTCTGAGAAATCCCATCTCTGTGGCTTCTAATTGTCTTTTCATTTGTTTGTCCACTGTCCATGATTCGCTTCCATAGGTCAGAATTGGTTCTACATAGCACCAATGAACTCTCTTTCTCACTTCTATTGACATATATTTATTGCATAGGATATTTTTCATTTTTTGAAATGCTATTTTGGCCTGAGCTATTCTGCTTTTTATTTCTGTGGTGCATCTTCCATCTGCTGTTATTATTGTGCCCAAGTATTTGACGCATTGCACTTGTTTCAGATTTGTCCTGTTTATTTTTATGCTGCTTGATGGTGATGATTGTTTCTTTGACATGACCATTACTTCTGTTTTCTTACTATTCAGACTGAGACCTTTTTTATTGCTTTCTTCTTTAATTTACTATTATGTCTATCATTTCCTGTAGTACATTCTCTGTCTCTGCTATTAAGACTGTGTCATCCGCATATCGCAAATTATGTTTTGATCGTTGACTTCAATTCCTTTTTGTCTACTATTGATCTCATAATATGTTCGTGGTAAAGTGAAAACAAGGGACCCACGATAGCTCAGTGGTTAGTGAACTGGATTACAAAGGACAAGAGGAAGGGTTCGATCCCAACCGACGGCTTCCAGGTTCACCCAGCCTTAAATGGATACCAGATTTTTTCTGGGAAAGTAAAGCGGCACGGGCATAATACCAACCACATTACCCCAAAAATCATGTGCTGAAGGTCTGTACAATTTATGGTCACTAACACCATATTCCCTATATACCACTTGGTGTGTCGGGGGCTCTTTACTTTACTTTTACTAAAGTGAAAACAAATCCAGTGACAGAACACAGCCTTGTCTAACTCCTTGCTTTATATATTGGAATTGTCCTGTTTGGTTGCTAATTCATATAGCTTCTGTTTGTTGCCAGTACATGTTTTTTATGATTCGCAGATCCTTGCCATCAATGTTAAATTTCTCCAGCATATTGATTATTTCCACACTTGATTTACTTTGTCAAATGCTTTTGTGTAGTCTATAGAGCACATATATAGATCTTTCTTTACCTCTATAGATCTTTCTATCAATGTTCTTAAGATGTATATTGCATTATTGCATGCAATATTGATTATGAGGCAAGAAAACAGTTAGATTAGCAATAGCAACACAAAATTAAATGTCATGAAGATACATGTGGCTCAATACCTGCAAGGTGTTAAAATTAAAATTACTGAGGACATGTATCCTTCCAATAGCAACATGTGATTGAGAATCATGGACAATCTCACAAACAGCAAGGAAGAAAATCAATTAATTCAAAACAAAGTGCTATGGAAAAATCCTTAAGATACCTTAAGATGAATCCTTAAGATAGATGAAAAAGAGCAATGAGGACATTTTAAAAGACTTAAACATTAAAAACAACTTGCTTGTAAACACCATTCTACAGAGGAAGTTATAATATTATGGCCATGTGAAATGACACAGCGGGCTGGAAAGAACAATAATGGAAGGTATGGTTTCTGGAAAATACATCAATGGCAGACCAAGAAGAGTTGGTTTCAGGACATCAAAGAGACCTTGAAGATACCAACAGAAGAAGTGGGAGAACTGGCTAGAGACAGCGATTATTTCAGACTGGCTGTAATAAATGCAGCGCTCTGTGGGAGATCTGGCTAGAGACAAAGATTCTTTCTGACAGGCTGTGAAGAGAGCAACATTTTACAAAGAACATGTGACCTGATGATGAAATTTCATTTGATTATTAGAGATTTGTTTATATTTAAATCATATTTTTGTCACGGATAAATTGTGTATTCTGCCAATGAAAGTGACAAATTGGACATTTTGTCTCACAATCTATATTCTACTGAAAGTTTATAACACACATACAATTACATAACTATTTTCTCTGAATTCTGAATTTTGTCTGATTTTTCTGTTGTTTTGTTACCTGGCTCCCCATCTTTGTCATATATTTTTCGCACTTATTTTCTGTTGTTTTGTTACCTGGCTCCCCATCTTTGTCATATATTTTTCGCATTTATTTTCTGTTGTTTTGTTACCTGGCTCCCCATCTTTGTCATATATTTTTCGCATTTATTTTCTGTTGTTTTGTTACCTGGCTCCCCATCTTTGTCATATATTTTTCTCATTTATTTTATGTTGTTTTGTTACCTGGCTCCCCATCTTTGTCATATATTTTTCTCATTTATTTTCTGTTGTTTTGTTACCTGGCTCCCCATCTTTGTCATATATTTTTCTCATTTATTTTCTGTTGTTTTGTTACCTGGCTCCCCAACTTTGTCATATATTTTTCTCATTTATTTTATGTTGTAGCAAGAAGGCATGGTTTTCATCATCACCTTATTCATCATTAAGTTTGATTGTTCATGTCTGTGGACAAACTAAATCTCATCTAGTCCATTTTTATTGTTTGCTCTAAATCTTACACCTTTATCAGAAGACTGTCCCACCTTCTCTCTTTGGTCCATGCTTACTCTAGAGTAGTAATAGAATGTCTGTATGCTAGTTATACCTGCATTGTTTCTTGTAAGATAATACTGAATAATGGTTCTTTCTTTTCTGTCTTATTCAATTAAATCATGCAACTTTAATGTTAATATTTGTTTCCTCAATGCTTATTTTCATTTTTCTTATGCACCATAATGTCATAATTCCATCAGTTTCAACTTTGTTTGCATGCAAGGCTCTGGCACATTCCCCCACCTCACATTTTCTAAAGCACAACTGAATATCAACCTGTCTGTTCTACTACATGTCATTAATGCCATGAATGTTCTCATCCACAGGGCCCACATTAAAGAGTCTGCCCAACGAGGTTATGAAGTTTTGCAAGTGTCTGCTGTTGATGAGGACAACAGTCACCGTGGTGACAACATAAACTACACTCTCATTGGTCCTGGCAGTGAACTGTTTCTTATTCGCCAACGCACAGGAAATGTTTTTGTCAATGGTCCCATTGATTATGAGGCAAGAAAGCAATTTGATCTAACTGCTGTGGCCACTGATCGAGGAATTCCACCGAAAAACGCTTCCGTTCCTGTCAGGATTATTGTGGATGATGAGAATGATAACTGCCCAGTTTTCCTGGAGGAGAGATACTCCATCACATTAGGAGAAGATGCTGAATCACTCAAGGTGTTTTTAACTGTGAATGCTACAGATTCAGACTCAGGTAATAATGCAGCAATCAAATACTTCATTACTTCCGGGAACAGTGAGGGCATCTTTGTGAATCCTCACAATGAGGGTGGTTTAATGATCATGGAGCGCATGCACTTGGACTATGAGTCACACCAGTCACACCGATTAATCATTAGAGCTATTGATTGTAATGGCTGTCCTCCCACCTCAGCCCGTCTGTCAGCGTTTGTGACAGTGGACATCACAGTGAAGGATGTTAATGAGTTCAAGCCTAGATTTCCTGTTAAGCACTACTTGGAGGACATCTTGGAAGGCTCCGATGTGGGTTCTGTTGTATTTAAGGCCCATGCTAATGATGGAGATGGAGGTGAAATGGGTCTTGTCACCTACAGTCTCATGAATGAGTATGATTTTCAGAAATTCTCCATTGATGCTCTCACTGGAGAGGTCAGCACAAAGCTGACCTTTGATTATGAAGCAGAGAAGGCTGTGCACCTTTACAACCTCACAATTATTGCCACCGATGGAGGTAAGAACTTTGACATGGCTGATGTCACAATCAGAGTAGTCGACAGAGATGAATACAACCCCATCCTAGTATCACACGAATATAACTTTGAGGTCCCCGGTTCAGCCAAAGCCGGTTATTTTATTGGCAAAGTCTCAGCTTCTGACCTTGATGGAGGTGATGCTGGTCGGTTAATTTATTCATTTCTGGAAAACACTGAATATTTTGGGATAAATCCATTCACTGGCAATATTACTGTTGTTGTAACTCTCCATGATGACCCAGTCAAGTCCAGAGGTGGCAGCAGCAAGCAGAAGAGAGCTTTTACAACGGACAAGGAACAGCTGACCATCCAAGTATCATCTGGACAGCCAGGCTCTAGACAAGACACAGCCCAATGTACCATTAGCATTGATCGCACTTGTCTTGGATGTGCTGCGCCTGTTGGTAAAATGAGTGACAAGTCAGACGTTGAAGGTGGTATCTTGGCCGGGATTATTGTGGCTTGTGTTATTGTTGTGGTGTTGATTATTCTTGGGATTCTGTTTGTTGTTTACTGGCGCAGACACACTGGCAAGTCTGTGCCCAACTATTCCAGTGACTCTACTTTAGACTTGGAGCCACCTCCACAACTTCCACACGATCGTACAGGATATGCAGACATCATCCGGATCAGTTGCCCTCCACCAAATAACCATTTGGTGTCAGATGTCTCAGACCAATCACATAACTCAGCATCAAGTGGGCGTGGCTCTGCTGAGGCAGAGGAGGAGGATGAAGAGATAAGTAGAATAAATTCCAATAGTTTCTTGCACTCCTCACAGGCATTCCGTCAGAAAGCCATGCCTGACTCTGGCATACAGCATGATGATGATACTTTATCTGAGCCTGCAGTGCAGACCCACCAGGAATACTTGGCCAACCTGGGAATTGACTCCTCGAAGATTGGGAAAACCAAACCCTTTGTTAGAAATAATATTAATAACAACAATAATAACAACAAGAAGAGACTAGACAGATCTGCTGAGAGTATGCATCAATTTTCTGATGAGGGTGGTGGAGAGGGTGGTGTAGAGGGTGGTGTAGAGGGTGGTGTAGATACAGACTTAGAGAAGATGACAGATCTGGAGACAGATGATGAAGCTGCCACTCTTGAGGTGCGAACTCAGGGCATGAGCTTCCATGAGCCAGATACACACATTGTAGGGTCACTCTCTAGTGTGGTTAACAGCGAAGAGGTCAATGGTGGCTCATACAACTGGGACTACCTCATAGACTGGGGCCCACAATACCAACCTCTAGCTCATGTTTTCTCAGAAATAGCTAAACTGAAAGATGAAAGCATTACTCCTAAAAAGCAACCAATCAAAACAGTTCCTCAGCGACAGATCAGTTCCTCATTGAAACAGCCTCAAGTACGAACAGTTCCCCCACCAATCATAACTAATGCTCCACCATTATCAGTTCCTCTTACAGCAAACAATAAAAACAATAACAGCATTGACTACTCTCATCAGAGCCCACCTGCTGCTGTCAGAAGAGGCACTCAGCCTCCCCCACAACTAAAAGTTCACCATGGTCCTCACCATGGACTTCATCATAACCACAGCCATCACCCAGGACCTAAGATTATTCACATGCCACTACCCCAACCCCCACAATTACCCCATTCCTCTGCGCCTCACAATTCCCACTACCCAACCAACCAGCCCCAGTACCCCACCAACTCCCAGATAATGTTTCCTCACCGCTATCCATTTCCCAACACACATCCATCACAACAACCACCAGCACACCAGCAGTACCACAGCCCACGCATGGGCATACATTCTCACCATCATCCTCCACCACCACTATTACCACCACCACCAATACCACAACAACAAAACTCTTCCTCCTCCAGTAGCAGGTCCCAGCCCAGTTCAGCTCATGCCTCCACGATGAACATCTCCTTCCCCTCTCTTCCACGCTCCCCCATCAGTTATGAGTCCAGTTTAACATCTGCAGTTATGACACCCTCTTTGACACCTTCATTATCCCCCCTGGCTACCAGATCACCCTCAATCTCCCCAATGGTTAGCAGTGGTCACACAACCCCTGGCAAGTCCAGCTCACGACAGAATCTAACCCAACGTTCTTCCAATACCCAAAGTCTATCGTCAGGCTCTGAGAGAGAGTTCACTATCTAGTCAGACCTTGACTTCAGGGATCATATGACTTCCACAAAGTTCATGGAAGGATACTGATAACTGCTGGAGAATATTTGCTAGGCAGTTCACGCAGTTGAATGTGCTAAATTATACTTTCTGATAGTTTATGAATGAGAAATATAACTGGTTGTGCTAAAGTGTGAAATTCCGCACAGGCATTTGAGAGAAATAGACTACGCCAGAATATTACTTTCTAAACAGTTAATAGATGCGCACGTTGACTGTGCCAGAATAATACTTTCAAAACAGTTCATGTGTACAGTTGTTTGTGCCAGGATAATACTTTCAGAACAGTTCATGTGTACAGTTGTTTGTGCCAGGATAATACTTTCAGAAGATTTCTTGTGGGTGCAGTTGACTGTGCTAGAATAATACTTTTAATAAAACATTTTATTGATGGGTACAAATGAAATTGCAAGAGAATAATCTGCTGCATGATTCATGAAGAGATATACATGATCAACAGTTTACAGAATAACTTCCACATAATTCACTCTTCCATTTGAATGTCATACAAAAGTTTATGACACAGAAAGTTATTTTTAACTATAAGCCACATACAAATTTAGTTGTTTTCAATGTTAAATTGAATATTGCATATGCTATTACAATGTCATTCAGTTAATTAATATATGACACTTTGGGACAAATTACAATATTTAAAAGTAGTCAGTAACAAGAGTAAAAATAAATAAAATTATATATTTAAAAAAAAAAAAACTTTAGTCTGGTTTGTGATAGGTAAAGGTGGTTTTCAGACAATGACGGACTTACAGTAAAAATTATCAAAGTACTATGATATCAGTGTCCCCTTGGAAGTGTAGATGTTGGTACAGATATTCTCCTATTATTTAACACACTCAGAACTCATTTGTTTATCCATCTTCCAAAATGTTTCTTTCTGTACACCTGCTCTAAAGAGGATATTATTTTATTTTATACATGGATCACTGTTGCTCTTGCAAATATAGCTTCCTGGTCCAGATATTGTTTGAGCTGTTTACAAATATAACTTCCTGGTCCAGATATTGTTTGAGCTGTGTACAAATATAAATTCCTGGTCCAGATATTGTTTGAGCTGTTTACAAATATAACTTCCTGGTCCAGAAATATTGTTTGAGCTGTGTACAAATATAACTTCCTGGTCCAGGTAATGTTTGAGCTGTTTACAAATATAACTTCCTGGTCCAGGTAATGTTTGAGCTGTTTAGAAATATAACTTCCTGGTCCAGATAATGTTTGAGCTGTGTACAAATATAACTTCCTGGTTCAGATAATGTTTGAGCTGTGTACAGATATAACTTCCTGGTTCAGATAATGTTTGAGCTGTTTACAAATATAACTTCCTGGTTCAGATAATGTTTGAGCTGTGTACAAATATAACTTCCTGGTTCAGATGTGTTTTGAGATGTCTGTGGCAAAGTATCTGCACATACATCTCCTGATTAATGTTACTTGAGTACAATATGTAAGCAGATATCTCTCTCTGTTTTACACAAACGTATTTATTACATATATTTGTAGATGTCTAGTATTTTAAAATCTGCTGCACTCATGTCTATAGGCCAGCTATATGTGTGTGAAATCTGTACCCAGATTTGGGTAATTGCATGATTACACAGATTACCTACCAATATTTGTACATCTCATTTTCAGTACTTTGCTAGTTGTACTCTTATTTTTCAGTTTAACTGTCTATATAGACAAAGCTCTTTACATATATACATATATTTGTAGGTGAGTGTGTCTGATTTAAATTCAGTACACATAATCTACTTTAAATATATAGTTAGTCTATTTCAAGTCATATATCAACACAGATATATGTAGATATTTAATACATGATATACATTTTAATTGAATGTAGGATATTTAATCAGGTTTTCTCTATATTACGGAAAACATCCTCACAAACACGCAAATGTAGATTTCTCCAAATATCTACTTGTACATACAGATAATGATTTTTATTATGTTTGAATACATTCATGTAGAGATTTTTACGCATTTGCATTTTCATACAGATGTAAATTTGTATACATTACCAACATACATATATTTATATATATTTCTGCACAATTCATATACTATGTACTACACACTTGTGTCTACTTTCTTTGGTACTTAAAAGTGGAATAACTTCACTTCTAGACATCAACATTAATAACTTCTAAGAAAGCATTAGTCAGCTCAAGACTGGTGACATCTCCATATTGCTTGTCCTACAATATGGTACTGGTGATGGCCACCAAAGCTGTCTCTGCTCATCATATGTTGTGTATGATTGTAGCAGATGTTCAGTAGAGAGCATTCCTGCCATATTGTCCTGGTGCAATACCAGCGATGGCTACAAGAGCTTTCTCTGATCATATAATGTTGGTCATGATTGTAGCAGATGTTCAGTAGAGAGTATTCCTGACAGATTGTCCTGGTGCAATACCAGCGATGGCTACAAGAGCTTCCTCTGTTCATCATATGTTGGTCATGATTGTAACAGATGTTCAGTAGAGAGTATTCCTGACAAATTGTCCTGGTGCAATACCAGCGATGGCTACAAGAGCTTCATCTGTTCATTATATGTTTGGTATTATTGTAGCAGATGTTCAGTAGAGAGTATTCCTGACAAATTGTCCTGGTGCAATACCAATGATGGCTACAAGAGCTTCCTCTGTTCATTATATGTTTGGTATTATTGTAGCAGATGCTCAGTAGAGAGCATTCCTGATATATTGTCCAGCAATGGCTACAAGAGCTTTCTCTGTTCATTATATGTTGGTCATGATTGTAGCAGATGTTCAGCAGTCATTTTTGCATGTGGCAGTCACATTCATCAGAGGTTCCTATCCTAAGGCTGTTGAAAAGGTGATAACTTAAATTTGTTATAGCTTGTTCTGTCTAAAAAAAATTGTTACTTTTCTGTTGAGCTGGTAGTAGGCATAATTTATCTGGTAATCCTGGTCTTCTGTATTCCATTTGTTTATGTATTTGTTACCCACATATACAATACCTACACACAGAGAGACCTCTAGAATTTTATTTGTACGCATCCATTTATGTATTTTTAGATTTAATTTACATATTTTTTTACATACATATCAATCAATATTTTGTACACAATATATTGATACAGAACAGTAATTTATGCAACATTTACATGTAGCCTGAAAGTACATAGTAAAAAAAAAAGTAAAGAGTCCTTGTTGTGCCAAGTGGCATATAGGGAATATGGTGTTCTATCTATCTATCTATTGACCTTTTGAGTCGTAGCCGGCCCATAGGGCGTAGACCAAGATACTCCTTCTCTTATCTGAATTTTTATTCTAGCAGTTTTCTTTTAAAGATATTTTAATATGGTGTTCTATCTATCTATCTATTGACCTTTTGAGTCGTAGCCGGCCCATAGGGCGTAGACCAAGATACTCCTTCTCTTATCTGAATTTTTATTCTAGCAGTTTTCTTTTAAAGATATTTTAATATGGTGTTCTATCTATCTATCTATTGACCTTTTGAGTCGTAGCCGGCCCATAGGGCGTAGACCAAGATACTCCTTCTCTTATCTGAATTTTTATTCTAGCAGTTTTCTTTTAAAGATATTTTAATATGGTGTTCTATCTATCTATCTATTGACCTTTTGAGTCGTAGCCGGCCCATAGGGCATAGACCAAGATACTCCTTCTCTTATCTGAATTTTTATTCTAGCAGTTTTCTTTTAAAGATATTTTAATATGGTGTTCTATCTATCTATCTATTGACCTTTTGAGTCGTAGCCGGCCCATAGGGCATAGACCAAGATACTCCTTCTCTTATCTGAATTTTTATTCCAGCAGTTTTCTTTTAAAGATATTTTAATATGGTGTTAGTGACAATAATTTTTAAAGACCGTAGCCACATGGTTTTTTGGGGTAATGTGGTTGGTATTACGCCCATGCTGCTTTACTTTCCTAGAAAAAAATCCGTTACCCATTTAAGGCTGGGTGAACCCGGAAGCCATTGGTCAGGATTGAACCAAACCTCTTGTACTTTCTGAAAGTACATGATCTGGGTAAAATCTTTAATCATATACTGATATTCTTTATTTATTAAATCTGCGTACAGTGTGTCCTTTTTTGTACACCCATACATAAAGTCATAATTCTCTGCAGATTCTTTGTTATGTTAATGAGCACAAATATAAAATATATGAAGTCTCAAGAAGAGCGCAGAGAACACATAAAATTAACATAAAATTGTATCTGGCAGCTATATTAGTAGAAAGATGAGACAAACAACATTGTTTCAGCATAAGCCTTCGCCAGCTGCAGACTTTTACCAAAACATCGTTAAATTATTTGTCTCAGCTCCTTACTAATTTAGCTGCTAAATACAATTGTATACTTGTTTATGTAAAACACTGAAACAAAAGTATGTCTCAGATAGAAAATAATCATTCACACAGATCTTTCTTTGTGTGACTATGTAGATACATCTTTGTGTCACAGTTTTATATGTTTACGATTTTAATCACATAATGTATAAGTGGAAATAAAGCTCTTTTATACGTGATATCTACACAGATATTTGTAGGTCTCAATTTTATGAATAATTATATCAAATTATGTACAGTCTATATATGTTTATGTTTGACTATATTATATTTTGAGAAGGGAGATAAATATTGTTACTGCTGCGATTATTGTGGTTATTCTTGTGTGCCTGTTACTTTGATGATAATCATTTTCTGTAATTACAAATATCACTATATAAACATTGAATTTTCATTATGTGCAGAAATATGTGTGTGAATGGTATCACTAATGTTGTATTTCAGGAATGTATAAACTATTTTACTGACATATACAGTTGTTGAAAAACATTGGTAAACTGTTACTCTGAAAGTGGTAAGTAACAGAAATGTGTTACATATTTCATGCGGCGAACAAAAATAAAACACATTTATGATATTTGTATCAAATGATATTTATGAATTTATGCAAATAATATTTATACATGCCAGTAGGACATTTCAGTCAAGAATTAAATCAAATTTATCTGTGTTCGATCGGCATTGTCCTATTTAACAGTTCCAAATGTAATCTCAGCCAGTGGAAAAAAACGTTATCTTGTAAGTTGAAAAAAACTTTATCTCGTCAGTTGAAAAAAACTTTATCTTGTAAGTTGAAAAAAACTTTATCTCATCAGTTGAAAAAAAACTTTATCTCGTCAGTTGAAAAAAACTTTATCTCGTCAGTTGAAAAAAACTTTATGTCATCAGTTGAAAAAAATACTTCATCTCACCAGTTGAAAAAAAACTCCATCTCGTCAATTGAATAAACCTCAAAAGGAATTTGTTTGTGTCTATCCTACAATGCAGTGATTTCAGTCACAAAGTCATGTTGCGATTTTATAATCTAATACCAGGTGATCGGTTACTTTAACATCATAAATTTTCCCCACTGGAAACAAACTTTCTTTGCTCACAATCAATTAACTTTTGTGTAACTGTGTCTTTGTTTAAGGGATTTGTAAAGAGTTCCAGAAACTTCATTGCAGTAGACACTTCAAATTTAGCATATTTGGCTCATCAGCCAGTCACTACAAGTTTGACTCATTGGCCAGTCTCATCATCATGTACCCTGCCGGTTGGCATAGGCGATCATGTCCCTCCACAATCTTCTATCTACAGTGCATCGTATCAGTTCTGTTGTTGACTGTTTTCCATGCCATGACACCAAGCTATCCAGTATTCTCTCTCTTTGTCATCCGCGGTCTCTCTTTCCTTTTATTTTGCCAGTTGTAACCAAGTATTCCAACTTTCCTCTTCTCATGATGTGCCCGAAAAATGTTGATTGCTTCTTTCTGATGTTTTTTAAGAGCTCCCTTTTTGTGTTGGCCTCTTTGAGAACTTCCTCATTGGTCTTTTTATCTGTCCAGGGAACTTTCAACATTCTTCTGAGAAATCCCATCTCTGTGGCCTCTAACCGTCTTTTCATTTGTTTGTCTACTGTCCATGATTCACTTCCATAGGTCAGAATTGGTTCTATATAGCACCGATGAACTCTCTTTCTCATTTTTATTGACATAGATTTGTTGCATAAGATATTTTTCATTTTCTGAAATGCTATTTTGGCCTGAGCTATTCTGAGCTATTGGCCAGTCTAACAGAGAATAATGACGATGCAGTTATCATTACGACAACAGTTATTTGGTGAACTTTGTTTCTCTTACAGTTTAAGGTGGGTGGAACATCTGATACCTAATCTCATTGTTAACTACTTGGATAGATAGATTTAAGAATGAACTTGTTACATTTATGTACAGCAGTTAAGTGTGCTAATTGGGTACCCTATATGGGCAGTTCTGGGAGGCAGCCTGGCATAATACTGACCAGATCATCAAAAATGTGTCATGGTCATGAACAAAAATATGAACACTAACACCGTATTCTCCATATGCCTAGCAATGCATGGAGGGAACCTTTTCTTATTTAATTTTTAAAAATATATTCAGTAGATTCAATCAGAAGTGTTGTGCAGAATAAGTTTAGTTATTATATACCGAACATAGTGCAACAGGAGGTCAGTGCCTGGGAGTCATGACCCAGGTGGACCCACCCACCCAACAAGTGTCAAGAAGCTAAAGGGCCAAAGCACTTGCTAGGTAGGGGGAGCCTATTCTCATGATCAGACTCCCTCCTGTTGCAAAGCTTTGTATAAAGAGTTTCCCATTACTGCTGCCTTTCTTTCATCAAATTGTGTGGGTTGCTTTTCCTGTTGGACACACCTCAGTCAACCAAACTTTTAAAAAGTGGTTAGCAGAATTAGGAAAGGAAACATTGAGGATGAGCATTGTTCCTCCACACCTGTAGTTCTCAAATTCTGTATTGTCACTTTAAAATGTGTTCTTACAATTTATCTGCATGACTTTCTATCTACTACTTGTATATTTTTAAGTTGGGCATTTATCATTTTGCTTCTCCAGAAATATTTTTTTCAAAGCATGTATGTCAAAATTAACAACTTTCTTCACTTCTTGAGTCATTAATTTCCTACCCAAGGAGATGGAGTGCTATCATTAGCAAGCTCTGGAGGTCATCAACTTTTGCCCTTTATTTGAATTGTTCTGCTTAGGACTAATAATCACACAAATCTTATGTACAATCTTATGTGGATGTGAAAACTTTCTTTGTAAGAGTTCCTTGAGATCCTACAGTTATTTGAAAACTTTCTTTATAAGAGTTCCTTAAGATCCTACAATTATTTGAAAACTTTCTTTATAAGAGTTCCTTAAGATCCTACAGTTATTTGAAAACTTTCTTTATAAAAGTTCCTTAAGATCCTAGAGTTATTTGAAAACTTTACTTTATAAGAGTTCCTTGAGATCCTACAATTATTTGAAAACTTTCTTCATAAGAGTTCCTTGAGATCCTAGAGTTATTTGAAAACTTTACTTCATAAGAGTTCCTTGAGATCCTACAGTTATTTCTATGAATCATTGATGGTTAAAATGGCTACTTACGCAGAATAAAAGGATGGAAATGGCAGGACAAAATCACTAATATAGAATTATGGAAATGTACCAGTCAAATACCAGTGGATAAAGAGATACAACGAAGATGATGGCGCTGGATAGGATACACACTGTGGAAGCCAACTAAGAGTATTACACAACAGGCCATTTTTTTGTAGTCCCCAAGGAGAAAGACAAAGAGGAAGACCAAAATATTCTTGGAGAAGACATATGGAAGCAGAGATGAAGATGATGGGGAAGTTATGGAGTGATCTTAAAAGAATGGCAAGAAACAGAATGGCTTGGAAAGTGTTTGTTGACGAATTATGCTCCATCTGGGAGCTGAAGATAGAAGAAGAAGAGGATTGTGGGTAGAAAGCTTGAAATTCACTGCTTTAGTTGGGAGATAATGTTATGGTTATAAAGTAATTGACTGAAATACTGTTTTGGCTATAAAATAATCAGCTGAAATACTGTTTTGGCTATAAAATAATCAGCTGAAATACTGTTTTGGCTATAAAATAATCAGCTGAAATACTGTTTTGGCTATAAAATAATCAGCTGAAATACTGTTATGACTATAAAATAATCAGCTGGAATACTGTTTTGGCTATAAAATAATCAGCTGAAATACTGTTTTGGCTATAAAATAATCAGCTGAAATACTGTTTTGGCTATAAAATAATCAGCTGAAATACTGTTTTGGTTATAAAATAATCAGCTGAAATACTGTTTTGGCTATAAAATAATCAGCTGGAATACTGTTTTGGCTATAAAATAATCAGCTGGAATGAGAGCCATAGATTTTAGAAGTGGTGATCTCTGCAATATGTGCCATTTTGGCATGCAAGGTTTCTGCTTTTGAGATTGTGGTTCTGCCCTATGTGCTGTCTTCGGCTCGAAAGGACAATAGAATACTGTTTTGGCTATAAAATAATCAGCTGGAATACTGTTTTGGCTATAAAATAATCAGCTGGAATAATGTTATGGCTATAAAATAATCAGCTGGAATAATGTTATGGCTATAAAATATCAGCTGGAATACTGTTATGGCTATAAAATATCAGCTGGAATACTGTTTTGGCTATAAAATAAACAGCTGGAATACTGTTTTGGCTATAAAATAATCAGCTGGAATAATGTTATGGCTATAAAATAATCAGCTGGAATAATGTTATGGCTATAAAATATCAGCTGGAATACTGTTATGGCTATAAAATATCAGCTGGAATACTGTTATGGCTATAAAATATTAGCTGGAATACTGTTTTGGCTATAAAATAATCAGCTGAAATACTGTTTTGGCTATAAAATAATCAGCTGAAATACTGTTATGGCTATAAAATAATCAGCTGAAATGTTATGGTTATTCAATATCAGCTGAAATAATGGTATGAATTTAATATATCAGCTGAAACTGTGTTACAGTCCCTACTTTATTGTTCAGGCTTTCTCTGAGGACGAACATTTTTGACATTTTCTGCTGTATTTCAGCTATTTTGCTGAAGTCAGGAAAACCTCTGTGTGTCAGTCAACTTGATTCTCAGCCATAGCTGATTAAAGTATTTCTTGTGTTTGATATTATTGACTGGACATTGAAGCAAACAATTGGGGCTTCCATCAAATTTTTTACCTCAGCATTACAGATGTGTGTTCATATGTGTATGTGTGTAGAGGTTATATGTTTATGTATAAGGAGTATGGTTACTAGAAGTAGCTGCTTTTCCTAATTAAAGAAGGCAACCAGTAAAAGTGTTTTCTTCATAAGAAGAATGAGGATAAAAACATTAGAGAATAGAAGGAAAGTATTAAGAAGAATGAGAATAAAAACATTAGAGAATAAAAGAAAATTATTAAGAAGAATGAGGATAAAAACATTAGAGAATAGAAGGAAAGTATTAAGAAGAATGAGAATAAAAACATTAGAGAATAGAAGGAAAGTATTAAGAAGAATGAGAATAAAAACATTAGAGAATAGAAGGAAAGTATTAAGAAGAATGAGGATAAAAACATTAGAGAATAGAAGGAAAGTATTAAGAAGAATGAGGATAAAAACATTAGAGAATAGAAGGAAAGTATTAAGAAGAATGAGGATAAAAACATTAGAGAATAGAAGGAAAGTATTGAGAAAAATGAGAATAAAAACATTAGAAAACAGAAAGAATTTATTTGTGAGACATTAAAAACTGAAATTTGAACTTTAAGAAGAAATAAAATTTACTTGGTATTACGGTTAAATAAGAAACATGATAAATAGAGGAAATAATTCAACATTAACTCTTTCCGTACATTTCGCTGCACTGTGCGCCATGTTGGTTTCAGCCACGTACATTTTGCTGCATAGTGCGTCACTCTCAGTTTGATTCATGTGAACCGTCACCAAACTATATACTTTTTACATGTCTTGTATCATCTTGGTATTGGTGAAATCAAATTCATTCTCAAATTATCTAAAACTTCATATATATAATATGTTATATGTTAGATAAATATAAATATGTAGATTGATTCTTAAAACATGAAAAGTTTTGTCTCTGAAATCTCTTCTTGCAACGATAATAAGCTTCTGTACGAAAAGAGCTAATGAGAAGGAAAAAGAACAAAAGCAAAGTGAAAGTTATTAAGAGAAATAGAGCCATTTGGTGTTATAGAGGGAATAAAGGAACTGACGTTATGAGAGAAAAGGAAATAATTTTAAAAAATGTAATGCATTTGATTGATATGTATGGCGGATATTTATTTAATGTTGATATTAATTGTTATCAACTGCAGTTATAAATTGGAAAGTTCTGGTTATGTTGGTTTCAGCTTTATACTAATTGTCTGTGTGGACATTCTTGAACATTCTGTGATTATGGATGGTTTGTGCGAGCTCAGCCACATTCAGGTGGTTGTCTGTGTTCTTGGTTGTCCAACAATGTTGTGGTTGTCTTGATTCTCTTGTCCAACTAATTCGACCAGATTGTTCTTGATTGTCTTCTCCACCTAATTCTACCAAATGAGAGCTGATGTGATAGGTTTGGTGTTGCTGCAGTGCTACATTGTCACTTCGGCTCCATGTGGTTCACAAAACCTGTCTCAATATTTTTTTGAATCAAACACATACCAAGGGACATAAAAATCGGGAAAAAACTGAATAGCACACAAAACAAGATTGATGTATCTTGTTGTACAAGAGATTAAACAAACAAATAAGTGCTTCAAAGAAAGTCTTTATTGATAATGAAAATACAGCATTTACGATTCCTAGCCACATTTTGCAGAATAGGCGCCATTGAATACACATAAGGAACGAGGGGAAAGATTGTCCCTTATGAAGCTTGCGATGTTTATTTTCATGTTTGCTGTTTGTGATAAAGGATTTAATCAAAACATCAATGTTGTCTGTTGTACTTCATTTATACAACTGATTTATATAATTTGTTGCTTTTATGTTATGTTTTGGTTCAGTTCATCATTGCAAGTGTTTGTGATTCAAGAGGTTTAGTTCATTTATACTAAAATATTAGCATGCACATCGTTGTTCATTCCATCCTTGTTGTGAGACCAATTGGGAAAGAACCACCTAACGAAATGTTCCCTGCAGAGCTAAGGTGCCAAGCCAGGGGCACAAACTACTTGCATTTACATTATGTAATGTAATGTGTTTTATTTTTTATTTATTTTTTTTTTAACTTTATATTTGTTGGACATGTAATGTAGTTGTGAATGTGATGCTTTCAACTATTGTGAGCAGACTTTGTGGTAATTTGTCTAGCATGAGCCAGCTATGTATATAAACATCATAATAGATACAACAATATGTAATGTAATGTATATGTTAATATATAACTTGTCAACTAATGTTTGTTCTCACATTAATCACATGGAAATGTGAATAAATAAAATTGTCATGCAAGTGAAGAATTGTTATTTTCTGACAGATTGATGTAGTAAAATTGATGTGGTGTCTCGCATCTTGCAGTAGTTTCAGTGTTGTCTTATGTAGTAAAATTGATGTGATGTCTGGCAACAAATCTGAAACAAGTGCAACGCGTAAAATACTTGGGCACAATAATATCAGATGGAAGATGCACCACAGAAATAAAAAGCAGAATAGCATTTCAGAAAATGAAAATATCTTATGCAACAAATCTATGTCGATAGAAGTGAGAAAGAGAGTTCATCGGTGCTATACAGAACCAATTCTGACCCATGGAAGCGAATCATGGACAGTAGACAATCAAATGAAAAGATGATTAGAGGCCACAGAGATGGGATTTCTCAGAAGAATGTTGAAAGTTCCCTGGACAGCTAGAAAGACCAATGAGGACATTCTCAAAGAGGCCAACACAAAAAGGGAGCTCCTAAAAAACATCAGAAAGAAACAATCAACATTTTTTGGGCACATCATAAAAAGAGGAAAGCTGGAATACTTGGTTACAAGTGGCAAAATAAAAGGAAAGAGATATCTCGGATGACAAAGAGAGAAAATACAGGATAGCTTGGTGTCATGACATGGAAAACAGACAACAACAGAAGTAATACGATGCACTGCAATTAGAAGATTGTGGAAGGACATGATCACCTACACTAACCAGTATGGCACATGATGATGATGATGTCTGGCAGTTTGTAGTAGCTTCTCTATTGTCTTTTGCAGTAAAACTGATGTACTGTCAGACAACTTGTTGTAGTTTTATTAGATATCTAATTAATGAAGTAATCTAACAACATCTATTGCTCTCATATAACTACAATATTTGTTTCTTGCTGTTTTAGATTATTTGTATTCCTTTCTTGTTTCTGTAGACCTACAGTATTTCTTTTTGTTGTAGAAGTTTAGTATCCCTTTCTTGTTGTTGTATACTTTTGGTATTTCTTTTTGTTGTTGTAGAAGCTCAGTATTCTTTTTTTGTTTGTTTAGGAAGTTTAGTATTCCTTTCTTGTTGTTGTATACTTTTGGTAATTCTCTTTGTTGTTGTAGAAGTTTAGAACATTTTTCTTGTTGTTGTATACTTTTGGTATTTCTTTTTGTTGTTGTAGAAGCTCAGTATTCTTTTTTTGTTTGTTTAGGAAGTTTAGTATTCCTTTCTTGTTGTTGTATACTTTTGGTAATTCTCTTTGTTGTTGTAGAAGTTTAGAACATTTTTCTTGTTGTTGTATACTTTTGATATTTCTTTTTGTTGTTGTAGAAGCTCAGTATTCTTTTTTTGTTTGTTTAGGAAGTTTAGTATTCCTTTCTTGTTGTTGTATACTTTTGGTATTTCTTTTTGTTGTTGTAGAAGTTTAGAACATTTTTCTTGTTGTTGTATACTTTTGGTATTTCTTTTTGTTGTTGTAGAAGCTCGGTATTTTTTGTTGTTGTTGAGAAAGTTTAGTATTCCTTTCTTGTTGTTGTATACTTTTGGTAATTCTCTTTGTTGTTGTAGAAGTTTAGAAAATGTTTCTTGTTGTTGTAGACCTTTGGTATTTCTTTTTGTAGTCGAATTTAGTATTCCTTTTTTGTTGTTTTAGATCTTTGGTATTTCTTGTCATTGTTGTAGAAGTTTAGTATTCCTATTTTGTTGTTGAATTCCTTTGGTATTTTTGTTGTTGTAGAAGTTTAGTATTTCCTTTTTTTACTGTTGTAGAATTTTAGTATTCCTTGTTGTTGAGTTACTTTAATATTTATTTTTGTTGTAGAAGTTTAGTATTCCTTTCTTGTTATTGTAGACTTCTGGTATTTCTTTATATTGTAGAAGCATAATATGCCATTTATGATGCTGCAGTGTGTTTGCCTTGTAAGTTTAATGTGCACCTTATCAGTTGTGTAACCGATGTGGCAGATTAGTTAGTGAGCTTGCTTGCTGAGAATTTCTGTGAGTTATCAGAGCAGTTGGAGCTGAAAGGAAGAAGAAAAAGATCAAGGCAATTAATTAGTGAGATTGTTTGGTGAGACTTTCTTTGAGTTATAAGGGCTGTTGGTTAGTGAGATTGTTTGGTGAGACTTTCTTTGAGTTATAAGGGCTGTTGGTTAGTGAGATTGTTTGGTGAGACTTTCTTTGAGTTATAAGGGCGATTGGTTAATTAGATTGTTTGGGGAGAGTTTCTGTGAGTTATAAGGGCGATTGGTTAATGAGATTGTTTGAGGAGAGTTTCTGTGAGTTATAAGGGTGATTGGTTAATGAGATTGTTTGGTGAGACTTTCTTTGAGTAATAAGGGTGATTGGTTAATTAGATTGTTTGGGGAGAGTTTCTGTTAGTTATAAGGGTGATTGTTTGTGAGAGAGTATATGTGAGTTATAAGGGCAATTGGTTAATGAGATTGCTTGGGGAGAGTATCTGTGAGTTATAAGGGCGATTGGTTAATGAGATTGTTTGGGGAGAGTTTCTGTGATTTATAAGGGTGATTGATTAATGAGATTGTTTGGGAGAGTTTATGTGAGTTATTAGGGAGGTTGGATAATGACACTCTTTTGGGAGAGTTTCTGTGAGTTATTAGGGTGGTTGGATAATGAGATTGTTTGTAGAGTTTCTGTGAGTTATTAGGGCAGTTGGTTAATGAGATTGTTTGGGGAGAGTTTCTGTGAGTTATTATGGTGGTTGGATAATGAGCTTGTTTGGAGAGAGTTTATGTGAGTTATTAAGGTGGTTGAATCATGAGATTGTTTGGAGAGAGTTTCTGTGAGTTATTAGGTTGGTTGGATAATGAGATTGTTTTGAGGAGAGTTTAAGTGAGTTATTAGGGTGGTTAGTTAATGATATGTTTTTAGAGAGTTTATGTGAGTTATAAGGGCGATTGGTTAATGAGATTGTTTGGGGAGAGTTTCTGTGAGTTATAAGGGCGATTGGTTAATGGGATTTTTTGGGGAGAGTTTCTGTGAGTTATAAGGGCGATTGGTTAATGAGATTGTTTGGGGAGAGTTTTTGTGAGTTATAAGGGAGATTGGTTAATGAGATTATTTGAGAAAGTTTATGTGAGATATAAGGGCGTTTGGTTAATGAGATTGTTTGGAGAGAGTTTCTGTGAGCTATTAGGGCATTTGGTTAATGAGATTGTTTTGGGAGAGTTTATGTGTGTTATTAGGGCAGTTGGCTAATGAGATCGTTTGGAGAGAGTTTCTGTGAGTTATAAGGGCGGTTGGTTAATGAGATTGTTTGGGGAGAGTCTCTGTGAGTTATAAGGGTGGTTGGTTAATGAGATCGGTACTCGATGATAATTCTTGGAGGAAAAATACGAAACCCTTCAGAGACGTTGGTTTGGCAGCTGGAAGGAAATAAAGGGAAAGTCCAAATATAAGGATGAATGGAGAGACCTTGTTCCCAATATGGAGTTTGATTGTACACGGGGGACAACCTTGAAACAATTGACAAGTGTTTGGAGTTAAATCACTTCAGTGGAGGAGGTATGTTTGCAACACATGGAACAAATTCATAAATAATCAATAGAAAAAAAAAAAAAATAAGACAGCATGAAGAAATATCGAACTCGCAATCCTCAACACTTGTTCATCAAGATGAATTTATCTGTGACATGTAAATAATTGTCACATGTTCGTCAAAATGAGTTTATCTGTGATGTATAAATCACTCAACTGCCTGTCACTGTGACCACAACAACTCAACTGTCTGTCATTGTGACCACAACAACTCAACTGTCTGTAATTGTGACCACAACAACTCAACTGTCTGTCATTGTGACCACAACAACTCAACTGTCTGTAATTGTGACCACAACAACTCAACTGTCTGTCATTGTGACCACAACAACTCAACTGTCTGTCATTGTGACCACAACAACTCAACTGTCTGTCATTGTGACCACAACAACTCAACTGTCTGTAATTGTGACCACAACAACTCAACTGTCTGTCATTGTGACCACAACAACTCAACTGTCTGTCATTGTGACCACAACAACTCAACTGTCTGTCATTGTGACCACAACAACTCAACTACCTGTCATTTTAACCACAACCACTCAAACTGCCTGTCATTGTGACCACAACAACTCAACTGTCTGTCATTGTGACCACAACAACTCAACTGTCTGTCATTGTGACCACAACAACTCAACTGTCTGTAATTGTGACCACAACAACTCAACTGTCTGTAATTGTGACCACAACAACTCAACTGTCTGTCATTGTGACCAC